>CM059582.1:86327500-86927500 GCA_030407085.1 Trichopria drosophilae | reverse complement strand
CATTCCTTGTAATATAGAAAAATATATTTCCATCATAAAATTTGTGCAGGAGACTAAAATACGCTTCACGTTTTTAGACTCCCTGAGATTTCTAAACTGATCCCTAGATAAATTGGCATCATATTTAAGCAATAACAATAAAAGAATTTTAAAACCTCAATTTCAGAATGAGAATGAATTTAATTTATTAATACGTAAGGGAATTTTCCCATACAATTACGTAAATGAAATGAGCATCTTAGATGAGCCACGCCTACCATATGGTGATTAATTTTTAAATAAGTTGTACGAATGTGAAGTTAGTGCGTCTCACTGTAATTCTCTTGGCGAGTATTCGGACTTGTACTTGAAAACAGATATATTATTGCTGGCAGATATCTTTGAAAATTTTCTTGAAATATTTTTAAAAACACGCGGCTTGGATCCAGCTCATTATTTTACATTACTCGGGTATACATGGGACTATGCTCTTAGATATACTCATGTAGAGATGCAATTATTGCCCGATATGGATATGGTAATATTAATCGAACGTGGAATCAGAGGAGGTCTTTCTCAATGCTCTAATCGCCATGGAAATTCAAATAATAAGTATACACCAGAGTATGCTGCTACAAAAGATTCAAAATACTTAATGTATTTTGACGCAAACAATTTACATGGATGGGCAATGAGTCAATAATTACCAAACGTAAATGTGTCTAACGACTCTGAAATCGGCTACATCCTCGAAGTCTACAAGACCTACCCTACCGAGATCCATAAATTTCAAAAAGACCTCCCACTGTGTCCTGAACGATCTACTCCACTAGGGTCTAAACAATCCAAATTACTCGCTACATTGATTGACAAATACCGGTATGTTATTCATTACCGCCATTTACAAGCATTTGCCCATGATACTATTTTAAATAAAATTCATCGTGCCCTCAAATTTAAACAATCGCCGTGGTTGAAATCTTTTATAGATTTAAATACGAAATTGAGTACAGCCGCGACGAATTATTTTGAAAAAAATTTATACAAATTAATAAACAACGCGGTATTCGGGAAAACGATGGAAAATGGGCGAAATCGCGTTGACGTGAGCATTATGTTCGATGAAGATTTGGTAGCGATTGAAAAGCAAAAACTGAATTAATTAAAATTAAAACTAAATTATATGAATTTCACTACGATTACATTATAGCTAATTTTACGGAAACCGCGAAATTAATGTACACCGATACTGATAGCTTAATTTACGAATTTTCTGTTCCCAACAATATGACTGTATGAAGAGCGGTATGTATAGATTTGATACGAGTCATTATGATATAAATATTGCGTATGGTATGCCTTTTGTAAATAAGAAAGTGTTGGGGCTAATGAAGAATGTAATGGAAAGATTTTGACCGAATTTGTCGGCCTTACGTAAAAAATGTATGCATTGCGTGTATTATGTGAGAGTGATAAGAAGAGAGCGAAAGGCGTAAAGGAGACCATCATCAAAAATAATGTCACTTTCGACGACTGAACTGCCTTGAAAATAAATATTTAACTGTACGCGTGCAGCGGTACATACGTTCAAAATTACATCATATACATAGCATCTGCGAATCAAAAATCGCTCTAAGTCCTTACGATGACAAACGTTATTTAATACAAAACTGTACCGATACATTAACGTGGGGGCATAAGGACATTATGGAATTACGTTAAAAGTGCTTGGGTTTGTATGTGTATATATATGCGTTTATTAGTATGACCAGGATTTTTCTTCATCCTGAAATTCATGAATTTTCTTGACCGCTGGTAGTAATTAACATGGAATATTCTTTTTGAAGAATTTTAAATTTAGAAATCGAGGATACCATTCAATGTATTAGAGACCTTAGAGCTAATCGCAACATACTTTTTTATAATGCAACTAGAAAATTACCGTTTTAAAATGAAATAAGTAGTTATTAACAAATTTTCAAAAAATCTTCATATTGGGACCGACGCGTTACCAAGAATTTTTAATTTGAAAATTCTTCAAAAAGAATATTCAATATTAAGTATGCGTTTATGATTATAAAAACATTGATTAAATGGAATAAAAAACTCACCTTGATGTGAACGTTCAAAACTACACAACGTATACACCGTATGCGAGAAAAAAACTGCTTTAAGCCCCCACGACAATAAGCAGTACTTGCTGCGAAATTGTACCGATACTCTACCATGGGCGCATTAGGAAATAATAGGGGTGGGTGCTTGATTTATGCATTTGTGTAGGGGAGAGTGGGGTAACTTGGCACCTTTTTTTTCAATTTGCTACAAGATTTTTTCAGTAATGAATTTTGGAACGTACTATGCGGCATTCGACAGATCATAAATTCAGGCTTTCATCATAAAAAACTTTTTAATTAAGAAACTTTTTTCTATCGTGTTTCAGAAAAAAATTTACAGTTGATTTACCAAAAAGTGAAAAAAGTTGGCACATGTTGAAAAATTAAGGAAAAAATGATTAATAAGCCCTCAAAAAATTGTAAACCACGTGATTTGGTACTACGGTGTTACTGCTAGTTATATATATTGTTGTCTTATTCTATTCTTATATAAATTTATATAAATACTGTTATTTTAATTGCGCCAAATGAATATATATATATATATATGTGGGAATATCCTTTAGCGATTTTTTATTTTGGCGCGTTTTAGGAGGCATCGCGGAATTGCCGGATGGCAAGCGGGACGCGAGTACGCCAACACCCGGCGATATGTAGCATGCGGCAGTCGCGACGAATCCGCGTAACGAACAAGTCGCAGTTACGATTAAAAAGGGACGAGTCAATATGTTATACATCAAATGTAATTTCAATTTATTAAACTTTATTATCTTCTAATAAAGAATCGCTTTAATTGACAAACTGAATCCAAGAGATTTCCTACAAATCTGGGAGGTCCTTCCGGGATGGAATTACAACGTGCAAAAGTAAAAAGACGAAAGAATTCGAAAAGCGGCCGGCACGCGTGTGGAATGCAATTTGTGAAAATAACTTTTGCGATCGCGATCCAAATCGTGAAAACTAGTGCCATTGTTGCTAAATATTCTGAGCCGCGAGTGAGACGTGCTAGTGCTATACATGAAATACTCGAGTGATGTTAACTTTAGCTAGAACATTCACGATGCCCACCGCAACACAGACAGAAGAAAGCCTGCGAGAATATACGCAACGCTTGCCACCACAAAGGCGAGAGACGACGCACGAAGTTCTACACTCGGAAATAAAGACGACAAGAGTCAAAGTATGCACTAACATCGAAAAAGTGCAACGATCAGAAATATCCAGTTCATTAACGACGACCATTTGCGGATTAGCTGAAAAGATTATTGGGATTGTAAGAATGGAAAACTTAGCGCAAATTTGTGACATAAATTCCAAAATCAAATTGAGTTCGCGAGCAGCAATAACAGCGTTACATAAATTAATATTCAACAGTGAAGGCGGTAGAGAAAATTGCAAACGGCTCCGCGAATTCAAGGTGTTCGAATTTGAAGACGAATCAGAACAATTTAATGAGAAACTTGCAGAGTCGACGAAACTTTCAGTAGGCGAATTGACGTCAATCTGTAACTTACTCGGGCTGGATTTTACGGGAAACAAAGAAGAAATACGCCTTCGAATAATTCGAAGCCTTATGGATTTAAACTCCCTACTACCCGCAAACGACGGGACTGATGAGGAAGAAAGTGAAAATAGTGAATCTGCTGAAAACGACGAAAACGACGAAAGGAATAATGATGACAACATCCAACGAAACGAAGGACGACAAAATCCACGAAAAGGTAACTCCAAGGACAAAGTTAACTTTTTTATGGGGTTCAAAGACGTAGAAGAAACGATACGTCCATTTACTGGTGACTTTGGATGGTCCGACTTGCAAAAAGTGGTATTCGGCAAAAAGTCGCTACAAGGTATTGCAATGATGTTTATTCCTAGCGAAAGTGGTCTAGAAACATGGCACAAGTAGAAAACTGCCCTGATGTAAGAATTTTCGATTAAAATTACGAGTATCAACTTACATAGAATGCTGGAGAAGCGGAAGATTAAAAGGGGCGAAACAGTGCATGAATATTTTTTAATCATGAAAGAGCTTTCGTCTAGAGGCAATATGGAGCTTGAAGCTATGTTTGAATATGTTATAACAGGACTAAACGACGAGCCCAACAATACAGTCATTCTTCGTGGTGCGAAAACTATTCAAGGACAAACTCGGAGTGTACGGAAAAATCAGATCGGAGTCACAACGCAGAATGAATGTCATCAAAGAGAAGGCCGACACAATGAAGAGAACAATGAAAGGAAAATATCCTTCTAAAGATGACTTAACTTCGAGGATAAGACAAGAGAAATCAGCCGAACTTCGATGCTACAACTGCGGTGTTATAGGTCACCGTTCAAAGGATTTTACTAACAAAAACTTAGGACGAAAGTGCTTTAAATGCAATGATTTCGGTCACGTCGCATCTCAGTGTAAAGCAGGTAGATCTCCGAATTCTATAGTTAATATTGTAAGTACCGGCTCAGTGAATGACGTATTTAAAAATATCTTTGTTGATGGCGTAAAAATAAGCGCTTTAATAGATACGGGAAGCAATATCAGTATGATTCGTAAAAAGATATTTTCCTATTATAGTGCGCAAAGTTCGATTTTGCGCACGTATTTGCGTGTGCAAAGTGCCACTTTCCCACACTTGACTGATCTTATAACTTAGCGTGCGGTAATGAATTTTTGCTTGCGGTAAAGAAGTTTTGCGTTCGATAAAGTAACTCTATAGGTATACAGACATGCAGCGTAGACCTGTCAAAACTTTCATTTGTTTTACTTTTCAATCGCTGTTCTTCATTACCGAAAACGATAATCATAGGTTAATTCTATCTAAAATAGTAATGCAATTTGTGAAAATAACTTTTTCAATTGCGATCCAAATCGTGAAAACTAGTGCCATTGTGCCAATATTCTGTGTGTGTGTGTGTGTGTGTGTGTGTATGTGTGCGTGCGTGCGTGCGTGCGCGCGCGTGTGTGTGTGTGTGTGTGTATGTGTGCGTGCGTGCGTGCGTGCGCGCGCGCGCGTGTGTGTGTGTGTGTGTGTGTGTGTGTTTTTTTTTTTTTTTTTCCGACGCGACGATGGAAAGCTCTACCAGCCTTCTCTGCCGGCCGGTGCCAGCAGAAGTGCGGAGCTCTCATCCGCTAAAACCACCGCCGCATAAGGCTGTTTTGTCCATTCCCGGGAACCGCCGATATCATGGCGCATGACGGATAGGTGATGGTATTTCTATGCGTCCCTCCTCGTTTTTGCGGATAGCACTCAGCTGCTCCACGATAGACGTGGCGAGTTGGACCACTGCGTCCCATCCTTCCTGTGAGAGGAGCAGGGCCCTACCCAATCGCTCGGGTGTTATTGGGTCTTCTCCAAATTTGTGCAGCGGTTTCCGCTCCTCTGCGAACCGTGGACAGTGAAAGATGGCGTGTTCCACATCCTCGTCCACGCCAGGGCACACCGGGCACTCCGCGTTTTCGTACACGCGGATTCGATGGAGGTAGCTGCGGAAACAGCCGTGCCCAGTAAGTACCTGGGTCAGATGGAATGTGACGAATCCGTGGTCTCTGCCGGTCCACTTCGCCACATTCGGGATGAGACGGTGGGTCCAGCGCCCTTTGGCTGCTGAGTCCCATCGTTGCTGCCACTCGGCAAGTAGTCTTTCGGACCATTTGCTTTGGCCTCCCGAGACATTTGCCAATTCTTGGCCTACACTCCTAACTTCACGGTACTTTTGAGCCCTCTCAGCTGCCATTAGATCTAACGGGGGGAATCCCGAGATTACTGAGAGGGCAATGTCGGACACGGTACGATACGCTCGGGCCACTCTTAGCGCTACTGTCCTGCAGGCCCGTCGGCAAGTGGCTCCATAGCTTTTCTTGCTTGCAATGGCGTTCGCTCAGACGGGGGCTCCGTAAAGAATTACAGAGCTCACCACTGAAGCAAGGAGGGATCGACGGTATTGTTTTGGTCCCCCTATATTGGGCATAATATACCCCAGCACGCGAGCCACTTTTAGCGCTTTTGTGCCTGCATACTGCAGATGGTCTTTGAACGACAATCGCGCGTCGAGCATAACACCAAGGTATTTAATGGTGTCTTTCGTTCTGATCCCCTTATCCTCGACCGTGAAGGTAGCGTACATTCTCTTCTTAGTACGAGAGATGAGCACCGCCTCCGTTTTCTCAGCCGCCAGGCAGAGTCCGTGGTTTCTCAACCAGCTAGCTACCACCTCAATAGCGTCATCTCCGAGGTATTGGACCTCCTCTATGGTTTTTGTGACGACGATAAGTGCAACGTCGTCGGCATAGGCTACCATAGTCACCCCTTCTGGAAGTGATTGTTTGAACAATCCGTCATACATGACGTTCCAGAGCAAGGGACCTAGGACCGAACCCTGCGGCACGCCTCCTGTGATGTTGTGGGATCGCCTGCCGTCATCGGTGTCATAAAACAGGGTCCGGGCTGACAGGTAGCTAGAGATGACCCTTCTAAGGTAAATTGGTACCTTGAGTTCTTCTAAGGCTAGCATGATGCAATCCCATCGGGCCGAGTTAAAGGCGTTCTTGATATCAAGCGTGATGATGGCACACATTCGCTTGGTATTCCGACTGCCACTGATGGCGTTAGCGGCCAACGTCTTCACCCGGTCGACTGCATCAATGGTTGAGCGACCCTTCCTGAAGCCGAACTGATTGTCGGAAAGACCTCTAACTTTATCGATGGCTGCTTCGAGCCTGGCACATATTATCCGCTCGTACAGCTTCCCGAGAATGTCCAGCATACAAAGTGGTCGGTGTGCAGATGGTTCGTCCAAGGGTTTAGAACCCTTGTACAGCAGTACCAACCTTTGTTGCTTCCATTGCACCGGGAAGCATCCATCTTTTAGACATGCGGTAAATGTTTCCAGGAAGATACCTGGGACATCCAGCGCTGCGCTCTTAACCGCCAGACCCGGGATTCCATCTATTCCCGGAACTTTGCGTGCAGATATCCTCTTAGCAGCCATCCGCAATTCGGTTTCAGTGACGGCTGGTGGCTCGACTGCACCAGGTTCTGCCAGCAGACCAGTACCAGTGGATCGTTCCTGTTGTTCTGGGAACAGATGGTGGATTACTCTGTGGAGGAAGTGTGGGCAAGATGGAGCATTCATTCCCTCGGGCTTGATTTTCCTCATGACCGTTTTATACGGACGGCCCCAAGGGTCCCGGTCTACCTCCTCGCAGAATTCCTGCCAGCACTTTTTTTTCGCGATCTTAATGGCAGCTTTAAGCTTCTTCCTCTTTTCTTCGTAGGCCGCCGTTAGTTGTTGGTACTGCGGTTTATGAAGATCTCTCTGGTGCAGTCTCCTGGCTCTAAGGCACTCTCGCCGGATAGTTGCGATGTCCTCGTTCCACCAGTATACTGGCGGTCTGCCGCGAGGATTTGATTTTGCGGCCATTGAGACATCGCAAGCTGATGATATGGCCTGAGAGAGGCTTTGAGCCCTTTCTTCCGATGTTCCCTCCAACACTGTATTCTCGAGTGAGCAGATAAACATCTCAGGATCTAATGTAGACGGTGTCCATCTCTCTTTTTCCCCTTCTCTGCTGTTCCGCGCTGGCCTTTTGGTTAGCTGGAGTTGAAACACCACAGCATGATGGTCGCTGCCCGTGTATCGGTCGCTAACTTTCCATTCGTGACCCTCCCTCATCAATTTAGGGTCGATGAAGGTAATATCAACCACGGATGCCTTATCGCCTTTGGTGTAGGTTGGCTTGGCTCCGACGTTAGCGATCTCGAGCTCCAGCGTGGCAAAGGCCTCGAGTAGGGCGCGGCCGCGTTGGTTAGTCTTCGCGCTGCCCCACTCTATTGACCAAGCGTTAAAATCTCCCCCGATTACTACTGGTAGTCGGGAGGACTTAGCACTTTCAACAATGTCGTCCAGGGACCCTAGAAATTCTTCGTAGGTGTCGCTGGGTGGAAGGTAGCAGCTGTATAATCTTATACCAGCCACCTCCACCCATGTGAATTTCGGTAAGGGGGTGACCATCCTGTTGGATATGTGAAAATTTCCACAGACCCAGATGGCCGCTTTGCTGGTAGTGTCCCTTACCCACTTTGAATCCTCTAGTTCCCCGTACTGCTCACTAATGATGGCAATATCGGCCTTTTCCTCTCTGACCAGCTGGAACAGCAGATTCTGGGCCACGGCACAGTGGTTGAGGTTAAGCTGGAGCACCTTAGCCATTGTTGTTCGGTACTTCGTCCTCTTGTGCAGGCTGATGTTTAGCCGCACAGTCCACTATTTTGTGGCTACTGTTTACCACATCGGAAGCACTGAGCTGACCGTTCGACTGAGCTCTTGCAGTTCGTTGCCATATGCCCGATCTCATGGCATCTGTAACACCGAAGAGGTATTTCTAGGAGCCGTACTCTGCAGGTCACCCAACCAACCAGCTTCTCTGCTACTGTGGCGGGGAGTCTGACTATGGCCGCCTGAGTGCCGCAGTACGCGCCCCTAAGTTTGATGGACTCTGGGGTCACACTTTCCAGACCGGTGGCCGAGGCGAGTGCGAGTGCCACGTCGTTCGTGGTTGTGGCCTCGTCCAGGTCCGTGATCTTTATGCCTTCTATTTGGGTCAACATCTGGATGAGAGCTGAGCCGTTTAGGAGAGACGCGGCCTCGGATCGGAGCTCCTCCGTTGGTACTCCGTCCTTGCCCAGTTCCAGGAGGAGGTCTCCTGCCTTCGTGCGCCGAATCCTCGTTACCCTTTCGCCCAATTTCTTGAGTCCGGGTGCAGTTTTCACCTTTCGTAGGATGTCGACGTACGAGACTCCTCCTGTCGCTTTGATCTTGATAGCATCAGGACGGTGTTGTCTCGGCCCAGTTTTATGCTCTTGATTGGGTCGCACGCCGACATTCTGTTTTGTCGCTTTTTTCCCATCTTTCCTTCCCCTTTTCACCACCGTTGCCCAGGCCTTGTCGTGCGTTCGGGCTTGTTGTTGGCGATTTTTCACGGGTGAGGAGGAAAGGTCCTTGTCCTCTGCCCCCTTTCTCAACTTTTTCTTCGCCGGCGTTGTTATCGGCGAAGGCTCTCTTTTCCCCGTGTACTCTTCTTTACGGGGCCTGCGAAAGAGAGGGGAGGTCTGGCTCGCCCCATCTTTGCAGTCGCACGCCGTTTTCGAAGGCCATAGGTTATGCCTCACCTCGGCATAATCCCTGGTTGCCTTTAAGGTAGCTCTCGCCATATCCTTAAGCTCCTTGTGGAGATTCTGTTTGTCAAGAATGAAGTCCACAAGGCCCTTAATTCTCTCCTCCAGGACCCGGAATTTTGCCGCCTCTGGATCCTCCCCTGCTGGTGGGTCCACCGATATGCTGCTGGAAACCTTCTGGAAGAAGGCCGCCAGACAGCCCACTCCGGTTTCCATCACCATACTGTCACTTGTAGCATCTGATGCTACAGGGGCCGAGTGACCAACCCCTGCAGCACTGCGGTTGCCTGATATCGACGCCGGAGAGCCCGCTTGCGCACTCGTGCCCGACGCCGGTACTGGGGATCCGACCCCTGCACCGTAAACTTCTTTCTGCCGCTGTTCTGCCATATTTGGTTTATTAACCGGGGTTCCTTCCCCTAGCTAGTTCTTTGGTCCGCGTCGGATATTTTATTTCTCCGATACCTTTTACCAGCATTCCCCGATCCGCCACCTGGGGACGCGCCCGTTAGAAGGAACCAGCAAGACTCCGGCGGGTGTGTGTGTGTGTGTGTGTGTGTGTGTGTGTGTATGTGTGTGTGTGTGTGTTTTAACTTTCAAAGAAATCCCGTTTGCTTCCATCGAGTTCAAAGTGATATAAAATTACAAGATTCTGGTGTATTTGCTGTTGCTTGTGCGGTGTAGCTCTTATGGATGTTCGTGGCATCAGCCCAGATCGGTGCCCCGTAAAAAATAACGGAGCTTACTACCGATGAAAGGAGGGACCGTCGCGGCTGTTTCGGCCCCTCCATATTGGGTATGATGCTGGAGAGCGTACGAGCCACTTTGGAAGCCTTTGCGCCTCCGTTCATCAAGTGTTGTTTGAACGACAGCCGCGCATCTAGAGTGGCTCCAAGATATCTAATAGTGTCCACCGTCCTGATCTGCGTATCTTCCACCGTGAAGGTGGCGTATAACCTTTTCTTTGTTCGAGAGATGATCACAGCCTCCGTCTTCTCAGCCGCCAGATCTAACCCATGGTTGCTCAACCACCTAGCTACTACCTCGATAGCTTCATCTCCGCTAAATTGCACCTCGTCGATGGTCTTCGCGACGACGATTAGTGCAAGGTCATCTGCGAAAGCTAACATGGACACTCCGTCTCGAAGGGATTGCCTGAGCAGTCCGTCATATAAGACATTCCAGAGCAAGGGTCCCAGAACCGAACCCTGTGGCACGCTTCCCGTGATGTTGTAGGAGTGCCTGCCTTCATCGGTGTCATCATGCAGGGTTCGGTCTGTTAGGTAGCTTGATATGGCTTCTCTTAGGTAGAGAGGCACCTTCAGATCTTTGAGTGCCTGCCTGATGCAATCCCACCTGGCCGAATTGAATAGTTTCCGGATATCCAGGGCAATGATGGCACACGTGCACCTGGTGTTTCGGCTGCCACTGCGCCGGGAAGCATCCTTCCTTCAGGCAAGTACTTAATGTCAATGTGAAGATGGTTGGTACATTCAGCGCTGCGATCTTCACTGCCATTCCAGGCACCCCATCTATTCCTGGGGCCTTACGGTTGGAGATCTTCTTAGCGGCCATCATTACTTCGGCTTCGGTAACATCTGGCAGCTCGGTTGCACCAGCAATTGCCATCAGGCCAGTGCCAATCGGCCGTTCCCGCTGTTCTGGGAATAAATGGCCGACGACTTTGCAAAGGAAGGATGGACAAGATGGTGCGTTGGGTCCCCTGGGCTTGATCTTGTTCATGACCGTTTTATACGATTGCCCCCAGGGATCGCGGTCCACCTCCTCACAAAAGTCCTGCCAGCACTTTCTTTTCGCGGCCTTGATGGCAATCTTGAGCCTCTTTCTCTTTCTTCCATCGTCCGCGGCCAGTTGGTAGTACCGGGGCTTATGAATTGCTCTCTGGTGCAGCCTTCGAGCCCGAAGGCACTCTCGACGGATATCTGCGATTTCCTCGTTCCACCAGTAAACTGGGGGTCGGCCGCGAGGATTTGACTTCACGGCCATAGAGGCATCGCAAGCCGCTGTTATGGCTCGAGAGAAGCATCGGGCTCTCTCCTTTGCTGTTCCCTCCACCTCCGTCTGTTCCAAGCTGTAGAGGAACATTTCCCGATCGAAGGTGGCCGGTGCCCATCTCTCTTTGCTTGCGCTCTGCACCTTTCCTGCTGCTCTGCCGGTCAGTTGGAGCTGGTACACCAAGGCTTGATGGTCACTGCCCGTGTATCGGTCGCTAACTTTCCAGCCCAACCCTTCCCCCATCAATTTTGGGTCGACGAAGGTCAGGTCGACTACGGAGGACTTGCCGGCTTTCCCCCCGTGTTAGCAATCTGCAACACCAGTAACAAGAAGGCCTCAATGAGGGCATATCCTCGATGGTTGGTCTTCGCGCTACCCCATTCCGTCGCCCATGCATTGAAGTTCCCCCGATCACTAATGGGAGTCGGGAGGTTTCTTGCACTGTCGACGATGGCCTCCAGGGATCCTTGGAATTCGTCGATGGTAAGACTGGGAGGGAGGTAGCAACTGTAGAGTCTTATACCAGCCACCTCCATCCAGGTGAAGCTGGGCAGGTGGTCGGACATCTTATTGGATATGTGGAGATTGCCACACACCAAGATGGCCGCCTTGCTGGTGGAATCTTTCACCCAGCTCGGTTTACAAAGATCCCGGTAAGCCTCGCTGATGACGGCGATATCGGCCTTCTCCTTCTTGACCAGCTGAAACAGCAGGTCCTGGGCCACCGCACAGTGATTGAGGTTTATTTGGAGCACCTTAGACATTGTTGGTCTCTGCTCCAACCTCCTGCGTTGCACGATGTTTGGCTACGCAGTCCTCAATCTTGTGGCCCTCCTTGCCACACCGGAAGCACTGCGCCGAGCGATCGACCGCGCTCTTATAACCCCTTGCCAGGTGTCCGCTCTCGTGGCACCTGTAACAGCGCGGGGGTCCCTTGCGCAGTCGAACCCGGCAATTAACCCAGCCAATTTTAAGCTTCCCCTTTTGCAGCAGTGTGTTTGCTACTGCGACGGGTAGCAAGATATTGGCCGCCTGGGTTCCGCTATATGCTCCCCTGAGCTTGATATTCTCTGGGGTCACTGCTTCCGGTAAAGTCATCTCAATGATGGCCTGTGCCACCTCCTCCCGAGTTGTGGCCTCGTCCATGTCCTTGATGGTTATGGCTTCCTTATGGGACAGTGCCTGTACGGCAGCTGTCCCTATTAGGATGGACGTGGGCGATGGGCGAAATGCGGATGTTGTTGCTGCTGAAGCTGTTGCGGTTGTTGTTGCTGCTGCTGCTTCGCCTTCTTCTTTAGGCCGTTTCTGACCACCGTAACCCAGTCCTGGTCTTCCGACTGGGGTTGCCGCCGTTGTTCTGCAGCTGGCGGTACGGGGCGTTCCTCTTTCTCCTTTTCTTTCCTGACCCGTTTTGTCGCTGGCAGCTTCAGCGACGAGGGTCCTTTACGCTCCGGACGTTCGGGGGGCTTACGGAATAGGGGCGATATTTGGCTCGCCCTGTCCTGGCTGGTGACCGACGCCTGCGAAACCCCCGAACTTTCTCGTGCCTTGGCGTAATGGCTAAAGGCACGCAGTGTCTTTTCCTGGATAAATTCCACAAGGAGCTGAAGTTTCGTGCTTGCGTGCGTGCGTGCGTGCGTGTGTGTGTGTGTGTGTGTGTGTGTGTGTGTGTGTGTGTGTGTGTGTGTGTGTGTGTGTGTGGGTGTGTGTGTGTGTGTGTGTGTGTGTGTGTGTGTGTGTGTGTGTGTGTGTGTGTGTGTGTGTGTGTGTGTGTGTGTGTGTGTGTGTGTGTGTGTGTGTGTGTGTGTGTGTGTGTGTGTGTGTGTGTGTGTGTGTGTGTGTGTGTGTGTGTGTGTGTGTGTGTGTGTGTGTTTTAACTTTCAAAGAAATCCCGTTTGCTTCCATCGAGTTCAAAGTGATATAAAATTACAAGATTCTGGTGTATTTGCTATTGCTTGTGCGGTGTCGCTTGCATTCGGACTTAAGCCAAACACTCTGAACTACGATTGCACTTGCTTGCGTTCTCATTTTTCGATTATTTTGAAATCGAGAGTAACGCATTTTCCTCTTTGTAAGTCTTCAGAAATAGATACAAAAAATCCGTTACTGAAACATGTTCGACTTACTAAACGAGAAGCAGCGAATGCTCGTGATCATTGAAAATATTCGAACATAAATTAAAATCAATCGCGTAATCTGGGAACTATTAACAATTCTATAACTTCTGCTGACAATGAACGCGTCTCCGAAATTATCAAACACACTTCTCGAACAGCACTGGTTCCGACGGAAGATTTGTTTCTTCAAAGTGAAATGAAACGGTTCTCTGAAACAAAAATTAAGGAAAGTAAATTAAAACGAAATACGAAGAAAAGAGTGCTACATTCGTGCCAACCACCTTCGATACCTTCAAAACGTGGATAGAATGACAGAAAACTTCCAAGAATGCCTATTTTATCAATGCAGGAACTGAACGATGTTCCTGTAGGTCGTAGATTGCGAGTTACTCATATTGATAAATTCTCATGGATATTAAGACAATGTACTGCATATTGCCCTCAAGCGACACTTCTTTTGCAACGCCCAGAACAGATTTCTCCGGTAAATCCAAACGAAAAACACATCCAAATATTACATAGTTCTGATACCGGTACAAATGCGCACTGGGTATGCGCTTATTATAATACTGTGTCTATAACCGTATATGATTCGTTGAATTTAAACGAAGTACATATAGATAATTTAGTGCACCTGCGGTAATTATACCCCTTCTATTCATTTCACGAAAACTCGATTCAATTTCCAGACGTACAAAATCAAAACAATGCGAACGATTGCGGTGTGTTCGATATCGCTTTTGCCGTCTCTCTTGCACTTCAAAAGAAGCCGGAAAATGTACGATTCGATAGCCTTTTAATGCGATCGCATTTACATTTCAATAAAGAAACCCAACATTGAATTGAAATCACCGATAATGGCAAGTTTTGAAAGTAATATGCATTTGCAATCATTTAAAGACAATAATAACATAGTTATAAATACACTGAATGCTATTGAAACTAAAATATTTTCCGCGTACAGCAGTCTATTAAATCGTAGGGTTTCAACAATTCTACCAAATAATGAATTCGGGTATTCCTATACATCTAAATCTATTGGCACGTTACATGGAAGTCTGGGATCTGTTGTAAAAAATACTACACATGACTCTGAAAAACGAGAGCAACAAAATTCACAAAATAGGAAATCATATAAAAAGAAAAAGAAGCGAATTTATCAAGAATGAAAGAATATTATGTTAAAAATACAGATAGAATACGTTCAAAAACAAAACAGGTTTACTATTTCAAGAGAGACAACATATTATTTGACAAAAAGGCATTTTACATTGGAAATAAAGATTATATACTTTCATGAAAGACAACGATATATTTTAATAAGAAAGAACACGTCTGAAATCCATTAGTCTTTCCCAAATTTTTGGGAAACACATGTAATTTCTAAGAATATTAGATAATATGTTGGGACCTGTATCTCGTAAAGATGGTATACGAGTTGAGACGCGTCTAAAATCCATTAGTCATTCCCATATTTGGGAAACACATGTAATTTCTAAAAATATTAGATAATATGTTGGGACCTATATCTCGTAAAGATGGTACACGAGTTGAGACGCGTCTAAAATCCATTAGTCATTACGTTAATCATCGACCCTTTGTTAAATATGATCATTTTAAATAACCCATTTTCTTTTTTTTTGTACAGTATCATGCAGGAAGGAAGATGAAGAAAATATAGAAGATATATTTAATAAGTGTTATTTATTTTTTATTTCTCATATTCATACATAACAATATACAATAGCAATCAAATGAAATTCATATTTTCAATATCATCAACTAATGCATCGCTTTTAACTTGACAATTGATGCAGTCTTTCATTATAGGTGGTGGACCATCTATCGTATCATAGCTTGATTCGAAATGTTTATAATATCGACGACATTCACGTATATCAGGATGCATTTGCATAGCAGGTGGTAAACAAGCCCATGCTTCTTCAATTTGCCGGTCAGCAAACATGCAAATGAAATCAATCGGCAGACATTCGATATCTTTTGTTTCAATCAATGCGAGACGTTTTACTTCGTAATAAATCCTTAATGAACGTTGTGGAGATGCAGGTTGTTCACATAGATTTTCCAATACCCAATTCTTAAGTATTTTTACATTTTCTTTTGCGCATGTTCCATTAATCGTATGATTTTCACACTTCTCCGACAATTGATATTGCTGCTGCTGCTTCAGTTTTGTTAGAGATGGGCAGTTCAAAATGTCGAGGTTGATAACATTTTCAACGTTTAATATATCCTCCAACCAACATTTTTATCGACTCCTTTTACATAAATTTCGTTGGGACATTTAATGATATCGTCCAAAGTCTCATTTACAGCATCAAAGGGAACGTCACCAGATTGCCATGGTAAACCGTGATAATTATTCATCAACCAGTTATTCACTCTCTTATAGTGTAAAGGTAACCACACCCATTGATATGGTGGTATAAACACATAAGTCACAATTTCACTGTCGACAATATTTATTATAGACATTTCCTTCGGTATGAACCTATTACCAGGCCCGCGGAATCCCTGCACGTATACAACGTATTCCATTTCGTATGAAACTGATTCACTAGTGAATAAAGTATAACCGCGTTTTATTCATTAATTGACGCACGCAATTGAATTAAATCTGAGTAAATTAATTAATTCATCTGTAATTGAATTTAAATTTGAGTAAATTAAATTAATCAATTAATATATCTGTAATTGAATTAAATCTGAGTAAATTAATTAATTCATCTGTAATTGAATTTAAATTTGAGTAAATTAAATTAATCAATTAATATATCTGTAATTGAATTAAATCTGAGTAAATTAATTAATCAATTAATTTATCTGTTATTGAATTAAATTTGATTAAATTAATTAATTTATCTGTAATTGAATTAAATTTGATTAAATCAAATTGTTAAGCAAGTTTTAATTTTGTGAGTATTTTTTCTTGTATTTATAAAAAATGGAAATGTCAAGGCAAGGCGTATCATTATTCAGAACGTGCGACGAGTTTCTGTACCTCCGCTGTTTCCCGTATTGTTTTCAGGACCACATACAGGTCCCCGCTCTGGAGTCGCTGTCACCAATTTTATGTTACGACCCGGCAAACATCTCAAAAGAATAAGATGCTTGTTGGGTCGTAAAAGGGCTGAGTAACTAAAGGTTACTCGGGTTCTGGCGAGCGGGGGTCGGCTGTGTGTGTCCCTGAAAATATAAGAGGGAAAGGTCGAATGATAAAAACAAGCAAATGGTTTAAAGTTAAAACAAATTTATTTTTGTAATTCTGGAGGCGGAGTTAGCGGAATTCTCGCGATTAAGAGAAGGTATGCTTCGAGAACTAGTCGCTCGTCCTGTCGTTTGAGCTCGCGGATTTCCCGTTCCGCGCGCTCCGCCTGGACCTTGCGTCCGGCCCTTCGTCGCCGTTGTTTCACTAAAAGGAGAAACAAGCGGTTAGACGAGGAATTTATTTTATTGGGGAAAGGGTTAGTGGGGTATCCTACTTGACAAAAATAACCCGAATAATATGTAAAAGAAAATAATAAGAAAAATAGAATTGGATTATGACGTGGGAGGAGGCCCTACGAGCTAGGAATTAATATTCCGGTAGTCAGCAGGTCAATTCCCGCGACACCCAGAATTTTAATCCGGTCGCTCCTAAATAAAAAAATGGTCCCTAATGTTGCCTATTTTGGCAACTCGTCTCAAGGTAATTGGGATAATAAAAAAAAACAAAAATATCTCGGGTAGGTACGCTTGTATATATCCAAACGTACCTATAATATTGGGGAAAAAATATTGTTAATAATAAAAAAGGGGATATCGAGAATAAAGATCTTACTGCTCCTTTTTCCTTGGAGGGTGCTCGGCACAGCCTGGGAACCTCTTCGTGGGGTAGATCCGACCGTGTTTGTAGTGTTCCTCTGGATGGACTTGTGCCAAGTTCTCGGGGACGTCCTTCGATGATGGCAGGGTCTAGTCGGAGTCCGCTGCTCTCCCAAAACACAACCAGGAGAGCTAAAACTGACCAGGCGATCGATAATTCAGTTCGGCGGTGCGCACTCTGATCCATGTGATGCGCGGGCCCCTTTTTATATGGTTTTTCCAGGTGGAAAGGGCAATTAACGGTGATCGAGCGAGAGACAGAAAACTGTCGAGCGAGAGATGGAAACTTGTAGAGCGAGATGAAGTAATTTTCCTCCAATTTGTTGTTTATAAGGTGTTTTCAATAATGTTCCTTTTTACTATCAATTGTTTATTACAAGTTAGCTAAATTGGAGATTAAACAAAAATGAATGGAGGTTGTGTCGTTGTTTGGTGCGAAGTTATTCATAATTATTACAACTTCCATTCACCTTGTTCAATCTCTTACAATTGTTGTTTGCAAAAGAGAAGAAAACTCACTGTTTGTAGAATATAATTGTTATAATAAATTGTTTGCATTTTTACTTAGGTGAACTATTAGGATTATTATGATTGAGGCTGAAAGTTTTACAGGATAAGGAAAAATATAAAAAGAATATTGTTTAAAGGTCGGGAATTCATGAGTAGCAACATTCAGATCGGGTTGAGATTCGCGAGTTTGGAGTTAAAAATGACTGTGCAGTTATCGAGATTTTTGTTAATGTTGCTATTAATGAATTCGTTTAAGAATTGTCTAAGAAAAATAAAACTGGTTATATGGTTTCCAAGAATTTCGGGTGGCATCTTTTTTTATTCCATTAAAAGTTGCGTAGGAGTATCCGTACAACCTTCAGCACCGTTACATGCGTTACACCGGTAATTGTCTAAAAAGAGTTTCGGTGGCAATGAAGATTTCTCAGAATAGAAATCTACGCTACGTGCTTAATTTTTAGTGAGCGTTAAAAAAGGGTCATAAAGTTAAATGTATTTTTGAGTGCACTGCATGTATCGATTTCTAGTCTTTAATCCTATCGGTTTTCCTAAAAAGTTATTCCGTTGTGGGTGGTCGCGGTGACGTGACAGAGCAATCAATAATGATTAATAGAGCTTTCTCTAAAAATATTTATTTATTCAATATAGGTTTACCAGTAACATTTTTATTATAGTAACTGGCTTGAAAATTGATATACATATCATATAATAAAGAAAATTGATTATTTGCAATATCAAGGTTTAAATTACTGTACGGATAATATTTTGAATTCAAAAATACTTTAACATTACTAATGTTGCAGTGATCAAACAGACTTGCTTCTCGCCTTGTCATTTTTTCTAGCCGTTTGGAATCCAATAATAATATATCGTGGCTTTTCTAGTTGTGCCGCTGCTTTCACAGACCACACGTGGGATGATGTTACCGGCAATAGAGGATATTCATAAAGTTCCCATGTGCGGAAACTTAAAGATATGCAAGGATCTTTTTCAATAAAACGCAGCAGCTGTATCTTTTCCCTATCAGCCAACGTGACATATGGAACTATCCATTCTATTTTATTCATCTCAATTTTATAATTTTCGTCCACATTTTGTATAATTGTGGATATATCTTACGATAATCTTCAGCAAATCCGAGAATCATACTCAGAGGCATGATCACGTCAAAATAACCATTATCATTTGTTATCTTTAGATTTGAACTAGATATCCAACCTGCATTGATTAAAACGGGTTCATGATTTGGTGTGTAAGAAGGATACCCCTTCATGAAGCTAGTAATACCAACATTTCTATTTCGATCAATTTCAACTCCATTCAACTCATACCGCGCCTCATCAAATAAATGACAGATTGCGTTAGATGTTAGATTAGTATTATTTGCTTTAGTTCCATCGGTTTTGGTCAACCTTCCACTGACATGTATCAAACTTTTACATGGTAAAATACATAAAACTTGATGTTGCACAACAATACGAATTTCATCATTTTTGCCAAATGAGCTTGTATTGTAAGATTGATGTGCATGCAGCTCGTAATGAGCGGCAGATTCGTCGAAAACGACTGGGTTTTAAATGTTTTGGATCCTCCATTATTGTTATTGTGATAACGTGCGATATAAGCAAGCAAATACAACAACGGCAATGAAAGTTTTTATTATTCACTGTTTGATATTATGGTGATGATGTAACTTGAGTCCCAAGCTTTTCAGAAATAGAACGTTTCGACGTGTAAACGTCTTGCGAATTTGATGTCGACTGATATGTTTTGTCCATGATGGGTTATTATTATAGTAAATATTAAGGGTCTGACCATTGTACATAATACCCATTGTTACGTAGATTTAAGATGTAGTCGTATTGTAATTGTTTCACCACGAAAATTCACCAATTCACCATTCTGATCAACAATACACAATTGAATATTATCTATTAATCTGACGACAACAGGTAAGTAAATGACACGATTCGGCACTTCCACAATCTTATATCCGGGCGCCACAGTAGACAAAAATTCATGAATCGTATGCGCTCTACTGCTATTAATGCAAGCGCCTGCAGTTATATTGCACTCTTCGCGAAGTGCATTAACTTTAATTATGGTTACTGGCAAATCTGAAATGTGCAGCTTGTTTGCTTCCAAAATTCGTCTATTGAAGCCCAATGTTCGCCCAATCGAATCGATTGGTGTAAAATCAATGTCTTGATTAGACCTGATTTCACTGCGTAAGGTATTATTATTGGGTTTTATATCTAGTGTAATATCACTATACTCTGATAGATTGCTTCTAATATATTCTGCTATATCCTCAATTTCGTAGCTCCTGATCGGCACAGTAATTTGATGGTTACCAATATGAAATTTTTTATTAACGTCAGCATTTGGGATTGAATTAAACGTTAAAAGTTCAATTAAGCCCAATGAATAATTCTTCTGCGGTGAAAGTTCAATAGGTGGAAAGTATTGCGCTTCCAGTACTGAAGACTGTCCCGAGAGCGTCAACCTAAAAGTATCATTCATACTGATTGTTCAAATTACACTGATTATCATAACATTTTATGCAATATATTTATACAACTGTTACTTGTTTGGACAAAACAGCTGATTGCATGAAAATTTGAGACAACAATGCCCACAATCAAAAGTGGTACAGTCTTGAAATTTTTCACGGTTATACATAATGCTACCTACACCGAGATATTGTCCTAACTCAGTAGGTGGGGTGAGGTTTCCAAAGCTGTCAAAATAAACGACTTTAGAGCCACGTTTTCGATATGCTACCCAATGTGTCCCTGGACCGCTTGCATCGTCTAAATTTATGACTGCACATTCATTAACTTGGGGATTCTTTGGTAAATTATTACGCATAAAGACACCTCTAAAATTCGGAATTTCAGCTTCTTTCGAATATTTTAATATATCTGCATCGGTGAGTGCTCGATGTGGTTGCTTTACAAGTTTTTTCGATTTTTTCTACATTTAACACCTAATCCTGTTTTATATGGCTTTAATTTTAAACCTAGACCATTTTTATAAGGTTTAAGATATAACCCTTTACCTTTAGCTATTGTCTCCATAGCACGATTGTGCCTTTTACTTTCAAGTAACTGCTTTTGAGCAGCTTTTGCATCATTAACAGCCTTGGTTATACCCGCTGTACCACCGGCTAATGCACCTACAGCACTTAATCCACCAAATATGGGTGCTAGGAATGGCAAGAATCCTCCAACCTTTGCAGGTATCGATAGCTGTCGAGTTTTTTGTATTTTACCACAATTGCTTGCCACCGGATTCTTTTACTGCTTTACGTACCCCTTTCAAAACCACTCGATATAACATTTTGAACATTATTACTTGGTGACATTGACATTTAAGCAGCCGCAATAATGTTGTTCAAAGATGTTGTTTTCTTTTTTGACGCTTTTTTCTTTTTCAGCCCCATGCCTAATTTTTTTTTTAGTTTCATTGTGTTTGCAACACCTCAAGCTGCCGCCTTTTCTGCAATGCTTGCGTCTTTTGGTAAAACTCGCTTCCAAGCCTGCTCCGCTAATATACGATCCGCCTCGCTTCTAGCGGCGGGATTTTCATGAGTTTTGGAATAAGCGATATCGTGTTCTTTGCAAGCCTTGTCCAAGAGATTTATCCCCGGATCACCCCTTGCTAATCGTTGCTTTAATTTTGTACCAGGCCCACAGTACTGATAACCGGATATATGAAATTCTACCAGTAATTTATTAATTAAAGCATTGACCAACCCTGTCCCACTCTTTATCCGATTTTGTTTCTTGTTTCTACTTACATATGTAATCATTTTAAGATGTGCATCATTCAAATATCAAACAGTTAATGACTGACATTACATATAAAGGCGCTACTTATACTATTATGTTTAGTTATTATCAAAATGCGATTTCATAAACAACCAACAAAAATCCCAATCATCAATTTTGATGATTTAACATCGGCTGTACAAAATAATGTAACTAATCATAAACGGCATGGGGAGTTGCTGCCAAATAGTATACGTGCACTTTTCTGTGGCCCGTCTAATTGCAGAAAAACAAATACATTACTCAGTCTAATCATCGATCAGGATGGATTAAAGTTTGTAAATATATATGTATATTCGAAATCGCTAAATCAACCGAAATATTAATTTTTACAAATCTTACTCGACTCCGTGGAGGGTATAGGATACTTTCCTTTTCACCATAATGAACAGGTAGTACCACCCGCCGAGGCTAGGCCTAACTCTATTATTATATTTGATGATGTTGCATGCGAGAAGCAAGATAACATTAGATCCTTCTTTTGTATGGGTAGACATAATTGCGTCGATTGCTTTTATCTCAGTCAAACCTATGCTTGTGTTCCCAAGCATCTTATTCGAGATAACGTAAACTTTCTGGTTCTCTTTAGGCAGGATGAAATGAATTTTAAGCATGTGTATAATGACCATGTCAATACGGATATGACATTTAACACTTTCAAAGATATATGTGCGCAATGTTGGACAGCTGAGCATGGCTTTACAGTAATAGATAAAGACAGTGAATTAGAAGAGGGAAGATATAGAAAAGGTTTTGATTGTTTTATAAGCATAAATGATTTTAAGAACAAACAAAAAATGTTGTAACAAGTCAGTGTAGAGTGAGACTTGCATGCATTAACATGTCCTCCTCATTTAAACAGCAGCAAGACGTATTGCGTCAAATTGTCAAAGCTAGCGAATCTATTCGCCGGAAACATCGATTATTAAAAATTGGTAAAGAAACGCATAACCTTGCGATAAGTGAAACCCTCAAACCTTTAATAAGTCCATTGGAAAAAATAGCCGACGCTTCAACAATGTCGACCAGTAAACATGCAATTGATGATGCACAGGATAAAGTAGCGGATAGTATGGAAATTAATGATGTTAACGATTATGATGATGATGATGATGATGATGATGATGATGATGATGATGATGATGATGATATGCGTGATGGATGTAATACCCCTTTAGATCAGACATTTAGCAGTGATATTAAAACACCTACATATCATAATGAAGAAAGGTTATCAAATAAGTTTCTGACTTTACTGATGAGTAATATTCACGAGAGAAGTGATATCATTGATACAATTTATGGTGTTTGCATAGAAGGTGGTACTACAAGAATCGGCTATTCGACAATAGAATTTATGAATAAAAATGTCATTGTTACGGATCACAAATTTGCTATTACTAAAGGTTTGCTAGAGTTATTATTTAAGAAAAAAGCTGATATAGCTATAATCCAACAAACTGATTTAAACAATTACAAAAGTATACTTACCTTAACTAAAAGAAAAGGACAAAGGACAGGAAATTTTCCCCCGCGTTAATGACGAATATGTCTGTTTGCGGGTCGGCTCTCGGGTGGAGAGGTACAGGACAGAGACAGACAGTACAAAACAGAACTATAGGCATACACAACACCCACCCAGAGCCAGTCCCCCCTACCCCAATATCGGTACCACCAGCAGATTCGAAGGTCTGTGCCTTAGCGAGTACCACGCGGGGCTTATCCCATCTTTATCCGAGATAAGACCCACGACGTACCGACCACGGATAAGACGCTAACGGTACCGATAACTGCCGACGGGGGTCGGCAGCGGTCCCAAATTCGTACCTTCGCCCAGCAAGGTTCCCCGGTTATTCCACACTGGACATAAGCAGAGAAAATTGCAGGACGGGGATTCGAACTCGGGCCCTTCGCGACGTTCAGTTCGGGCGGACTAAGACTGACGCCTTAGCCCGCACGACCATAACGCCGACATAACAATATTATATAACGATACTATAGTTTGTTAAATTAAAATTTTACGAATAGCAATTAACTTGCAAGGGCAGTATAAAGTTAAATGTATCAAGGCGTTTTGCTATATCCCCTTATACGATTTGCCTTTGTAAACTGATAATTGGATAAGTTTTATCTTAAAAATAATGCATTCAGTTTCTTTTTTTATATTTTCTATTCATAAATATTATATGATATGCTTCTGCTAATGAATCCCGCAAAAAACAGAATTTTTACTTTACTTACCTTAACTAATGCCATAGGAAAGATTGGAATCAGGAAAAACCTATTCGATATAATGCTTCCTACAAGTATCGAAACTATATCAAAGATGTGTTCAAAGATGTCCCGAAAAAGGGTGGTAATTTGCCTGAATACATGATTGCTGGACAAAACCTTAAAATTGATTACGTGCATTGGGATGATCCAAATGAACTTGTCGATCGTTTGCGCCTTCTAATAGCATCGCAAACTGCGGGTAATTCGAGTCTTCCGAATGAAATTTTATCGATCATTGAGGAGTTGCGCGAAGCTAATATAATCTATTAATTTTGCGATAATTACTTCAGTATTATAATGAGCATCGATGTATTTGGACGTTCGTCTCAACGAGCATGGAAGTAAGTATTTCAAAGTGTTGAAATTTCTACAGACGGTTCTTATGATTTTAAGAAAAGAAAGTTATGTAATTTCGGAAATCCGACGGATTCGGATGATGCCATTATTTTGAGAATGTTCCACACATCTATTCGCGATATTAAACAGCAAATAGGTGAGTTGTGTAAAGGTGTAATTAAAAATAATGAGAAGATTGAATATTTTGAAAATAGTATAAATAAAATGCAACAAGATATAAATAAAAATTACAATGAAATAGAAAAGAGGCGGATTATATCATCAGATATCGGAAATTATACTATTGAATTACATCAAGAAATAACTCAACATACCAATAATTTAAATAAAAATAATTACACGCTTAGCAATCTTACGAATAATGTCACTGTCTTAGTAAGTAAAGAAAAATAAAGATGATTTGAATAAAAATAATGGTTTGATTGATAGTCTTACGGTAGATATTGTTAATATGGAAGGAGACTTGAAAAACATACCTATGATATAAGGGAGAGTAGTACTGTAGCTCATGATGCTGAGAATTTAATTTTTCTCCTAGAACAGAATGTCAATAAAAACAGTGAAGCCATAAAGAAGACTAATGAAATAACTGGTGTTATTTACGGAAGAATTAATTAGTTGGTCTGAAAAATGTGAATAAATTAACTATCTGCAACAATCTACCCAACAGTTTTAATCAAGACGTTGCCTTATCTGTTTAACAACAATGACTTCTAAAGAGAAGAGAGAAGTCGTAAAGGAGCTTCATAAACCAGCAAGAAAAAATTATACAAGACGGCGAGTAGATATTCGCGGATTAGATGAAACTTGGCAAGCTTATCTTGTAGAAATGATTCCATATGCAGATGAAAATAAGGGTTACAAATACTTGTTAACTGTCATTGATGTATTCTCTAAGTATGCATGGGCCCGCCCAGTAAAAAGAAAGACTGGTGATGACGTCACAGCTGCCATGAATTCGATATTCGAAATGGGTCGAATTCTAAAAAATTTACATACCGACCATGGAAAAGAATTTTATAATTTGAAATTCGAAAATTTAATGAAAAAACGTGATATCAATTTATATTCTACATACAGTAATCTAAAAGCATCAATTTGCGAACGCTTTAATCGTACATTGAAAAATAAAATGTGGCCACAGTTTAGCCTTCATGGTAATTATCAATGGCTCCATATGGATCTTACCAGACTTGGTTAATGATTATAATAATAGCACACATCGTACTATTAAAATGAAGCCGCAAGATGTTAATAAAGACAATGAAAAAGAACTATTGGAACGTGTGTATAATGTAATTGTGAACGAAAAGATTCATCCAAAGTTTAAACTAGGTCAACAAGTTCGTATTAGTAAATTTCAACATATATTTGAAAAGGGGTATACACCAAATTGGACGACTGAAGTGTTTAAAATGATACAAATTAAGAAAACGAGTCCAGTAACATATTTACTAGAAGACAAGGACGGAAATCGAATAACAGGCGGATTTTATGAATTTGAACTGCAATGTACTAAAAATCCAGATGTTTACCTGATTGAAAAAATTCAACGTCAAAAAGGTTTTAAAGCGTTTGTCAAATGGTTGGGCTTTGAACATAAGTACGACTCATGGATCGACAAGAAAGATTTATTACTTTAAGACTACAAGAAACATTTATTACTTTAAGACTAATATGGTGGAACGAATAATAGATGAATAGTTGGAAACAAGATTTACTTAAGATAAATTAGATTTTTGTTTCATTCCTTAACATATTTTTTGGTATATATACGAGTTCGAGTTGAAGAGATTTCAAAGTCTACTTCTTGCTTCTCGTAGGCAACATTGTATTCTAAAACCCGAGTTATATTAAGTGTTTATTGTTAAAATGGCTCGAGTACTTGAATACCTGAAAAAATGTACGACATTTACTTGCGAAATGCGCAAGCAGTTATCAAAGTTGCCTGGTTCCGAGATTCCTCACCACTTGGTAGTGATGAGGAAAACCATGGAGACCACGCATGCAGATTCCATGATATTATGATCAGTGGGTCATGCGAGTGTCTTCGTGTTGTTCGCGAATGTGAGATGCGCAAGCATCACGAAAAGGAATAACTGAAAAGAGCGATAACGGCATTGGAGGAAGAGGCGGAAGAAAGAAATTTTGCAATTGATGCAGAATACAGGCAGTATCTCAATTTGTTCAAACGGGACATTAAGAACAAGGAACACAGAAGGATGGAGGAACGAGCGTACCTTCAAACAATGTATGAGCAGCATGATGTAAAATGGGACTTCGACGATAATGATGAACCTGAAGACATCGACTCGGACGCAACTTATTTCGAATCCGATCCCGACCAGGCAGACGATCAGGACTGGACATCAACATGAAGGTATACAAATTTTGAAGTCATTTTATACATTCCATAAATTTAAATAGTAATTTCACAATTATAACATTCACATATATTCACATATTTTAAAATTTATTTGATGTTGTATATATTTACATATAATACACACATTATGCATCTATGTCCATAATATCCTTATGTCCCTACGGTAGAGTATCTGTACTACCAGCCATTAAGCATCGCTTATCATCGTGGGGATTTAATGCAATTTTGGACTCACACACCGTAAATACATTGTGTAGCTTTGAGCGGATACACCGCTGCTCTCGTACCTTATCACACTCGGTTATAAGACAGTCCAAATAGTCGTCGAAAGTGATTGCTTTTCGGACGACGACTTCTTTCACACCTTTCGCTCTCTTCTACTCACCTTCGCCTAACACACGCAACGCATACATTTTTTGTCCGAGTCCGACAAACTCGGTCATTAACTTTCCACTACATTCATCCTTCATTAACCCTAAAACTTTTTTATTGACTAGCGGCATACCGTTGTTAGTCTTTATGTTTTAAGACGAATATTAAATAAAAGGTTGTCTCTTTATAAACCTCTCTACAGAGGCGAAAATGTATTTATATTAATATATTATTGAATAAAAATAAAATATATATTATTATTAATAAATATGACACAGAATATAATTAAGAATTATTGTAAATTGAAATATACATATAAGTTTAATTACTTACCAATTAATCCTCTTCAGCTCTTCAATCAAATAGTAAAAAAAGAAAAATGATTACGGTCAAATCTATTTACTATATTTATTTTATTAAAAGGGATAACCCACAATACTTGAGGTATTCAATTATAAAATTACACTTGAAAAAGAAAATCACTATAAACCTTTTGATGCTCTCTCTGAGGCGATTATACGTAGACTAACTAGTCGGTTGAACTTGATGTCAATTCAAATCGAACCACCTTGACTACACAGAATTATATATTACATACTCATTTTCTTAGTAACTATTAAATGTTCGACTTTGACTAGTTGATCGTTACAACCAAATAAATATATATTATGCTGGATGTAACAGACCTCCCTCCTTAGGACCATTGTCGTCCTCGACAATGAATGATGATTAATAATACATATCAATTTTTCCTATATACTTTTTTTTATTACTAATTTCTAAAAAATTCTAACACGGTTTTCCATAATAATTGAAATATAATTTATAAATTAGGGAAATTCCCACAATATCAAGGATATTATTTTTAAAACTGTTGTTCTCGTTGATATCTCAGATTTATCAAGCTATTCTTCTTGTCCTTTTTCTTATGGGTTGCTTGTGTTCCTCCAAGGTATATGGTCAATGTCTTGTTTCGCATACATGTTCTAAGAGAATCGTAAGCGCAATCCACAACCCCCCTTCCCACCTGAACACAGCCCTCCAAGTTCAAACTTTCCAAGATGTTGCTACTTCTTAACAAATGACGAATTTCGTCTTCAGCTACTCCATAATTGTCAGAGCAATTTACTTTCACCAGTTGTGGCAAATCGGCAAGGAAATGTACACCTACTGTCGGATGCATGAATCGCATAGTTATCTCCTCTAAATTTGTTAAATGCATCAAAGGATCAAGAGCAAATTCTCCTCTAATCTGCGAACAACCTGATATGTTTAATTTCTTTAATTTTTGTAGATGTTCTCCTATGTTATAAATTAGATCCTCATTCATCCATGCACAATACAAAGTTTCTAAAATATTTAATGATGTGCATGTCTTTGAAAAATCCATCTCTGGGTCCATGAAAATCTCATCCATTTCTAGAAACATGTGTTCTTCAACTACATTTCTTCCTTCTTCCATTTCTTGAATGAACTCAGAATTCTCTTGTACAGGGTATTCATTTATTAATAATTCCCTTAAGAATATTTTATTATTTCCATTTTTGGCTATTGCTTTTATTATTTCATTACCAAAGGCGTTTTTATTTTGTTTTAATCTAAGCACTTTGATACAATTTTGCTTGTTTAAAAATTGAGATAAATATTCCTCTTTAAGATGGTAACAGTCTTCAAATGTTATCTCTTCTATGAATCTGCTTGCACTTTGCAAACACTTCCCAGTGATATTTGACCCTCTAAATAATATTTCCCGCAACTTTATGTTATTTTTAAACAAAACATTAAATTCTTCGTCCATGGGACCTATAGTGATACCTACATGTAATTTTTCGAGTTCCGTGTTGTTTTTTGCAACTGCATAAAACCCATTTGGCCTGACGGTTACTCCTACAGTAGACAATTCTTTTAATATTTTACATTTATTTCCTGCTATGGTAATTATTTGTGGTGGTATTAATTTGGCATTGTTTACTAATTCAATATTTCTCAGGGTTTTGTATCCCTTTTGAATCACGTTGTAAACATCCTCTGATTTTATTTCTGACTGATCCCATCCATCCTGAAACATCCATGAATTAGTCGATAGTGATGAAATATCATTGTACGATCTGTGACTTCCCTCTTTCCAGGTCACTGATAATGCTTCACACTGTTCTCTTTCTTTATATGTTAGGAAAGAACAAATATTAGCTATTGGAACTACCGGAAGATGCATGATTGTAGTCTCATTCGATGTTACTATTAATTCAGGATTAGGTTCAGAAATAATATCTCTATTATGCCATCTATCAGCAGATAAAATTCTTAATTTTCTATTATGTAAGAAAAACGCTTGAGTCTTGGAGGAGTCCAAAACCTTTTGGGCCTGCTCCATGGTGGGAAAGGTGACAAATGCAAGATTGCCACGACTTCTCCTAAGAACAACTGCATGTTCCGCCCCATAACTTCTAAAAAGATTCATCAAATCACCCTTTTTAGAATGATTAGCCAACCTAGCAATAAAGACACGTCTGATCTTTGCTACCTTCTCTACTTGATTCATCCTTTCTAAAAAAAAAAAAAAAGAAAAATTTTATATGTCTATGTCATGTCAATTCATTTATTTCACGATTCTCCACAGTACATTATTAATTTCTTATAGGTTATCCACAGTATGTATTATACATCATTTAAATTAGTACAACCTTATCTATATGTTTTTGTATAATTTTTCCCTGTGCGTCTTTTAACAATACATTTTTCCTATCTGTTCGATTTATAATTGTATATGGCCCGCTATATCTTTCACTAAATTTTCCAGATTTAGGTTCGACTAGAACTTTTACTCTATCACCCACTTGTCCTAAAAATACTTTACTGTGCTTGTCATAATTTGTTTTTGATCGTACTTTCGCTTTTATTAAATTTTTACCAGCTATAACTTGCATTTCTGTGAGTCTTAATATTAGGTCAGACAAATAAGAATTATAGGTTTTTAAATTCCCATTATCAGGAAATGAACTGGGACATCGTGCCACTTTTCCAAATATTAATTCAAACGGAGTAAAATTAGTACCTTCATGAACCGAAGTATTATATGAAAATATCGCAAATGGTACTAATTTATCCCAATCATTATAATCTGTAAGATAATGTTTAATATATTCTATTAATACCGCATGACTTCTTTCTAGACTACCATTAGTTTGAGGTCTGTAACTAGAAGTTGTATTTGGATGGATTTTAAATAATTTCGATATATTCGTTATTACTTTACCTATGAAGTTTGCTCCCCTATCAGATAAAATTTCTTTTGGTGCCCCATACTGTAATATGAATTTAGTTACAAACACATGAGCTATAGTTTCCGCTAATATATTAGGGACTGGTACGGCTACACTATATTTTGTTAAATTATCTTGCATAGTTATTATATATTTATTACCATTAGGTGTTATAGGGAGAGGCCCCACAGCATCTAAACAAACTTTCTCAAATGCTTCTATTGGAGTGTCTGTGATGATCATTGGTTCACGCGTTTTAGCTCTCACTATCTTATTTTTATGGCAACTATCGCATTCGCGAATAAAATTTTGGATGTCATTTTTCATTCCCGGCCAATAAAATCTTTCATGAATTCTTTTATAGGTTTTTGATACGCCTTTATGCCCGCCGATAAGACTATTATGATACTCTTCAACAATTTTTAATCGTAACTCCTCAGGTGGTATTTGAACTTTTCCTGTACATATCACTATTGTTAAGTCTTTATCATTTTTAAATGTAGAATAAAATAATTCTTTTAACGATTCTACTGAATAATCCTCTATAAAATCTCCTATTTGTGAAATTCTAAAGGACGCCACCTTCAATTTATGAAGCAATTCACTTAAATTTATTAAGGATATTCTCAAATTCTCTTTTAAAATAATATCAAAATGTTTATTTTTAATAACAACAGTAAAAATCTTATATTTTTGATTCGGAGTAACTAATATTTGACCTATTTTCGGTTTCACTTGCTTTATTTTATCTATATTAATTATTTCTAACTCAACTAATAATTTACCTATAGGTGTGACTATTTCACAATCAGACGAGATAAAATGCACATAATTGTCTGGTCTATATGTCAAGTTCTCGCTAGTAAAATGTATTAATGTTGTGTCTTTACGGACATTAGTAAACCCTACGTCTGGTAAGATTTCCTCAGTTATATCTACTGTCGGTCTATCACTAAAAGTTACTAGTTGTCTTGGTATAATTGTATTCTTTTGTTTAACAGGATTATCCACAATACCTCCCTCCTTCGAGTTTAGTATCGGTTGCGTTTTACTGTAAGGAGTAGATGAAGCTACTGGATTTGTGATGGGAAAACTGGTGTTAAATACTCCTTCGTTTGAAGTTAATGAGAAAGGATCAGTATGAGATTCTTGTTCCATGACGTCCGTTCTCAAATTTTTATTTTCTTTCCCTGATATTTTTGCAGCTATTTTCTCCTTTTCTGAATCTAAAACATCTTGATATAATCCAAATTCTTGAGCTCTCACATTTTTCAATTCTTGTAATATTTCCTCTTCCGTTTCAGGCGTATGTTGTCGTCTTTTGAGTGAAACATCAAACTGATTAATTGAATCTTTCAATTCTTGTAAATTTAAAGAAAATGATTGCTGATTTCCATCATTATCATCAGTATCACTTGAATCGTACTGGAGTTCTTCCATTTCAATGGCATCAAGATTAGAATGTATATTTGAAGCTTCAACTTGTTCCATGGTCCCTTGTATCTTTGGATCTTCCCTTTCGACTACAACTAACGGTTCTTCATTTATTTCATCATTTGGATTAAATTCTAAATTAGGAAAAACACTTTTATGTTTTTGATGTATTGGAGGTTTTTCTATATCCTTCGCTCTTTCATCAGAAAATAATGAAGAAGATTTTAACATTCCGGACCTTGTTCTACTAGGCAAAATGTTTTCTTCCGTAAATTCCACATTTTTATTTTTAGAACCTACAGGTCTGCCAGATTTCTTCAAAATACTTATAGGTGGTATGTTACTTGGAACTTCACTCCTTTTGTCAATCGGTAATACATTTGTAGTACTATTTTTTAATAATGGTAGATCTATTGAACAATGTCGATTTCTATTAACTGGGTTTCTAGAAAGAGCATCGGCATTATTATTCAGTCGTCCTGGTTTATGTTTAAAATTATAACTATATTCTCGTAATTTAAGTCTCCATCTAACCAATCTTTGACCAGGATCCTTTACCGAATCTATCCATTTCAATGGTTCATGATCACTAACTAATAAAAATTGTTTCCCATACAAATAAGGTCTAAAACGCATTATAGCATACAAAACAGCTAAATATTCCTTTTCTATTGTAGAGTAATTCTGTTCTGCATTTGTTAAAGTCCTGGACAAATAACAAACCGGTAAGTCGTAACCATTTAAGTTTTGACTCAACACTGCCCCAATAGCGTAATCTGATGCGTCTGTGCTTACAATGAAAGGCTCTTCAAAATTAGGATACTGTAATATTGGAGCTTCACATAATTTCTGTTTTAATATATTAAAACTATTTTCTTGGCTTTCTTTCCAGGTAAATTTTTCGTTCTTCTTCAACAACTCAGTCAATGGTTTTACTATTGATGCATAATGTTCTATAAAACGACGATAATATCCTGTTAACCCTAAAAACTCTCGAATATTTCGTTGTGTTTTGGGTCTTGGGAAATATTTTACTGCTTCAATCTTTTCTGGATTTGGTTTAAGACCATCTTTGCTAATTATGTGTCCTAGATATATTACCTCCGGTCGTAAAAAATTGCATTTGTCCGGTTGCAGAACCAAATTCGCTTCTTCTAATCTTTTAAATAATCTTCTTATTTTCTTTCTATGTTCTTCTAAATCTTTTGCGATTACTATTATATCATCCATATAAACAAAAGCTTCCGTTTTATTTAATCCCCTTAATATATTATCCATAAGGCGCTGAAATGTGGCTGGTGCATTTTTCAGTCCTTCTGGCATTCTGAGGTATTGATAGTGTCCATTCGGTGTAGTAAAAGCTGTCTTTGGACTATCTCTGTCATCTATTCCAATTTGTTGAAATCCAGATGCTAGATCTAATACAGAAAAATACATAGCTTCACCCATCATGTCAAAAATATCGTCGATATTAGGTAATGGATAAGCGTCACTTATGGTCTTTTCATTTAGTTGGCGAAAATCAATAACCATACGCCATCTTCGATTACCATGACTATCCGGTTTCTTTGGCACAATCCATATAGGAGAATTATATGGTGAGTCTGAAGGTGCAATTATATTATTCTGTAGTTTTTGAAAAACTTGAGTTTCAATTTCATTTTTGTGTACCGGTGGTTGTCTGTATTGTTTAGTATTGATTGGTAAATCATCTATAGTTGGAATTCGATGTTTTATTTTCGTCGTCATAGGCAGTTTATCTCCTTTTAAGTAAAATTGAAAGGGAAACTCTTGAACCAATTCTATAATGTGAGCCGTTTCCTCTTCATTTAAATGATTCAATTTTAATAATTCAATAATTTTTTTTACTCGGTCACTTGATTGTCCTATCATATTTTCATCTCTTACATCATCATTATTTCTTTCATCCTCCTTGGAATCATAATATTCAACTGGAATAATTTCTTGAGGATGTATTATTATTTTTTGATCTTTTTCTGATGTATTTATAGCAAGAACATGACATTTTCCATTATCTGTGACTTGCACTAATGCTTCTCCAATATATACTTCATCATGCGATTTGATTCTTGGTAAATAACCCTCCTTCAAATTAGTATGAAGTAGGTTTAATTCAATCTGAACTTTTGTTCTTTTAGGGATTACATAAGTCTTAAAATCATTGTTATTATTATTAATAGGCGGTATGAATTTAATTGGTTTAGTTGGATTGGATGCTGTTACAATAGTATTGTGGAAAAAAGAAATCTCAGCTTTTTCTTTAATTAAATAATCTTTCCCTAAAATACCTACACAATTTAATGGAAAGGAAGAATCCACAATATGCAACTCCACTAAATTATCTGCAATATTTATTCTAACTGTCCCTAAAGTCTCTATTTCATCATCTGTTATGCCTGAAATTCGTATTTTGCGTGAAACATTAACGTCAAGATCTGGATTTAACGCATCGATTTTAACTAACGATATTTCTGCACCCGTGTCAATCAAAAAATCAGCCCTTTTTAATAATTCAGGACTGCGTATAAAAATTCGAGGTACACCAGCATTTATTTTGACAATTTTGATTTGTCGGGTACCAGAAATTTTACTTTCTCGTGACGCTCTTTCTCTACTTGACTCGCCATCGCGTCTCCACGACGAATCCCGGGGGAGTTTAAAGACTCTGAAACTTCACTAATTTCTACAGGAGAATTATCCTTTTGATGAGACGTTGATGGTAAGGATGTTCGATATCTACTTTCTTGTGAATTTTGATAAAAACCCCGTCGTTGATAAGGAGGTTGATACGTGCACGGTTGTTGAAATGATTGATTTAATGATTGATTAAATGGTTGGTTAAATGGTTGATTAAATGGTTGCAAATTATAAGGATTTACTGGATATATATTTGGCGGCATATTCTGCATTTGAGAATTCATATAAGGATGATATGCATACGGAGGATAGAAATATTGATAAGGATACGGGTATGAACATGGAGGCATAGGCATTGGAGGTGGTAAATACTGACAGCCCAGAGATCGATCAAAATCCTGATTTTGATTGTATTTATTAGTATCATGATTTAAAGTCCTGGGATATACTTTAGAAGGATAATGTGTAGTTTGATTAATAGGATAATTATGAATATGAGAGTCTTCTGATGTATCATGAGAACTATGAGCTATTCTACACCCCTGAATATCCCTTAAATCTACTTTATTCAAATTACATCTGCGTTCTCTTTTGACTGCTATTTCTAACGCCTCATCTAAACTTTTTGGATCTCGTGCTTCTACAATTCCAGCTATTTCATCTGGCAACCCTTTCAAAAAAACTTCTAATGCACATTCTACTAATGGCAGTATCATGTCTTTCGATCGATCTTCATATGTCTCTTTTAATGTTAAACTTGCTCCCGAAATAATAATATTTATTCTATCATAAAAATCATTTACAGATTCCCCTTTTTGCATATAAGACTTTTCTAATTGTTCCACATAATAATTATAAGTTTTTCCTGGAGAAAATCTTGTCTTTAAGTGTTTTATTAGAGAATCCACAGTATTAAAAGTCTTACTATAAACACTGTCCCTAGCTGTACCTTGTAATTTCCCAATAATACTATTAACAAAATTACTTTCTAATTGGTCTGGTATATACTGCGATGCATTCTTTATGTCTTGTAAAAAATTTTTCAAGGGCATATTCTTACCATCGTAGTAAGGTATGTTTACCACAGAGTTTTGTAAGATCATATACTCTGCCATTGATGTCATCATTGTATTTGTTACATTATGTTCTTCCATCTTAAAGTTACTATTTTTGTTCTCCAATTATATAATAAATATATTAAATTAGGAAATACTCCACCATATAAATTATTAAATTCCTTTGTAATACTATTCAAATAAAAAAAAAATTCTCCAAAACAAACAAAACAAATACAACACTATTTCACATTTAATCATCAATAATATTATGAATATGGCTTCGAAGATATAATATTAAATTTCAGTTCTAGATAAAAAAAAAAATATACAATGTCACATAAAAATGTCAAATATATACGTATTCAGTAAATCTTGATCCATACACTTACATTATACACATTACACAAATACAAATTTCCTTATACATAAATCAAAACAAAAAACCTCAACTTTATTCTAAAAATAGTCATCTTCAATTCCACGCAATAATTTTTAATAAATAACAACATTCATATTCACTATTGTATAACTGACAGATTTCCAGAAAACACAAAAAAAAATTAATTAAATATCTTTATAATTTAAATAAAAATATAAAAAAAAATTTAAATATGATCAGAAAAGAATTAATTAAATAAATAAAATTTAAAAAAAAAAAAAAACGTTAAAATGTTTTAGTTAATTTCGCATACTACTTTATACATGCTATTTTCATTTTCGTTCGAAATCGGAGTTGTTTACCTACACTCACTACTTGGCAATATACAACAACATAATAATTCTCAAATAAAATTTAAATACTTTATCCTAGAAAGAGAATTTTCATAGCTTTTAACGGAAACATGTAATTTATAAAATTAAAAACAGCTAATTCAATCTCTACGAAAAATTATAAGATTTTCATCATAATTAATAATTTCCTTATTGTACAAAACTATTATTCACTCATACACATAATCACACACTCTGGTTATTCCAAGAATAGTCAATCATTATTTAAACATATAATTATATGAAACTCGTGATGAAATTGAAAATTTATGAAAATATGAAATTTTAATAATATCTTAAATAAAATCATGAAAATATATCTTATTAATATATAATACAACCTTAAATTAAAATAAAACCAAATGTTTTCAATATTGAAACAGTAATACTGAAGATTTCACTCCCGTACTTCTGAGAATCAACAGTCATTAATTCGCATATTTAACTGAAACTCATTTTTAACGCATGAAAATTTTAACTTATTATAGAATTATATGAACGAAAATAAAATTAATTATCAAACCCATCAGTAAAAAGAATAAAACGATTATTGTGATTTTTAATATGAATTCATTTTCAATAAAGAGTATCCCACTTCTGACACCATTTGTTAGTCTTTATGTTTTAAGACGAATATTAAATAAAAGGTTGTCTCTTTATAAACCTCTCTACAGAGGCGAAAATGTATTTATATTAATATATTATTGAATAAAAATAAAATATATATTATTATTAATAAATATGACACAGAATATAATTAAGAATTATTGTAAATTGAAATATACATATAAGTTTAATTACTTACCAATTAATCCTCTTCAGCTCTTCAATCAAATAGTAAAAAAAGAAAAATGATTACGGTCAAATCTATTTACTATATTTATTTTATTAAAAGGGATAACCCACAATACTTGAGGTATTCAATTATAAAATTACACTTGAAAAAGAAAATCACTATAAACCTTTTGATGCTCTCTCTGAGGCGATTATACGTAGACTAACTAGTCGGTTGAACTTGATGTCAATTCAAATCGAACCACCTTGACTACACAGAATTATATATTACATACTCATTTTCTTAGTAACTATTAAATGTTCGACTTTGACTAGTTGATCGTTACAACCAAATAAATATATATTATGCTGGATGTAACACCGTACTCATTATTTTTTGAATAATCACTCGAATCGTACATATTAATATCGCGTTTCATACAATCATATATATCATCACACTTAAATTCATAAATAAGACTATCGGTATCGGTATACAATAGTTTCGCCTTTTTTTTAAATTTTTCTAAAACATAATCATAGTGAAATTTCTGCAATTTAGTTTTAGAAATATCTAAAATAGCCATTCCGACATATATAGGCTTATCTATAACTACTTCTAATTTTCTAAGTTGTATAGCGACCAAGTTTCACTAAATATTACTATTCGATGAAAATTTGGTTTTGATATGAGCGCTTCAACGCCATATCTACCATCCCATTTATTTTTAATGCTTACATCCACTCTTTTCCGAACATTCTCCATCGTCTTTCCGAATACTGCATTGTTCATCAATTTATAGAAATTTTTTTCAAAATCATTTGTCCCGACTGTGCGGAGTTTGGTATTCAAGTCAATATAAGCTTTCAACCATGGAGATTGCTTGAATTTTAGGATCCTATGAATTGTATTTAAAATAATACCGTGGGTGAGTGCTTGCTTTAAATTTCGGTAATGAATGACATATCTATGTTTGTCATTTAATGTAGCGAGTCATTTCGGTTGTTTTGAACCGGGCTCGGGGCACTGCGGGAGATCTTTCTGCTTGTTGTGTGTTTCTTCAGGGTAGGTCAAGCCGATTTCGAGAATATATCCAATTTCCGAGTCATCGGCTACATTTTCAAAGTAAACGTTTTCCACCCATTCGAAACCTCCGGTAGGCAGTGATTGACTCATTGCCCATCCATACAAATTATTAATATCCAAGTACATTAAATACTTTGACTCTTTTGATGGGTCATAATCGGGCATGTATTTATTATTTGCCTTCGCGTACCGGTTTGAACATTGAGAAAGACCTCCCCGTACACCTCGTTCAATAAACATCACCATATCAATATCGGTGAGTAATTGTAACTCTACTTGAGTATGTTTGAGAGCACAATCCCAAGTGTACCTGGGTAGAGTATAATAATGCGCGGGATTTAAACCGTCAGATTTTCGTAACGTTTCACAAAAATTTTCAAAGATATCCGCAAGCAATAAAATGTCGGTTTTTAAGTACAGATCTGAATACTCACCCAGAGTATTACACTTAACTACGTTCTATACATTCCTTGCATGCACATAATCAGACTCACTCACTTCACATTCATATAATTTATTAAAAAATTTGTCTCGAGCAGGAAGGCATGGCTCGTCCAAGACACCCATTTCTTTTACGTAATCGTAGGGGAAAATTCCCTTACGTGTTAATAAATTAAATTCATTCTCATTTGGAAAGTGAGATTTTAAAATTCTTTAATCATTATTATTCAAATATGATGCCAATTTCTCGAGGGAGCAATTCAAAAATCTAATTGAATCTAAAAATGTTAGTCTAATTTTAGTGTCTTTGACAAATTTGATTATCGAAATATACTTTTCCATATTGCATGGAATGACTTTCATGTCTCCCTCGAAACAATTGGTGATTTCGCGAATTAAAAAATGAGCGCCGTAGCCACTTAAATTGTAAAATATTATGGGAATATTAAAACTAAATTTATAATTAATGTTACACCTATTATGCGCAGCACCTCGGAATTGACCAGTGAGATGATCGTGATCCCTGACTACAACATCTTTGTCGGTAAACGAGCCCCCGCAGATGTGGCACATCGTCGCCGACCGAAATGAATTCCCTTCTCTCGGTGTCAAGTTCATCGGCTTCGTGTTCATCAAAATCTGGAACAAAAAAAAACATCCATTGAAAATATAAAGTGTATTATATTAGTTTAAGTTTAATTTGTATTAATTGTGTAATTGTTATGATGTTTTAAATAAGAATAAATAATGATATCAATTATATAAAGTGAGTGTTTACCTGATTAACTTCATCGGCCAACTTCTTCAGCTCGTTGGCAAAAGGTAGCAGAGTCGGACCCCCGGTGAGAACAGTAACGGGACAACGACGAGTCGTGGTTACAATGCAGGTAGTATCCTACGCTATACATTTTATGCTCTTCATGGGCCAACTTAGGTGCTGTCTCCGATTCTACTTTCCCGAGGAGACACTCGGTGTCAACGTAAACAAAGAAGGGTACCGGCATGGCTCAACACAAACTTTTAAATTTTAAAATGCTGTTTTTTGTTTCGGGGAGTTTTACCGCACAATAATTTTTCTTTCCACACTCGAGTTTATGTGTGGCGAGTTTTTCTACATTGTGAAAATATTGCAGATATGTTTATCCCCATCATGTTTGCTGCACTGCTTGCTCACTAATCGGGATAAATTTGTTATCCAGCAATAATGGGAAATACTGCAATTTGTTTCATTCTTTTCAACTTCGACGTCGTTCAAAACAAAAGATGAGGCGGGGCGTGGGGTTTTCCTCCGTTCTTCAGACACAAGGAGTAGATTGGTGTGCTGATTTTTTTCATCAGTAGTCAAGTGTACGGGAAGCACTTCGTTCTTATCGGCTATCATAAAGACATTCACTGAGATTTCATTCAGCTTTTCGAATTTTGGAACGTCTTTAAGTGCGACAGGGAAAGAAATACCGGTAAATTTTATTTTTTCCGCATGCTTTATGTATGATGATCGCCTATGCGGATGATCCTGTGATTTTACAGGAAAGAGAGCAGAAAGAATTGCCCATTTAAAGCAATCGTCTTTGAAACCATGCACATTGATCACGGCCTTTTTATCTCTGATCCACTTGGGTAAGTCGATCCATCGTCCAGCACGCATTGGATTATATTTTGCCACTTGTACAGCGAGCGAATTTATGGCAGATAATGCCCAGCCCGAGTCGCGCTCTTGAAATTCTTCAAGTGATGAAATAATGGGTGCCTTCACTCTTTCGTCGAACCACTCTGTTAAATTACTTGTAGCACATAGTGCTACATACTTATTACTAAAGTATTTATTGTCTTCCAGCTCACCATGCACAAACTGTCCCGAAAACACTATGCACACTTTCACATTATTAAAATCACTTATTGCACCACGCACGTATTTTAGTATTACACCTTTTGATTCTTCAAAAAACTGTGCAGGATCTAAATACTTTATATTCACCACCAGGCTGGTACGAAGGCGATTGTTGAAGGTGGATTGCACATTTTCTTCGAGAACGAGATTTCCTCGGGGTCCTTTTCCCTCCTTTTGCATCAAGTTCCTTGATGCTGCAGCCTTGAGTCCTAAGATGCCATGTGCTCGCGATTCTATGGACGCTTTTGTACCGATTGGAATACCACGATTTAATTATATATATTTGTATATTTTGTCAACGGTTCCGCGGCACTCTTCGATGAAGTTACGGAACTGATCCAAAGTACTTCATCCAGGGTGCGATAAACCATTGTGAGGGACCTCTCCCAGGAACTAAAAACTTTACGCATATCAACCATCTTGATGTAATAAAACTTGGGTGGACTTTAGTAAAAACAAAAACGTCGATTCTTCAGCGTGCCAACACTTGAGATTTTCGATATACTGGCACCATATTTATATATACGTCGTATTTGTAGCGCTTATCGAGCTATGTAGCGGGGCGATCATTAACTGTCAATTAGTTTTGTCCCGTCACGTAAAAAAGTTTCACAGGAGTAGTTCAGGTTCGACTTCCACACATGGGCATAGCTATTAGAATAGATGAGTTGAATAGCACTTATACAGTCCTACATATTTGTATTTGAAAAATAGGGGGTCTTGATATTCAAAATCGGATGAGAGATTTTCAAGATCTGATGAAATCTGAGATTTTATTTTTTCTTTATACCACTTGTTTAAATTTGAAGTGATATCTAATTTTTCATATCCACTATCAAAATTCTCAATGGAGTGTAGCGTTGTTTCTATATCACACACCTCTCCCCCAAAAACTATGCACACATTCACACACTGGTACTCTTTGAAAGCTACGTGTAGAGTATAGAACACTTTTAATTTTACAGCATCAAAGAAATCATTTGAATTCCAGTATTCAAAATTGATCGCGAGTCCAGTTTTTATGCGATTTTTGAAAGGTGAATCAACTTCCACATAAATGAAGAGCGGAGTGAACGAATCTAAAATATTGCTCATCTCCTGCTCCATATCGGAATCCAGATGATCGAATCTCTCATCATTGTCAATATCCTTGTCTTCCTCCTGTGTATTAAAATTCATCGTTTTAATTTTCTCTCGCATGGCAATGAGGCGATTGACTGCCAACTCCACAGCGTTTTCGATGTTGTGTTTCACTGATGTCGTTGCATATGGCCGTATATTTTCAATTGCACTGTCGCAACTTTCATAAAACTCGCGAATAGTATTCGTGGATGCGTTATAATTTTTTATATTAAAATATTTATATTCAACCCACGTATAGAGCGCATTGAGATGTCGTTCGACTCAAATTTCTTTTTCTTTATTTTTGTAGAGAACGATGGAAAACTACGGAACGTCAATTTTTAATAAAAACTGATAATTCCGTGGTTCTATCGAAGGATTTATATGATTCATCTCGTATACCATCCATGTGTTTTTCCAAGGGTGGTCGAAGTAACATTCTACATTTCCAAAGATGTAGGAAAAACCGACCTGCCAGGCCCCGAGCGTCAAGGGGAGGGGGGGGGAGTCGGCGCCGATGCCGACCTTCCCCGGCGCTATTCAAGCATGCTTCGAATGAAACGTAGGAACACAGACCGCCAGGCCCCGAGCGCCAGGGGGTCGAAGGTACACGTGTTTTTCCAAAGATGTAGGAAAAACAGACCTCCCAGCGAACGACGGCTATTAAAAAAAAAGCACGCTTCGAATGAGAGAAACGAGCGCTTTCGAGGGGGATAGGTAGCCTTACAATAATTATTCGCGCAATCATATCGCGATATCAATTCGCGGTCTTAATCCGCGGTCTTAATTCGCGAGGTACCCCTCGCGATTCACCCAACCCGCGGATGGCGTAGAACTGTCATACCCCCACTACTAATTCTTAAAAATTCACTGTACCAATTGGGCAAATTTATTCGAAAAATAATGACATTAGATTCGGCGCTGAAAAATGCAGATGTGACAGTTCTACAGGAAATTGCCAATGACATTAAAACCAAAGGTACTACTTTCGATCCTACCTACGGAACACAATATTAATCTCAATGAAGATGATATACAAATATTGCATCATTTGTCGCATTAAAAAAAAAAGAATTGGATACACCCGAATGTGTTTGTATATCTTGCAATAAACTGTGCTATAAAAGAGACGTAACAAATCGCACAGATGTAAATTAACGATCGGAAAGATTTAATCGCACATGCCGAAAACGATTCAGCACACACTGATTTCGTTTGTCATTATTGTTTACAAAAGTTTCGATCTAATGCTTTGCCGCCCACATGCGTATTAAATAATTTACAAGTGCTTGAAGTACCTGAGGTGATATCCTCATTGAATGATTATGAAAAAATATTAATTCAAAGAGCAAAAGCTTTCCAAACTATTACAGGAATGGGTACAGTTGCAAATAAAAATTTACCCTTCAGAGAACAGGCACAAACATTAAAAGGCAGAACATTTCATCTACCATTACCAATGCAGCAAACTTTAAATTAAGTTTGTGCTTCGACATCACGAATTACTTCAAATCATGAATTATATATTTTGTTTGAGGCGTTGGGACAAAGTTAAAAGTAGTATGGGAAGATCTGGTAGATGTAAGAAAGATATTTAACGCATTAATTTGAATCCGTTGTATTGTGATATTAATATATCAGAATCATATGATGATTTTAGGTTTGCGACTCTACGAGACTTACAAAATAATCAATGTCAGGTCGATGAATTAGAGTTAACAGAGAATCGTATTACCGACAATAAAGAAAATATTAATTTGTCATCTGTTAATGATGAAATTGTAAAAACTGTACAAGATACGGATAGTGCTAAACCTGGCGCTGCTTTACTAACTCAAGCTTCACAATCTGATGATTGTTATGAACATGTCACAAGTTATCCCATGTATGATAAACGTATTAACAAAACTGCAACTGAATTACATGAAACGTTAAAAGTTAATGATATACCGCTAGATAAGCGACACAAACAATGAGATCTTAAGGGTTTCCCAGATTTGTATCCGTACGGCGTCAATGGTCAGTGCGAAGATAGACCGGTTCGCCTTCCCGATTCGGAGTACGTTAAATTAAAATTAATGTCTGCAAAGTCACTCTTTCGATTAAATATGCAATACGTTTTTTATTTATTGAGTGAAACAAACATTCGGCAAATTAAACGGAGGTATTTTTACGAAAATGAATGCTGTTAATCCGCGTAACCGTATCACAGCAACGGAATACCTTACAAAGTTATATAATGATGAATTAGAAGATAATTTGAATACTATCAATACTGAACAATACTGGCGAAAGCCTAGGGCTAATCTATCCTGCCTGATACAACATTATGAACCAGTGACTTGGTTCCTTACACTGAGTCCTGCCGAGTGGCACTAGGATGACTTAGTTCAGTACATTCGAGATATTAATGAACCTGCTGCTTTTGAAAAAATGTCGTCAAGTCATAGTTAATGATCCAGTATCTGCATCTCATTTTATTGATAATAAATTTAAAGGTATGCTTGACTTCTTAACGTCAAGTGATCATCCAATTGGAAAAATAACACATTACTTTTGGAGAAGAGAATATCAAAATAGATCCCTGCAACATTTTCACATGTTACTTTGGGTAGAAAATGTTCTCACGCTTGGAATATCCACAAACCAGGAAGTTGCCGCATTTATTAAAAAATATGTCACTTTCAAAATACCTGATAGAAATATTTCGCCCCTTCTATATCGGAGGGTGACAACTCATCAACGGCATAATCATAACAATTATTGCTTACGTAGTAAAAAATCAAAGAAAGGTTCGACCTGCGTGTGTAGATATGGATTTCCCTGTCCAGTTACTAATACTTTTGTTCTCAGAGATGCGGCAACTTCAGTGTCTGGTAGACGTAAATTAAAAGGTAATAGTAGATTATACGATCTACCTCGCGGAGAAAATGAAAAGTTCATTAATGACTACTATCCAGTAATTCTCAGTGCGTGGGAAGGTAATATGGACTTACAGTTTATTGGGGAGAAGTCTAGTTTACTGAACTGGTATTGTACCAAGTATGTCTCGAAACATGAAAAAGGAAACGTTGGTCTCACGTTTGAAAATTTCAATAACACAAAATCGCTTTGCAGTCGCTTGTAGAATGCAGGCTTACGCACATTGAATCATAGAGAATGTGGAGCTTTCGAAGCTGCAGACACTCCTAAGCCACCCTCTATTTGGTACTGACCCCGATACAACTATTAGGTGGTTAGATGTCAATATAACAAGGAATCGCAAAGTAAAATCAAAGAAAGAAATACAAAATTTGGAAGGAGAGTCAGTTGACATTTTTTGCCCCTCTTTAATTGATACTTATTATCCGAAAAGACCTACTGAATTAGAAAATCTAAATTTTTACGATTTCGCTAAGTGGTACGATATTTCGAAAACAAGACCGAAAAAGGATTCTGTTAAATATTACGAAATAGCCTACTCTGTATATTTAAAGAAAAGATCACGCGGTTATCTTATCAATCACTTTAAATACCACGCAGCTACGAATCCGGAAAATTACTTCTTTTCTTTGTTATTATTATGTCAACCGTGGAGGGACATAAATGAACTTAAAAATGGATTTAACGCGTACACGGAGTCCTTTGAAAACGTTAAATCTTCTCTTATCGATGCATTGCGCTATCATGAAAGAATTACTGATATTCAAGAAGGTTATGAACAAGCGAAGAAGTTCAGAGATGTAGATGAAAATGCAAATGAACAGAATGTATCACAGATGATATCATTATCGATGATAAAGTTATTACAGCCGAAAATTCAGAAAGTGATATTTTACGCCTTTACGTGAGTGGCGAAGGAGGGACAGGAAAAAGTTTTCTTATCGGTACAGTTAGAAGTTATATTAAACAAGTCGTGCATAAACAGACCGCAGTAACAGCACCAACTGGTATAGCTGCATTTAACATAAATGGTTTAACAGTGCACAGGCTATTTCAGTTGCCAGTTGAACACGGTTCAACTCCGAAGTATTCTCAACTTTCAGATGCGTCATTGAAAGTAATACGTGATCAATTAAAGGATGTCATTTTAATTACTATCGACGAAGTATCAATGATATCAAATATAACGTTAAATTTCATCAATTTAAGATTATTAGAAATTTTTGATACTTCAGACGATTCTGACGGTTGGTTTGGAAAGAAGCACATACTTCTTTTCGGCGACTTATTACAACTTCCGCCTGTGCATGAATACCCTCCATTTGTTCGATTATCAAAGGAAAAAACATTTCGGTTGTCTAGGAACTGCAGATTTGTGGGCTAACTTGTTTTCGTACGATGAATTGACAATAAATATGCGACAACGCAACGATGAATCGTACAAAAATATTTTATCCAAAATTCGTATTGGGTTAGTCATGAAATCTGATATTGAGACTATTAATTCCAGAAAAATTCCGTTTACAGCAATTGATTTCAACGATCGACCTCGAGAATTATGTGAATACATTAAAACGTTATCTTCTGACACTGTCTGCTTGCTTGCAACATGTCACCTATGTGATGTCCTAAATGAGGCGATGTTGAGAGACATTTCATCTGACGATAGTTGCTCGATAAGCTAGTTGCTCAAGATGCAGTTGATTGTGCCACTTACTTTAAGAAGAAAGTATCACAACTGCTGAATGCAAAAGACGAAGATAGTTCTCGAACCGGTGGCCTTGCTAAAGTTATTACGGTAAAAATTGGGGCAACAGTAATGATTAGACGAAATATTGATGTTACACTGGGGCTTGTTAATGGTACAATTGGACCAATAGTTTCAATATCATATTCACAAAATGGCTATGAAATTGATTCGGTAAAAATTATATTGTCAAATGGAACAGAACATTCCATTGAAAGAGTTAGTGTCAAATTTGAAGTCATGACCAAAGCGTTTGTTATTCGAAAACAGTTTCCACTATGCCTCAGTTATGGTATAACTATTCATAAAAGGTCTCAGTTTAAAAAATGCAGTTGTAGATGCTGGAAATACAATTTTTAGTTGCGGGCAAATTTATGTTGCTATTTCTCGACTAACTACGTTGCAAGGTTTGCATTTGATAAACATTGATCCGCACGCCGTTACAGCAAATGATTCAACTATTTTAGAATACAACAGACTTAGGACCAAATATCGGCCAGATTTGCTGCCTATAAAAGTATCGACTTCTTGAGGTAGTAATGTAAAAGATGTTATTTGGGCGTTATCTAAACATGTTGATGAATGTCAAATGCAGAATCAGGCCAAAATAGTGCTTGCAAAAAATTCAAAATTTGTTCACGGTTTAATAAATAATGATGGTGTATCACGTTATGCGAATGCTTCACTACAGTGTTAATTACATTGTCAATCAATTGGTGTTCAATGTTTTGACGAGAACGAAGTCATGAAAAATTGTATTGATTCATATGTGAAGAAAAAAGAAACAAATTGCTTAGCAGTTAGAAAATTGGGAGGGGATACATTTGCAGAAAGCATTTAACAAGATGCATGTGAATTTATTTTGGGACTAATGGACAAATGTTACACTATAGGAAGCATATATGAACATGAGTTAATTATAACGCGACGATGTACGTCTTGCAATTATACCTGAAATACTTCAGATAAAAATTATATTCTGATATTATCTATACCCCCGGATCATACTAAAACTTTAATATTGCAACAGATTTTTCAAAGTTGTAATGTATGACATCGATAGAAATCGATGTATCGAGATATCGAAGGCGTGCGCGTAGCGGCGCAGGATCGACGATACACACGTTGACTCAGGCAGTCAGTTCATTACCGGCACGCTAAGCCAAGCAGTTCGTTTTTATTATTCTATGCGACATTAGTAGTTAATATTTATTACTGTATCCATATTTCGTTCTTGTTTTATTGAAATAAAGACTTATTAAAAAGTAAAGACAGTACAAATTGGCGACGAGGTAAAAAGCAGAACAGTGTATAAAGAAAAAAGGACACAGGGTCTACTGCAAGTTCGAAAACGTGGTCACACGAGAAAATGGCGTCGGCAGAACAATTGGAACAACAGCGCTTGGCATTGGAAGATTTTCAGAAGAAATTAGAAAAACAACGTTTAGAGTTGGAACAAACTCAAAAGCAAGTGAATTTTCAGATGCAACAACTGGCTACTGAAAATCAGAAAGTGGCCGAGTATAGGACTCGCACACAAGAGGAATTGCTAAAAAAATCCTTGTAAGTGAACAGGGCGACTTAGTCAACGATCGTCAAAGGTACGATCGGGTGCATAAAGGAATTCTCTCTGCAAGAAAATTGGTCGCAGTGGTACGAACGGCTCGGGCAATATTTTATCGCAAACGACATTGAGGAGACAAAGAAAGTTTCCTTGTTTTTAACACTGATAGGCAGCGAGGCATACGCATTGTTGCGGAATCTATGCTTGCCGGCGGTGCCATCTACGAGGAGTTTGGAGAACCTTTGTGAAATAATGAAAAATAATTTGCAACCCAAACCCAGCGTCATCACAGAGAGGTACAAGTTCAAGGAATGCAAGCAGCGTGACGGGGAGGATGTGAAGCATTTCCTGGATAATTTGAAAAGACTTTCGATAAATTGTGATTTCGGGGACCAGCTCGAAAATCATCTCCGCGATCAACTCGTGTGGGGACTACAGAACGACACCATTAAGAATCGTCTCTTGGGAGAAAAAGACTTGAACTACGCAAAAGCGGTAGAGTTGGCAAAATCGTTAGAAGCAGCGAAGAAAGATGCGGCTGAAATGGGAGCGGCGGGAAGAAGCAACGCGAGCAGCACCATCAACTTTGTGACAGGCAATAAGGCGAAACCAAGTAAGCAAACGGGGACGTTTGGGAACGCGGGAAAATCGGTTAAGTGTTTTACGTGTGGTAAACCGAACCACAAGTCAAAGGTTTGTCGTTTTAAAAGTTACTTTATAATTGCAATAATGTCGGACATCTTGCAACGGTTTGCAAAGAAAATAAGGCGAGTGTAAATAATTTTCACAAACAAAAACCCAATGTAGGTAAAATCGCGAATCCGAGAAATACCTTTTCGAATAAACATAATTACATTGCAGATGTCGAACAAGTAGATATAAATCTTGATAGTATTTTTCATATCGAAGGGGAGGACACGGTAAAAAGCGTGAGGCCTTATGAAGTAAATGTCAAAGTTCAAGGCAAAAACATGCGTTTCGAAATCGATACAGGTTCGCCGATTTCAGCCATATCGAAAATTGAGGTTGAAAGGCATAGTGAACTGAAATTATTAGAGATTGTAAAAACTAGTAGAGCTTTTAAGACGTATCAATGTGCTTCGTTTATTCCGTTAGGAATGTTAGAGGTTAGGTTCGAATATACGGATAAATTTACAGCTGTTCATATCGTCGGATGAAGGTCCACCGATCTTGGGCCTGATTGGATTAATGCTTTAGGAATAGTACGCGTTGAAGACCAAGAGTTTAGTGTAAATTCATTGTCTCAAAAAGGCGGTAAAATTTCCCAGATAATGTCGGACTTCGAGTGCGTATTTTCGAACAAGTTGGGGAAGTATAAGAAAGGAACTTTCAAATTGCATCTAAAAGATAACGCGCAACCAGTATTTTTCAGACCGAGGCCTATTCCATATGCATTAAGGGAAAAGGTGGAAGCTGAACTAGATATGTTAGTAAAAGATGATATTCTCGAACCGGTAGAAAGTAACGAGTGGGGAACGCCAATAGTACCGGTAATGAAGCGAAATGGCGATATTTGGATTTGTGGAGATTATAAAATCACATTGAACCCGCAATTAAATATTGACAGTTATCCCATTCCGAGAGTGCAGGATTTACTCGCAAAATTAGGGGAGGGTTCAATATACACCAAATTAGACCCAACCCAAGCCTACCAACAAGTGGAGCTGGACGACTCGTAAAAATCGCATACAACCATTTCGACTCACAAAGGGTTATTCCGGTACAATCGTATGAGTTACGGCATCGCGTCCGCGCCAGGTCCTTTTCAAAGGGAAATGGGGAAAATAGGGTCAATTGAAGGGGTGCTGGTATTTTTCGACGACGTTCTAATCACAGGAAGGGATAGGCTAGAGCACGATGACAGACTTAGACAAGTGCTCACTCGTTTAAAAGGTTGCGGTTTAATTCTTTAAGTAGACAAATGTAGATTTGCAGAATCTCAAGTGACCTTCCTGGGATTTTTACTGGATGTTAAGGGAATTTGTGTCAGTCAAGACAAAATTCGCGCCGTGCTAGAGATGGCAGCACCTACCAATGTAACGGAATTAAAATCTTTCTTGGGGATCGTGAACTATTACTCGCGATTTATTCGAAATTACGCAAAATGTGTCTCTCCACTATACGAATTACTGAGAAATAATGTTGAGTGGGATTGGAGTCCGGAACGTCAAAAGTCCTTTGAGGAGGTCAAACGTCGTTTGACTTCTCACGAAGTCCTGGTGCATTATAACCCTCACCTGCCAATTAAAGTCACTTGTGACGCCTCACCACGTGGGTTGGGCGCGGTACTTTCGCACACGTTTCCTAACGGCGACGAAAAGCCGGTGGCTTTTGCGTCTAGAGCACTAACAAAAGCAGAGCGTGGCTATTCCTAACTTTACCGCGAGGCCCTAGGGTTAATATTTGGGGTGAAGGGGTTTCATCAGTACATTTCGGGCGACATTTTACGCTGGAGACGGATCACAAGCCGTTGGCGTTTATTTTTGGTTCAAAAAAGGGTTTGCCACTGATGGCAGCCAATAGGGTACAGCGATGGGCAGTTTTTCTCTCAGCGTACGATTACGAAATTAAGCACATACGCGGTATAAACAATGGCCATGCAGATAGTCTCTCGCGTGTTCCTACTGAAAACGAGGAAGAGATTGAGGGAACAAAAGGTTACTCGTATTTGAATTTCGTGCAAGAGGGAACGAGAATCATATCTGCAGAAGTAGTCCGTGCTGAAACGACAAATGATCTGACTCTGAGGCGTATTGGGGAATATGTTCAAAAAGGATGGCCAAGTATAGTCGACGAAACTCTTAAGGTTTTCAAATCGAGGGAAAACGAGCTTACAATCGAAGAAGGCTGTCTTATGTGGGGTCATAGAATCGTAATTCCGAATTCTTTACAAAAAGAATTACTAGGCGAGTTACACGCAGCTCACATGGGCGTAGTTAAAATGAAAGCCATCGCGCGGTCTTACATGTGGTAGCCAGGAATCGACAAAGATATCGAGAACGTCTCAAAATCATGTGAGCTGTGTCTACAGAACGCCGAAAACCCACGTAGAGCCGCGCTGCACGTTTGGAAGTGGCCACACCTCTCCTCAGTAAATTTAAGTGTCATCAAAATGGTGCCGAAAACTAAAAGGGCTATCTTTTCAAGCATGCCAAATGTAGCCAAATGCACTTTCGAATAAAATCCTAGCTGCTCGTCTTTTCGAAATATCGATAAAAACGTTATTTTTTTTATAAAATGGTACTGAATTTGCTAGTTATATGCATATAGTTTATATATTCACCCACAACATTTATGTTTAAATATCTGACCCATACACATACGTGTATATATATTATGTACATATATATTTATTTATATATGGCGCATTCTCCGAAAAAAGAGCCACCCTGGACATTTTTTGTTCCGATTTTTTTAACAATCACATATATTGTTGTATATATCGATCTAAGATCTTTGGCCGAGTTATAGATTTTTTGCATCATAGGTTGCCATACTGTAACGGGTCAAAATTTTATGTAAAAAAAATGTCAAAAATTTATATCTCCGAAACGGATCGATGGATTTTCATAAACCAAAGCGCATTTTGTTCAGAATTTCTCGAAGTTTAAAATAAAAAATAGCTGAATATGAAAAAATAACATTTCGACCCAAAAAATGCTTAATAATGTTTTTTTTTTTATTTTTAACCCCCACGTGTGTAAAAAAAAGTCGCCAAGTTCTTATTAATATAACAAAGGCGGTTATCACAAATTATTACAGATAATTGTAGACGATGTTCTTTTCACAAAAAAGCATTAAAATCGTTAAAAAATTCAAAGTTCTTTCTCACGAAAAAACGTTTCTTAAACATCATATGTTACAATTTGGGATAGAACAAGTTTCAAATATCGAACTACCGAAAACGGGCATTTTTCGTATAGAGATTACCGACGCTCCTTTATATAAACTCTTAACAGCACTTAGTCCTCTGAAAAACTTATTTAAAATGAAATTAATTAATGCACAATAATTCTCAGCATTTCTTTAATAAAACTACGAGATAATGAGAAATATTAACAACTATTTAATGAACTTTAAAAATCAATACAATAACATCGATAATATGCATTTAGTCCCTTCTTCCAAACATTCTACCACTAGCTTGTCAAAAACTTGGCTGCCCTTTTCGAAAAGTTTTACGGAGAATCTTGATCCGGTGACTATTAACGACATTTTCAATATTTCAATTATTCAATTGACGTTACAGTTTTTAGAAGGCATGCATTATTTTATCGACCGATAAATTTATATATATATACAGGGTGTACGAAAAGTCCCGGGACGGTTGAATAACTTTCGAAAGAATAAAAATTTCAAAAATCGCCGAAACACGTGATTCGATTTTTCAAACAAGCTATCTTTTGAGGGGGGGTTTCGGCCCACCAACCTCAAGGGGGGCGGGGGGCACGAGGGGGGCCAAAAATCTTAAATGGCAATATGGTTTGAGTGGGGGCTCATTTGAAAGGTATTTTCGAGATGAATTCAGATCACTGGTCATAGAGGGCGCTGCGATCATTTTTCGCAGAGATTTTTGACTTTTTCAGATCTTAGACGTACTAACGTTTGAAAAAATGAAAATTTCGAAGTCGCCGAATCGTGTAATTCAATATTCTTAAAAAACATAAAAAACTTAAAATCGTGTAAAACAATATTCTTAAACGGGTGTCAACCCGTTTCTGAACGTTACATTGGAAACCTCTTTTACTTGTATCTCTCCGAAAAATGATCGCAGCGCCCTCTATGACCAGTGATCTGAATTCGTCTCGAAAATACCTTTCAAATGAGCCCCCACTCAAACCATGTTGCCATTTAAGATTTTTGGCCCCCCTCGTGCCCCCCGCCCCCTTGAGGTTGAGGGGCCGAAACCCCCCCTCAAAAGATAGCTTGTTTGAAAAATCGAATCACGTGTTTCGGCGATTTTTGAAATTTTTATTCTTTTGAAAGTTATTCAACCGTCCCGGGACTTTTCGTACACCCTGTATATATATATATATATATATATATATATATATATATATATATATATATATATAGGGTGGTTCACAAATAACAAATGATTTATTACCTGAAAACCTAATGCAGGCCGAGAATTGTGACAAGATCAAAATGAAACGAGATAAGACAACAAATATTTGGACCCATCTTAGTGGTCAAAAGGTTGACATTTAGAGGTTGCGCAGAGGTCATGCATATATAAGTTACGACTGGTTTGGCACGAAACATGGTTACCTAGCGGTTTTTGAGGTCGCTGGATGCGAATCCGATGTCAAAAATTTGAAATTCAAAATGGCCGCTCCAATATGGCGGTCGAAAATATGCATTTTTTACTGTATGTGTGCGGTACTGGGTAGTCAGGGGGTTTTGAGATCGCTGAATACGAATTCGATGTAAAAAATTTGAAATTCAAAATGGCGGCTCCAATATGGCGGTCGAAAATATACAATTTTTACTGTATGTGCGCGGTACTGGGTATTCAGGGGTTTTTGAGGTCGTTGAATACGAATCCGATTTCAAAAATTTGAAATTCAAAATGGCGGCTCCAATATGGCGGTCGAAAATACGCAATTTTTACTGCATGTGCGCGGTACTGGGTATTCAGGGGTTTTTGAGGTCGTTGAATACGAATCCGATTTAAAAAATTTGAAATCCAAAATGGCCGCTCCAATATGGCGGTCGAAAATACGCAATTTTTACTGTATGTGCGCAATTCTGGGTATTCAGTGGTTTTTGAGGTCGCTGAAGCGCATCCAGTGTCAAAAGTTTGAAATTCAAAATGGCCGCTCCAATCTGGCGGTCGAAAATACGCAATTTTAACTGTATGTGCACGATAGTTGGTAGTCAAGGGTTTTTGAGGTCGCTGTATACGAATCCGATGTCCAGAATTTGAAATTCAAACTGGCCGCTCCAATATGACAGTCGAAAATACACAATTTTTACTGTATGTGCGCGATGCTGGGTATTTAGAGGTTTTTAAGGTCGCTGATTACGAATCCAATGACAACATTTTAAAATTCAAAATGAGGAAAACAATATGGCGGTCGAATATACCTACTTTTACTATGTATGCTCCATACTTGTTATCTAAAATTTTTGATGTCACCGAATACAAATCTGTTGCCCCGCTTGTATTAATACAAACTACTCCAGAAGAAATGTAATTCGTACGTTTATAAACGTAATGCAATTTTTTTAACCTATCGCAATCACCTTGGCGGAAAATTTCGCTGAATTTTTTAAAATTATTTGCAAAATTTTTGTCTTGATTTTTTGTCAGCAATCCAGAAATGTTTAGCGAAATTCAGCTAAATTTATTTTAGCTATTTATATTTTATAAAATTTTAGCTACTGCATTCTAAAGAGCGACCTTCAACCACTCGGATATGGATGTCCCTATTTTCTTATTTCTGTTTTATAAATAAAATGATGTTGAAATCTATATACAAATTCTGCATATTTAGGCGTTAGTGGCTTAAGGATGTACATTAATTGCTGATCACAGATTTGAAATCAACATTTAGTCTCTTTTTTGTACAGTGAGGAATAATTCGACGATGTTCTGTAACCGCTTGAAAAATATGCTGTTTCTGATCGTCATTTGTTGTTAATGATTCGTTGAATCTTTGGGCAAGAGCAACTGCTCTTTCGGCAACGTCATTTATTACCACAACCTGACTCGCACTTTCACTCACAGTCATTTTTATTGTATTGTGCTTATAGAAGAACAATGATAAAACTTGCCTAATTGTGTGCAAAGCACTTTCTACAATTTCTTTTTCCTCAGATCCGACGAAAGGAATTTCTCTTTGATGTGTGTCTTCCATTATACTACGTTTATATTATTAATTTGAGTAGATTACTATTAATTAATTAACGCGTAATACATGACCAATTTAATGTTCATAAAAAATTTTCTATAACCATCGACAACTTTTTACACGAGCCGGTTTTGAACACTGCGTTTTGTTTATACACATTGTCGTCCTCCGTTTGTTTACATGTCACCAGCATCCGTTGTCTTTATATGTCATCGACCTCAAAATAATAATATTAATAATATTTGAGAAATAATAATTGCGGTAATTATCGGCTTTTTCCATTTTATTTCTATAATAAATAAAACTTTAAAAAATTTTAGTTGCGTTTATTTTAGTGTCTTTTTGACAAATACAAAATAATGTGTTTATAAATTTTCATTAAAAATATTGATTTTAAGTCTGCAAGAGAAGACGATGACTTCAACGTATTTTAGAGGAGGAGCAGTAGGAGGCTTTCCTTAATTTCAGAGCAGGAAAAAGAGTTTTTTCAAGAAGTTTCTTAGATTATATGGCTAGCGACAAAGTATTTGAGTAATTTTATTACAGTAATACAACATTTACAGAATATTTTTGAAAATTTCAACGAAAAATACCAAACAATAACACATGATAAGACAATTTCCGCAAGCGGAAATGAACATTCCAAGACATTGCAAAATGATTATTTACATTACAAATTTATCTAGGTAAATAATGGAGATTTTGTTCTTCTTTCAACAATTATATTTGTCAGTTCTCAGTCAAATATTTGACGATATTTTCTAGCAATAATATATATTTTTTCATAGCCTTCATAAAATTAAGATTTTACGCATGAATGCTGACCGATGGACATGACTGGCCGTTGAAGCCGGACGAACTTTACGCATACTATAATAGTATATTACGATAGAAGTGGGTAAACGATTTTTCTGTGAATGTGAGGCTTGCCGACCGAGCCTAAGGCGCACAAAAAAACATTTTCTCACATGTGCCGTAAGATATTTTAGTTGCAAGTGTGCGTAAAATGCATCCGAATAGTGTGAGAAATGCGTAATAGTATTTTTCGATACTAGTGCGTAAAATACGATTTTACGCACCATTTTTAACGTGCGATTGGATAGGCCGGTGCGTAAAATCGAATTCTTACGCACGCGTGTCGAACGATATTTTTCGATATACTATGCGTAAAATTTGTGCGCCGTTTTTTGTGGGTCAAATATGATGTTACGCACGTATGATGACCGCGGCGCACGAGTGCCCGGCGCAGCCGAGCAGCACGAGAGAACCCCGGTCAGCAATAGTGCGTAAAATCGTATTTTACGCACTAAAAACGGTGCGTAAAATCAAATTTTACGCATAGTATATCGAAAAACAGCGTTTTACGCACACTGTTACATACTTTTTCGTCATGGTGCGGATAAAATTGCAGTTTTCACCTCGAATTTCTTACTCGAAAGGTTATGAAATGTGACAGATATTTTACTCCCGCAAATTCGTGCGTAAAATCGAATTTTACGCGCACTGTGACGAAATATAATGTTCGATACTCGGCTGTACACATTCGACTTTACGCATCGGTCCTATCTAATCGCATGTTAAAACGCGGTGTGTAAAATCGAACTTTACATCTTTATATCGAAAAGTACTATTTCGACTTCCAGGGGTTACCAAAAATTGCAAAAATATCCATTCTCGATATTTTTTGCGCAAATTTTGAAATATTCTTTGAATGTTATACTTTTCTAATAAAATTATCTAATAAAATTATAAGGTAAACATAGCGTCAACAAGAAAAGGTAAAAATATGTTTTTATAATACCGATTTAACCATACCCAACAATTCCAAATTTTTTTATTCACAATTTTAAATGGAATTGGAGAACTTGTAATTAACCCTTAATTATGACATAGGTATTAATTTACTTAAACTTATTTCAAACGGATTGTAACGAAATGAATTTGTTTCTAGGAACCTCAATACACAGAGATAAGCACATTTCGTGACAATAGAAAACTCGGATTTTCATATCCTGAGAACCGACGGAAACTGAGCATCCAGCATATAAGCTTTGAATTCATATATCGAGCAATTTCAAAATTTCAAAATTGTCACGTCGAATTCGTATTCAGCGACCTCAGACATCCCTGAATACCCAGTATCACGTACATAAAGTAAAAAATGAGTATTTTCGACCGCCATATTGTAGCGGCCAGTTTGAATTTCAAATTTTTGACACTGGATTCGGTTCAGCGACCTCAAAAACCGCTGAATACCCAGAATCGCGCACATAAAGTAAAAAATGCGTATTTTCGACCGCCATATTGGATGGAGCGGCCATTTTGAATTTCAAATTTTTGACATCGGATTCGCATCCAGCGGCCTCAAAAACCGCTAGTTAACCATGTTTCGTGCCAAACCAGTCGCAACTTATATATGCATGACCTCTGCGCAACCTCTAAATGTCAACCTTTTGACCACTAAGATGGGTCCAAATATTTGTTGTCTTATCTCGTTTCATTTTGATCTTGTCACAATTCTCGGCCTGCATTAGGTTTTCTGGTAATAAATCATTTGCTATTTGTGAACCACCCTATATATATATCGGTCGATAAATTAATAGACTTGTCCCTCTCGAGCAGCTCAGCGAATCACTAATTTTATGATTACTCAAAAACAACAAAATAAGCATCTTTGCAAGTTGGTAATCTTATAGGAAAAACTCTAAGCTTTCATTTGCAAATAATTTCAAATGATTAAAATGGGTGGAACACGGAGAAAACGCCGATTTAATTATTAAGTTCACTATAAAAGGGTTAAATATTGACTTGCAAAATAATTGACCATAATCATCAGAAAGCCCGTGTAATCATCGTTAAAAAAGTTTCTATGCACTATTTTGATTAAAGCAACAGAATCAATGTTACGAGCGATTAGAAAACATTCACACTCGTGAAAGGCCAAAAAATGTCACCTCCTCTAACTCGGTCACTATTTGACGAATCGAAATAATTTTTGATATGTGAACTACTGCCGTATAGAACTACAAATTTACCGACTTTGGGTCAAATTGGAGAACTTTGATTTTTTGACCTGGTACACTTGAGAAATTTTGCCCCATATAGATACACTGAAAAAAAGTATATATATATATACATATACATGTGTGTGGGGAGGGGGGAGGGGTGTAAGCTGCTACACTTATATAAACATACACTCTAAAATTCTTAAAGTGAAAATTCAGAAAATTCACTGTAGTACAGTGAAATGTCACTGTATTCGGTGGTGAATTTTGACAACTCGCATCTGCAATTTGTATGGAGAGTGATATGAGAAAGTGAAATATTTAGTTTTTTTAAATTTTCTGTGGGTTTTCAAAAGCATTGGTACTTTGAGTATATTGTTTGAAATTCGGCCCAAATTTTGTACATTTTTGTTTGTAACAAAACATTATACTTTTTTAATTCGAATCATTTTGAGTTGGACAAAACGAGGTTAAGGGGCGTAAATGAATACTATAATCCGAACTGGGTTTGAATCAATCACAAACTCAATAAACTTTAATCCCGTAAGTATAGAAAAGGGAAAAAATTTGGCTGTAGGATATGTAGTTGTGCAGAAGAAGTATTTGGAATATGTACGGAGCATAAATTAATTCGTTCCAGTGTAATTCGGCAAACATCAGTGACTCTTCCACCGTACAAAACTACATTGGAAATAAGAAAAATACCATGTTTATATATTAACCAAATTACTAATAATGGAAAATTACAATATGAACGTTAATATAAATATATTTCAGCTGAATAATGAATTGTATTCTATACAATTTCGAACTCGGAGTAATCATTTTTTTTTGCACAGTATAATATAAAATGAACCCTTTCAAATGGTTCTTTAAACCATAAAACTTACTTGCAACACTTGCAACAGATCGAAATAAACTTTAAAATATCTCAAATTAACGAATTAATAAGAGCATTTTTAAATTTACTTTAATGGAAAAGCTCTGACGTTGCAGATGCGAGTTGTCAGAAATCTCTCTGAGCGCTGCCGTAAGTTTCGATATCCCCTCCATCGTCATGCACGAAGCGAATAAAAGTGCCAATTGGAGCACTTTAACAGAGTGTGGTCCGATTTTCACTGTAATTCAGTGAGTTTTTACTTGAAGAATTTTAGACTGAATGAATAGTAAATTGAGCCGTAAGGTCCAACATCTATAAAACTATATGAATATTTGAACTTCAAATTCTTATGCCCATAAAACCAGGTTAAAAAATAATGAAATATAATTTTAGCTTTAGCTACTTACACTTACTTAACGGTATGAATATTAATTTGCCCTGTAAGGTGCTACACCTATATAAACATGTGTGAAAATCAGTTTCTATTCTACCCACACGGCACGTAATATCACAGAGTAACACTATAATTACGGTAATATTACAGTATGATATTACAGTTACATTGCAGTAATGTCACTGTAACCCGTAATGCCCGCCCTTAGTAATATTATAGTGAGATATTACAGTTATGTTACAGCAATATCTCCGTAATATATACAATAATGGAATGTTTCAAGCACAAGCGGTCACTATAACATGAGATAATAAAAAGATAAACAAAAAAAATAAAACAATATGAAATATTATAAACTAAAACCATCTATTGCGATAACTTTAGTATAAAAATTGAACGTTTCGTCGTTGGATGTGCGTAGGACTCCTTAGTAAGGTTCCGCAACATCCATTCTTAGACGTTCAAAAAAATCGTTTCTCTTAAAAGAAGCAAAAAACTTTCAGCATCCGAATCTGGATGACATAAAACGTATATAACAGTTTATTCATTTGAAAGACGCACAACACAGGACGACATTTGAACGATACAAATTTCGTTCAAAGCCGCGCTATGCGAATAACGTCTTTCATATGAATAAACAAAAATACACAACACTTGCGAGAAAGCAAGTAAATACAGAAATAACTAAGAAAATACACAAGCGGTGGAAGTTTGTGTATGAATTTAGAAAAAAATCATTTAATTCTTTGCAAATAAAAACGGATATGCTTTCTATTTGCAAAAAATGAAGCGAAAAGCAAGTATACAACATAAAAAATGCTGTTTTAACTGCTTATCATTGGGGAAGCCAGAATTTTAAATATTTAGAAAAACTTGTCGACCGTATTATTGAATACAATAATGGAATCTCCGTAATATTACGGTGTAACATTGCAGAGTAACGTTACGTAATATCATTGTAATATAAAATGTAATATTTGCAATATTATAATATCACATCAATATTAAGGCTGAATGTTACTGTAATATTACTGTAATATTATTGTAATATTGCTGCAATATTACTGCAATATTGTTGCAATATTATGGAGACATATTACAATAATATTGCCGTAATATGACATCAACATTTCAAAATGCGAAAAAAAGGAAGTGCAGAACAGATAGAAGTAGTACTGGTATAAGCATGTCTTGTTCGCATACTCACTACATTATTTTTTAATAGAATTGAAAATTTGGATTACGTTTCTCGACGATATATTTATACATATAATATACTTATACTACACGCACTCTTATTGTACATATATAAATGCTTCACTGGCCGCGAAGTCGCACAATTCACACGTAATTCGACAGTAGTTCACTGCGTTCGAATGACACACGTTTCGAGCATATTTTTTCCTGAATGAGCTAATCAGGGGATTGGATGAAATTAAAAGATGATGAAGAGTATCCGTTGTGTATTTTTGTTTATTCATATGAAAGACGTTATTCGCATAGCGCGGCTTTGAACGAAATTTGTATCCTTCCAATGTCGCCTTGTGTTGTGCGTCTTTCATATGAATAAACTGTTATGTACGTTTTGTGTCATCCAGATTCGGATGCTGAAAGTTTTTTGTTTCTTTTAAGAGAAACGATTTTTTTGAACGTCTAAGAATGGATGTTGCGGAACCTTACTGAGGAGTCCTACGCACATCCAACGACGAAACGTTCAATTTTTATACTAAAGTTATCGTAATAGATGGCTTTAGTTTATAATATTTCATATTGTTTTATTTTTTTTTTTTGTTTATCTTTTTATTATCTCATGTTATAGTGACCGCTTGTGCCGAGAAACATTCCATTATTGTATATATTACGGAGATATTGCTGTAACATAACTGTAATATCTCACTATAATATTACTAAGGGCGGACATTTCGGGTTACAGTGACATTACTGCAATATAACTGTAATATCATGCTGTAATATTACCGTAATTATAGTGTTACTCTGATATTTCTGTGATATTACGTGCCGTGTGGGTCGAGTAGAGACTGATTTTCACACGGTTATATGACACGCTGATAGCAAAAACGGGCTAAACATACGCCGCGAGAAAAATGGGTTATTATTCTGTTCGCGAGCAAAAACGAAACAAATTACAGGCTGTGGGCAAAAGTGAGTTATACTATTGTGAGAGCAAAAATGACTTAAAATATTCTTCAGGACAAAAACGAATTAGAGATTTAAGTCATTCTTGTCCGCTCGGAAATTATAAGTCACTTTTACCCGCAAAGAAATTTTAACTTATTTTTGCTCGTGTTATAATTTTGTATAGAAACTTGTTCGCTTTGATATCGCAATTTTTAAACTTTTGGGATTCTTTTAAAAATATACAAATGATTTAAGATTTTAATCATTATTTGCGTTAATTCCCTGATTACACTATTATACTTCTTATGTTAATTCTGTAATAAAAGTATTCAATTTGGTATGCTTCTACACTGAGGAAAGGATTGTTTACTAAAAAGAAGGCTTCTTAATAGTTAAGAAATCATGTATTTTTTGTATTTTTGTATTGTATTTATTACTCTCGTATTGGGATACATCCTGTTGAGAGGAGAGTTCCGGAATAGACCGGGAGCTAGGTTCGCATATACAATTAAAACGTTGAAAACACAAAAAGGTATTCGCAAAACGCAGAATAAATAAAAACTAAGATTTAAACAAAAGTGTAAGTTACATACAAGTAAGCCTAGAAATTAGTTGCTCAGCAGAAATGCTCTTCTGGCATGCGTTGCCTTTACAAATTTAAATAAGGTCTTCGCCGACATGAAATCCGAATCACAAATCAGAACGCAAAATAAAGTGTTCGCAGTACAGGCAGGTACGTAGGAGGCAAAGTCGCGTCGAACTGGTGCAAGCAAAGGGCATTCTGAAAAAATATGTCGAAGGGAGTCTGGAGCATTCGAGTTGCACAAAGAACCGGACAATTGCGGATTATAGCAGAGACGCATACCGGAAACTGAAAGCGAGTGTGAAAAGACTGTTGCAAGCCTAAGTTGGGCTCTCACCCTTAAACAAGACAGAGGCAGGCGCGGCGGGTACAGCGTGTACGACGAGTCAGTGAGCTGATGATAGATCGGTAGCTGTACGTGCTCGGAGTTAAAGTATCTTGCCAGGTCTTTTGCTCTGCAAGAGTCTGCAAATTTGGCAATGAGACGCGGACCAGCATCCGCCCAGGACTCAGCGCTGAAGCTCTCCCGCAGCACAGCAGCCTCCGCCTCATCCAAGAGCCAAAGAAGTTGCGTGAGCCAGTTGCGGGGCTCTTCTGGAGACGCAATGGAGAGTTCTCTTAGACGTCCGAGTAAGATCTTGGGTAGCCTGGAGTCGGACATTGAGAGGGTCTCAATGACCCATTTAATAGACCTGTTTAGAATTTCTACCGCGATCGGAGGGATACCAAGTTCCAAGCGAATGAAATAAGCTGGAGTACTTCTCGGCAAATGGAGTAACCTTTTAAAAAAGTCAATTTGCGCCGCCTCCAGTCTATCCAAGTGTCTGAGTGCCTAAAACGGAGCCGCATATAATAATACCGAAGTAACCAACGCTTTATACAGCTTCCAGTATGCGTCCCATGCGTCAATTTTCGCGGAATTGATAATCGACAGAGACGCGGCGGCTGCGGCCCTTGTACGAATAACAGCGTCCTCAGTCGGCTGAAGACCTGACGCTGAGGAAGAAAAAACAATACCTAAGAATCTGTAGGCGCACGTAACTTCGAGTGGTGTATTGTCGAATAGGAAGTTCTCGAGAACTGATCGAGTGGACCAGCCCTCTTAAAGCATACTATCTTGGTTTTCTCGGTATTTACGGTAAGCTGATTGATCGAGCAGTAGTCGGAGAGAATTCTTAGCTTAAGGCGAAGGTCTGAGGGACAATAAGCAAGAATTGTAAGATCATCGGCATAAAGCAGCATTAAAAGGTCCGTGGATCTAGTGACATCCACTCCGCGCGCATTATTGTTTCGGGAAAAAGTTACTATGTCTGACAGGTACAAAATAAATAATAACGGGCTCAGAATTTCGCCTTAAAGCACGCCTACCGTTACGTTAAAGCGCGATGTTTCTCCGGATTCGTTTTTATATAAGGCTGACGCAGAGTGATAGAGCGTGCTAAGCACCCTGACGAATTTCGCGCTAACACCGAGTCCAAGAAGCTTACGCCACAGAAAGGCATGAGGGACGGAGTCAAAGGCTCTCTTAAAGTCTACAAAAAGGCAAAACAGTTTCGTGTTACGACGTTTCATAACGATTTGCGCGGATGCGAGGAGGCAGAAGATATTGTCCTCTGTCCCCCTCCCACCACGGAAGCCGGATTGTTCCTCCGGGAGAATGCCTCTCCGTGTTGCCCACTTGGACAGGCGTGTACAAAGAATCTGAAAGAAAATTTTCGCCAGGGCGTTAGTTATCGCAATTAAACGGTGGCTGGATGGGACGTTGCGCGCTCCCTTCTTGTGCAGAGTAAAAATCAGCGAATCAGCCCATCCTGAAGGGAAGGCCTCCGCAGTAAAAATTCTATTGAAGAGCACGAGAAGGAGAGGATGCCATTGGACGTCCATAAGCTTAAAAAGTTCGGCGGGAATTTTGTCCGGACCAATGGCCTTTCCAACCTTCAGGGCTCCCAAACTGTCCTTGAGTTCGGACACAGAGAGAGGTGAATCCAGCGCAGGGTCAAAGGTACCAAAATACCGGTCGTGCTGCAACTCTGCCTATGGAAAAATCTCAAGAAAGTACGCATTCCAGTCTTCGTCAGACACCTGCCGACGCAAGGCAGGTTTCGAGTGAAAACGGCGTTCTGTAGACCAGAAGTCAGCTGAGTTGCGGACTTCCGCGAATCTTTCGGCGATGCTAGAATCGTAACGAAGTTTTTTGGTTGTTAGTAAATTCGAATAGGATCTGCGGGATTCCCTGAAGTCCTCCGAAGCAGCCGTGCTGTACCCAGCCCCTCTCATGTGTCTCAGAGCGCGGGAAAGAGAACGCTTAGCGGCCAGACATTCCTTACCGAACCACTGATTTTCGGGACAGCGAAGTGAGAAATTGCCGCGGATACAGAGCTCTTTTAAAAGACCGGAAGAGAGCGCCGAATCTCGAATTGCATCACTTAAATGGTTATAAAGCTCATTAAGTTCCTCGCAATCAGTAAAAGTGGCGCTTTGAAACGTAGTCGCGAGAGATGCTTGAAAAGACGCAAGAGCGATATTTTTCCCGTCCAAAGGGTTCTGGTAACGAATCACGCGCCGGGTTATAGAGCCTAGAACGGGAGGCTGCGAGAAAGATTTATCTTCGGCGAGGTATAGTTCTACCGACACTGGCAGGTGGTCAGAGCCGTAGAGATCTTCGCCGATCATGAGGTCATGAATATATTGCACATGCGATGTCGAGACCCAGACGAGGTCAACGACGCTGAAACCTCTTTGTCCGAGAAAGGTGTAATGCGCCGGAAAATCACTGGTCGTTCGGCCGTTCAAAAGAACAAAATTGTTACTGGACATAAACTCAGATAAGAGGGTTCCGCGCCGGTTGAGAGTCACGTCGTGAGATCGCCTGGAAACACGCACAGAGGACTCTTCAAAAATTTGAGGTACGTCACTTAAAGGGTCAGAAGGGCCCAAGCGACAATTGAAGTCGCCTCCTAAAATAAAGATACAGCCTGGAAACTGGTCACTCAGCGAATCAAGGACACGTTGTAGGGCAGAGAGCAGATGTACTAGGTCGGAAAGAGGAGAAAAGTAGAAGGAGCCTACTATTACATTAAGGGGATGCGAATTTAATTTATTGAAAATCCAATGAGGTGAAGAGTGTGCAAAGGTAAAACTTACGTTGGGGTTGATTAGAGATAAGAGGCCACCGCTACAACGGCCTAGATTACTGAATCGGGAGGCTGGAGAGTTAATCGCTGAATGGCCAGTAGGCAAATCCTCCGTGCGGATCTCGAGATCCCTCCAGGTTTCGGAAAAATTTATAACTTTGTGCGCGGATTAGAAAGTATTCTTTTTGATATTATAAAAACCGCGAGCATTCCAAAAAACTATTTTTAACAAATTGCGACGGGTAAGCGACTTAATACTAACGGGCGGTGGCGCTGTAGCTACGGACGACGACGATAAGACGTTAACAGACAACGGAGGGCGGGGACAAGCTAAAAATTCGTTTCGGCGGACGACACAGATACTTCGGTGTCCATGGCTGGAGGTCTGGCGTTGGATTTCTGCCTGGAGTGGACTTCAGCACGACTGGTTGAAGATGAGGGAAGGAAGGCCGGATTTCTCCTCGTTAGGGGTTCCGGACAAGGGATGCTGTATTCCTGGTCCGCTTCCGACCATTTCAGCCAAGTGTTGTTGATTGCAATGGCGTCACCCTTCTTATTGAAGGACGCGACTCTAGAAGTGGCAGCACGGCGGGCTACTCTAATCTTGTAGGCCTTGAGACGCTCACTATCGGTATAGTCCGGGTTTATGTAGATGTTCGTCGACTGGAGCACTATTTTCTTCGTTGACAGAATTAGGTATTTGTCGTCCTCTAACATTAATTCTGCTAAAAAGGCCGGGGGGTTGATTCGGATTTGCCTGACAGCGGCAACCGAGGACTCGAGACGGAATTTTGAAGAAAGGAATTTCGAAATTTCCTTCCTAAGCGAGCCGGGCCCGGGAACAAACCCGGTAAGGATGATGTTTCTCCTCTTCAAAATTTTCTCCTGCGCCTCGAGCTTGTTCGCAAGCGCCTTAATGGTCGAATCCTGAGAATCGATTCTTCCCTCTAGGAGCCCTAGGCGGGACCGAAGATCCGTGTTTAATTGCTTGACCGAGGCTTTTATCGCGACTATTTCGTTGGTGCAGTTTGCAATGCTCGCTTGGAGCGAGGTGGATTGCTGCCGAATCGCCGCTAGGAGCGATTGTTGGAGGGACTCGAGCGTTAGCGGCGGGTTGGGCCAGCCATTACTGAAGAATCAGGAAGCAGATGGTCTTGCTGCGCTGTCAGTGCTGGCGAAAGCCTCCTGAGTCTTGCAGGATGCTGGTCGTTCGGGTCGTCCGTGTCGGACGGGCCGTCTCGCTTTCGCTTGCAGTCGAAACCGAAGTTTTCGAGACACCGATACGTTGTGCGTGTGGTGGGCCGCATACATACAAAGCGCGAACTCACCAATGTGCAGATGATACACGGTCAGAGACAGCCGAGTTACTGCCAAAATACCGTACTTTCTTCTGAAGTAAAAATGACAGCTGCAGCGCTTTGATTTTGACAGGTGGATCGAATATGGCCTGTGTCTGTTTTTTTTTAAAAGGAGCTGTACGTCGACTTCAGATGCCAATGTAGAGGTTTAACAGCGAAGAAAGGCAAATGTCGATTTGAAGCCCGCTGCCGACGGTCCGGTGAATTCTTCGAAGTCAGGAGTGTGACGTCACCACCGGCGAAATTTCCCAACCGTCACCTCGTCGAGTGAGAAAAGAACTTTGCGGCAAAAAATCCTGATCATAAGCTCGGAAACTTAGTAGCTCATAGCGAACACAGTCCGAGACAATCCGGAGGCAGTATCTGAGGCAAAAACTCCCAGAAAAAAGGGCGATAAGCAAATGAATACGGACTTAAGTACAGAGCACAGAAACACACATCTGTCTCACTTACCGCCTATAACGGAACTATACTTTTTAAGTATAAAATAATTATTCATTTCATATAAAGCTGACATTTCTTTAGTGCAAACAATGCATTTTATATCTTAAGAAATATCTATTAAATGCAACCAAACATTTCTTAATAGTTAAGAACCCGCTTGTTTACTACGAGTTTGTATCTATAAAGTAATGATTTCTTAATAGCTACAAAATGTAAGGTTGGAGTCGATACGCATCTTAACATAACCCCAAATGACAACCCGGCTGCTTTGTTTGGTTTGTTAAGAACGATTGAGCGCCATTGCAATTCGGTGGTTATTGTTATTGTGAAAAGAAATAAATTAAAGATATTGTTTATAATATAATTATGCTTATTTTATAAACAAATACATCGTATAAGAGACATGTTCCATGTCTTATTTGTGAATTTGCGCAGCTGTCGAGTTCAAAGTATACGTTTCTTAACTATTAAGAAATGGTCAATTCTGATGTAAGGAATAAAATGCTAATATTATATGAATCGCATTTAACATTCCAATGCCATCTTTACATTAAAAGAACGATTTCAACTTTGCAATGATATTTTTTTACAACAAACGATCCTTTCTCTCAGTGTACATTGCTTAATTCTCGGAATTTTTGAAAGAGACGTGTACAACTGATATTCATTGTCATTGACTTATTGTTTTCACCAATTTTTTATTGCAGGGGCACAATTAAGTATTGGCAGGCATATTATTTGCAGAATATACGCTCCCTTATCACTGTTCGACGTTGATTTTGCCTTTGACAAGAAGAGTATCATATCCGAACTGTTTTTTGGTGCTGAAAACTATGACACTAGCAGAATTTTCCTATTCCGTCGCATTTTTTAGAAAAGTGAGGTTAAATGTATCGAAATTAGCGTTTTTGGCCATGTTTGGATTAATTTTAGGGCACAAGAGATTTTTCACAACCGAAGTATCATATCCGACGTGTTTTTTGTTATGATGCTGGCAGAATTTTCTGTTACGTCACATTTTCGAGATTAGACGCTACGAGCAAAAATGTGTAAAAATATTATGAAGATAAAAATTACATTTATAAAATATTCTTTTGGGCAAAACCGAATTAAAAATGTATATTATTTTTGCTGACGCTGAAATTATAATTCGTTTTTGCTCGCGCTGTTATTTTATATTATTGAACTTGAACGGTCGCGCTTAATAATCGCTTTAATATATCACCATATATTGTCAATTGTCATCAACTTTGCAATTACTTTGAGTTAAGGCCATCCTTATAATATGGCCTTTCTCATTGCTAAGCTTCGCAAGCTAGTCTCAAAGAATTCAAACTTTCTAAGTTTACGAGTTTAAGTTAATCGGTAATAATTGAATAAATCACAACACCTGTTTAATTATATAGATATATTTTAAAAAGCACATAAATGCGTTCTTAAACAAGAAATGATGAAGTACAAAAATAATATGCTACATTATTCGTTATCGCTATCTCCACTGGCAAAATCACAGTAAGTAATAAATAAAACTTTATTATTTTCATAATTGAGTTGTTTTTCGATTTCAATTATAACAATGTCATATTTTAACAACATTCCTAAATAAATAGAATCATGTTTACACGTGATTATACTCGTAAGTCCCGTTTCCGATAAATAAAATAATAAGAGTCACTTTGTGTAGATATTATTCGAATTAATACAAAAACGGGTTAACTTTTGGAAATTGGCAAAAATGAGTTAATTTCAGCTAACGGGTAAAAATGGTTTACTTTTTATGATGCGAGCAAAGGTGGTTAAATATTCCATAAGAGCAAAAGTGAATTATAATTTTAATCCATTTTTGCCCTGAATATTATATAAGTCATTTTTGTTCGCGGAGATTATTTAATTCATTTTTCCGCGTTAAAAAAGTTACTTCACTTTTGCCCGCGTTATATTTTTGACCCATTTTTATTCTCAGCGTGTCATATAAGTGTAGGAATTTAACGTTCCAATTATTTTTCGTTTGTTTATATAGGTGTAGCACCTTACAGGGCAAATTAATATTCATACCGTTATGTAAGTGTAACGGTACCTTCACATGCGTCGCGAAATCGCTCGTCGTTCCAGCGACAAATTTTACTCCTAATCTCTAACCCTTGCCTAGTCTAATCTTTTTTGAGGGTCCTCTATACTAACCTAATCTGTCTTCCGCGACGTGACACTCGGCGATACTTGTAGTTAGAAAAATTGAACTACAAACGCGATATCGCTGCGATTCAGCGACGCATCTGAAACCACCTTAAGTAGCTAAAGCTAAAATTATATTTCATTATTTTCTAACCTGGTTTTATGGGCATAAGAATTTGAAGTTTAAATATTCATATAGTTTTATAGGTGTTGGACCTTACCGCTCAATTTACAATTCAATCACTCTAAAATTCTTCGAGTGAAAACTCACTGGATTACAGTAAAAATCGGACCACTCTCTGTTAAAGTGGTCCAATTGGCACTTTTATACAGTGACATTTCACTGTGCTACAGTGAATTTTCTGAATTTTCACTTTAAGAATTTTAAAGTGTATGTTTATATAAGTGTAGCAGCTTACACCCCTCCCCCCTCCCCACACACATGTATATGTATATATATATATACTTTTTTTCAGTGTATCTATATGGGGCAAAATTTCTCAAGTGTACCAGGTCAAAAAATCAAAGTTCTCCAATTTGACCCAAAGTCGGTAAATTTGTAGTTCTATACGGCAGTAGTTCACATATCAAAAATTATTTCGATTCGTCAAATAGTGACCGAGTTAGAGGAGGTGACATTTTTTGGCCTTTCACGAGTGTGAATGTTTTCTAATCGCTCGTAACATTGATTCTGTTGCTTTAATCAAAATAGTGCATAGAAACTTTTTTAACGATGATTACACGGGCTTTCTGATGATTATGGTCAATTATTTTGCAAGTCAATATTTAACCCTTTTATAGTGAACTTAATAATTAAATCGGCGTTTTCTCCGTGTTCCACCCATTTTAATCATTTGAAATTATTTGCAAATGAAAGCTTAGAGTTTTTCCTATAAGATTACCAACTTGCAAAGATGCTTATTTTGTTGTTTTTGAGTAATCATAAAATTAGTGATTCGCTGAGCTGCTCGAGAGGGACAAGTCTATTAATTTATCGACCGATATATATATAGGGTGGTTCACAAATAGCAAATGATTTATTACCAGAAAACCTAATGCAGGCCGAGAATTGTGACAAGATCAAAATGAAACGAGATAAGACAACAAATATTTGGACCCATCTTAGTGGTCAAAAGGTTGACATTTAGAGGTTGCGCAGAGGTCATGCATATATAAGTTGCGACTGGTTTGGCACGAAACATGGTTAACTAGCGGTTTTTGAGGCCGCTGGATGCGAATCCGATGTCAAAAATTTGAAATTCAAAATGGCCGCTCCATCCAATATGGCGGTCGAAAATACGCATTTTTTACTTTATGTGCGCGATTCTGGGTATTCAGCGGTTTTTGAGGTCGCTGAACCGAATCCAGTGTCAAAAATTTGAAATTCAAACTGGCCGCTACAATATGGCGGTCGAAAATACTCATTTTTTACTTTATGTACGTGATACTTTTTTCTGTGTATCTATATATGTATATATACAGGGTCATCGAAAAGTATCGGACCCACTAATATCATCAGTTAGAATGCACTTAGGAGAAAATGTCCAATAGCAAAGTTGTATGATTTCAAGCGGGGAGTAAGATGATGACCTTGACCATGTCCTTCAAGGTCATTTCAAGGTCAATCTTATTTTTTTAAATAAAACCCCCTACATTTTATTGCATATTCTTATAGCTTATCTCCGAGAGCTTTCCAAAACACTATAATAAAATATTTTTTTATTAAGTACTTTTTGAGTTATAAAGGTTTGAAGTTAATAATTTTTTGACACAAAATGTAGAATATCTTGTAAAATATTATTTAGTTTTCAGTAATCATAACCTTAATACTTTTGTGCGCGGAATATTGAGACCAATTAATTGGTTTAAAGAAAATACATTAATCGGATCCCCCTAATATTGTCAGTAAGAATGCATTTTGGAACAAATTGTTAACTTCAAACCTTTATAACTCAAAAAGTACTTAATAAAAAAATATGTTATTATAGTGCTTTGGAAAGCTCTCGAGATAAGCTATTAGAATATGCAATAAAATGTAGGGGGTTCTATTTAAAAAAATAAGATTGACCTTGAAATGACCTTGAAGGACATGGTCAAGATCAAAGTCAAGGTCATCATCTTACTCCCTGCTTGAAACCATACAACTTTGCTATTGGACATTTTCTCCTAAGTGCATTCTAACTGAAGATATTAGGGGGATCCGATACTTTTCGATGACCCTGTATATATTAGGGTGGAGTGAATCGGAAAAGTTTTTTGTAACACTTATTTTTTGGTAGTTTTTGATGCGCTAAGAACGAAAATGAACATAAAAAAATTCTAAAAAAATGTTTCACATTCGCCCCGACGTCCCAAAGATGCCGTTTTTGGGGTGTTTTTTTTTCGATTATCTGTAACTCCGTCATTTTTTTTAATTTTTTTTTTTTTTTTTGGAAAAGGTGCCCACATTATCCATCTATTAAATCCATATAATAGAAATTTTTATATTTTTTTATTATGCCTCTAAAAAATCGATATATATGTCATTTTTTTTAATTTTTTTTTTTTTTTTTTTGGAAAAGGTGCCCACATTATCCATCTATTAAATCCATACAATAGAAATTTTTATATTTTTTTATTATGCCTCTAAAAAATCGATATAGATGTCGATTTTTCAAAAAATTGAATATTTCGATATTTCTCATTGATAACAAGTCAAATATCGGCAGAATCGAAGTGTGGCTATGATTTTTCGACGTATTTTGTGCTCCTAAACATGAAAATGATCGTAAAATTTAACTAAATGTCTTCTCTTAGTCGTTATTTTTTAAAAAGTTCTAAAAATGTAACCTGATTCTATTAAAAGCTATTTTAAGGGCTTACTGCGGTCAAAAATTGTGAAAGTTTTAATTTTTTTATTCGAAAGTACAATATTTCAAGAATCTTCTGTAAAATCTCGCGTCAATCCGAGCAAAACTAACACAAACATGATTTTTTAAACTGTCCAACTCGGAGACCTATAATATGAATAAAACGACAACTCGCCAGAGGTCACCCTAGTCAACAGCCCAAAAATTTCAGCAAGCGCACGGATCAATATTGAATTGGCGATCCAGAGCTGTGGGATCTTTTATTTTTACAGAATATTTGATCGAACCAATTTTAGTAATTGGAAGTTCAGAATGAAGATTTTACTTGAAGAACATGAATTATTCAAATTTGTCGAAAAAAGTGTAACAACCGTTGTAAATCAATTATCGGCGGCAAGTGTAACCGGTGATCAAGGTTCGTTATTAAAGAAATCTGACAAGAAATGTAAATCTTTAATTATACAACGTATTGCAGACAGTCATCTTGAGTACGTAAAAGAACAGGAAACATCTTTCGATATATGGAAGGCATTATGTGACAATTTTGAACGAGCAGGTATTGCAAGTCAACTTAATATAGAAAAATGTTATTGACAATGAAATATGATTTAGAAGAAACTATGACATCGCATTTTTTAAAATTTGATAAACTTGTACGAGAACATAAATCTACAGGTGCAAGTATTGAAGAAATGGATATTGTGTGTCATTTGTTGTTAACTATGAGTGAAGAATATAATATGGTAGTTGCAGCATTAGAAACAATGGCAGCAAAAGAATTATCCCTAAGTTTCGTTAAATCAAGACTTTTAGACGAAGAAGCCACACAGTGGAGAAATTGCAATGAGTAGCAATTTATCAACAGCTTTTTCAGCAACGATGAAGAATTCTGGATTGAAAGGTTCTTTTAAAAGCATAATAAAATAATGTAGATGTTCTAAGTTTGGAAAATATGGGTCAAAATAATAAACATGCTTATACAAATAATTTTCTTAATTAATTTCTTATTTGGAAACTTTTATGTCTTTTATTACCGTTACTAATTGTGTCATATGTCTTATAATTGTTTATGTGTTTGAGATTTTTATTGAAATCCCGTGGTAGTATTAATCCTTATTTTTTCTTTGTTTTACGGTTGAATAAACAAATCCCGGAGTTGAACGGTTATCCTTTAATAAGAATTTATTCAGTTCAAATTAAAAAGGGGCCGTTTCTAATTGGCGACCGTGACAGGACCAAGAAAATGAAATTGGGAAATTTGGCATATAATAAAAGGAAACCGAATAAAATTTAACGGGAAATGAAAATTTTAATGCTTAAATGGATGAAAATGTTTAAATATGTACTCGTGGAATAATAGTTAGAATTTGGGGAAAAGTGGAAACAATTGTAACGTTTTGAAAATTATGGTTGGAGATTCAGTACTCATTAGGATTGGTAAGGCGACGCATGTCTTGTGTGTGCTCTCTCGTAAATTTGGACTTATTATTAATTTGTGCTACTTTTCTATTCTGAGTGTTGCAGGCAGTGCTTATGCAGCTACTCTGCTATTGTGTGATGCCATTTCACACCTAAAATAGCATATTTGTGCCTGTATTTGCTTTTTCGACATTAATTTGCTTGGAATTCCAATGATTTTCCGGTGTGCTTCTCAATCATCGCTTCATCACGTAGGTGCAGGTTACACGCTGCTTTTAAACATTTATTTTTCGCTAAAGCCAAGTAAGTGAACTACGGCCCACCTGTAGGCCACTCTTACTCATTGGAAGCCAAGTAGTATCTTTCTAGCAGCTATAAGATACGTATTAAATGTCGGGATACTGTCAAAGGTCATACATATATGCCTCCTAATTTCAACGGGTTTCGATTTTTATATTCTATATACGTTGATTACTATGTTTCCTTTTGTAATATCCGCTGTTAAAATAATATCAAAATATATAGATGGCGTTAAGCACAAAGGAAATTGTCCGTGCGTCGCCTGGAATAACCAGTTGCTTTTCGATAGCTCACACGATCGGTCCGTATATAACTACATGTAATATATGTGTTTAGCGTACCATATAAATATAATATATATTTGTACTAAAGTAGTGTGTGTTCACTCGACCTCTTGTTTTACCTACACTACATTGGCGACGAAGAAAATTGGCAGAATGGATCAAAAGGCATTGGAAAAATATGCATCTGAACTCGAAACGCTACGCAAAAATTTAGACGAAAATAAAAAGGCTCTGATAGTACAACGTGAACAATTGGTGGTGGAACATCAAAAATTTAATGAAGAGAAAACTAACTGGCAAAATCAAAAGCAGGTGCAAGTGGGTCAACAAAGTTCGACAACCATTCTGAAAGGTACAATTGGTCATATCACTGAATTTTCGCAATCAGAAGATTGGAATTTATGGTGTGAAAGATTTGAACAGTATGTAATTGCAATTGAAGTCCCAAATCAAAGGAAAGTTTCATTGTTTATCACGCTCATAGGGAGCGAAGGTTATTCTCTTCTAAGAAATTTGTGTACACCTGAGTTACCGTCAACAAAAACATTTAACGAACTTGTTAAGATTTTAACGGACCATCTTCAACCGAAACCAAGTATTATAACGGAACGATATAAGTTTAAAGAGTGTCGGCAAAAAGCAACTGAAGATTTGAAAACGTATGTGTCTAATTTAAAAAAGTTATCGCCGAGCTGTGATTTTGGTGCAACGTTACAAGACAACGTTCGAGATCAATTTGTTTGGGGAATAGCAGATGAAGCTATCAAGAAAAGACTCATTAGTGAAAAAGATTTAACATTTAATAAAGCAGTTGAATTGCCTTTTTCCATGGAAGCGGCGAAACGAGATGCAGCTGAAATGAATGGATCATCGCGAAACAACATTAATTTTGTGAAAAATTTAAAAGGAAAATCGACGTTCAAGCGTAATGAAAGTGTTTCTGAGGAAAGTGTTATTTGTTATCGTTGTGGTAGAAACAATCATCAGTCTTTTTAATGTAAATATAAAAGTTACGCGTGTAATAATTGCGGGAAAAAGGGACATTTAGCTAATGTTTGTAAAGGTAAACAAAAGAAATTCCAAAATGATAAATTGCCGGAAAATAATAGTCGTTCAAATTATAATAGTCGTTTGAATTATAACGATAAGAGACTTAATCGGAGTCAAAAACAATATTATATTGACGATATTGATGATATGAATAAGGAATTCAATTGTTTATTTCATTTAAGTGGAGAAAGCGATTCAACTATCGGTAATGTCAAACCTTTTGAAATACAATTAAAAGTAGAAAATTGTCCTTTACGCTTTGAAGTTGACACGGGTTCACCGATATCAGCAGTTTCCAAACAAATGTTTGAAAATTATAAACATATTTTTCGAGGGAAATTAGAACATACATTGCGTCGGATTAAATCATACGCAGGAGAAACAATCATTCCTATAGGATGTATGCCAGTAAATGTTAATTACATGGATAATAGCTACATGTTGCAACTTTTTGTTTTTTCAGGCGACAGTTCACCAATAATTGGTAGAGACTGGTTAAGTACGTTAGGAATTTTTAATTTTCGCGAAACAATTGCTGCGATAAGTAGTTCCGAAAATTCATGTGACTTGACAATTGAAAAGTTAACAAAAGAATTTCCCAGTGTGTTTTCGTCAGTATTAGGTTATTATAATGTGAGAAAACTTAAACTATATATCATGAACGACGTTAAAGCTATATTTTGTAAACCGCGCCCAGTGCCATACGCAATGCGCGAACGTCTAGAGAAAGAAATTGATCGGCTGATAAATGATAAAATTATTGAACCCGTGGAGACTAGTGTTTGGGCAACACCTGTTGTGCCAGTGTTTAAAACAAACGGACAAATTCGTATCTGTGGGGATTTTAAAATTACTTTAAATCCGAATTTGAGTATTGACCGCTACCCTATACCTCGAATCCAAGATCTTGCGACGCGTTTGGGTGAAGGGAAGATGTTCTCCAAATTAGATCTTTCTCACGCGTATCGACAAGCGGAATTGGATAACGAATCTAAAGATCTAGCTGTTATAACGACGCATAAAGGGTTATTTCGACCAAATAGATTGTTTTACGGAATTGCGTCGGCTCCGGGATTATTTCAACGTGAAATGGAAAAGATTCTCGATAAAATTGACGGAGTTGTAGTCTTTTTTGATGATGTTTACATTTCTGGAAAAACAAAACATGAACATGACAATAATTTGCGGGAAGTGCTCAATAGATTTCAGAAATGTGGCTTAACTGTACGCGCTGAAAAATGTGAAATTGCGAAAAATTCGGTTTCATTTTTAGGGTATGAGCTTAATACTAATGGTCTTAAAGCTTCTGAAAGCAAAATTCAAGATATACAAAATTTAAAAATCCCGGAAAATGTAACTGAGTTGAGATCGTTTCTTGGCATGTTTAATTACTATGCAAAGTTCATTAGGAATTATGCTCAGATCGTAAATCCGTTGTATGAATTATTGCGTAAGGAGTCCAAATGGTTATGGACGAAAGCACATGATATTGCTTTTCAGTATGCCAAGTCTCGCTTAGCATCACATGAGGTACTTGTACATTATGATAGTAAATTACCCGTTAAAATAACATGTGACGCGTCACCAGTAGGGTTAGGAGCAGTGCTTTCTCATGTTTTTCAAAATGGTACGGAAAGACCTATAGCTTTTGCATCGAGAACATTATCGATCGCGGAACGCAATTATTCGCAGATAGATAGGGAAGCTCTTGGATTAGTTTTTAGCGTTAAAAAGTTTCACCAATACGTTTATGGTCGAAATTTTGTATTGGAAACAGATCAGAAACCATTAATGTATATTTTTGGAAAAAAGAAAGGCATTCCACAAATGGCTGCTAGTCTTTTGCAAAGGTGGGCAGTTTTTTTAGCCGGTTATGACTTTGATATAAAACATATAAATGGTAAAGATAATATACCTGCAGATAGTTTATCGCGGATTTCAATGGGAAACAGTGTAAGTCAACAGTCTACTAACGATATTGAAGAGTATTCATATTTGAATTTTGTTTGCGAGGAAAGCCAGGCAATTGACTTTAATGAGATAAAATGTGAAACAGACAGAGATCCTATTTTAAGGAAAATAATACATTTTGTTTTATATGGTTGGCCCAGTGAAGTCAGCAATGAATTAAAAATATTTAAAAGCAAACAACTAGAGCTCACGGTGAAACGTGGATGTTTAATGTGGGGACATAGAGTGATTATTCCGAGTATTTTGATAACGCAACTTTTACAAGAATTACATAGTACACACATGGGTATAGTGAAAATGAAGACTATTGCACGGTCATATATTTGGTGGCCTGATTTAGATAAAGATATTGAAAATATCACCAAATCTTGTGAATTGTGTCTTAAATATTCGGATAATCCTCCAAAGTCACGTTTAAATAATTGGACATGGCCAGATGGTCCAAATTGTAGAGTGCACGCGGATTTTTGTGGTTCAATTAATGACTGTATGTATTTAATTATTACCGATGCGTATTCGAAATGGGTGGATGTGAAGGAGATGAGAGATATCACTGCAAAGAGCACAATTCTGGCCTTGAAAGAATATTTTAGTACATGGGGCTTACCTTTAAAATTAGTAACTGATAACGGCCCAACTTTTATTTCGGAATTGTTTGAGGAATTCTTAAAAAAAAATTGCATTATACACATCTTAACTCCTCCATATCATCCTGCGTCGAATGGTGTAGCAGAAAATGCTGTACGTTCGTTTAAAAACAAATTTAAGATACTAGTGCAAAGTAACTTGTCGCGTAGAGAAGCCTTGTGCAAATATCTCTTCTATTATAGATCAACACCTCACTGTACAACAGGTGTTACTCCGGCAGAATTACACATAGGGAAATCTATTAGAACAAGGCTTGATGTAGTTAAACCGTCAGTGCGTGAAAATGTAGAGCGTCATCAGGAAAATCAAAGACGGTATTTTCGCGGGAATCGGATTAAGACTTTTGATAAATTCGAAACAGTTGTAGCGAGAGATTATAGTTCTAAGAATTGGTGTAAAGGGACAATTCTTGATAGATTAAGTCCTGTAACATATACGCTAAGCACGGAAGATAATAGTGTATGGAAGCGTCATATAGATCAATTACGTCCATGTAATGCCGCACTTATATCTAACCAAAATGCTATTGTAAACTCGAAGAATAGTTCAGAGTGTGGTAATGTAGTTTCAAAGGATGAACATTTGATTAATCCTTATGTGATAACGCATAAACCTGATGATGTTAAAGTTGAACCGGAGATACAAGTTGAAGCGAATTTACGTCGATCTAAAAGGGTCACTAAGCCTCCGCAAAGGCTCACTTATTAATAATTGTACGAGTTATGTATCGGGAATTCATTTTTTTTTAGTTCGGGAGGAATGTAATGTCCGCTGTTAAAATAACATCAAAATATATAGATGGCGTTAAGCACAAAGGAAATTGTCCGTGCGTCGCCTGGAATAACCAGTTGCTTTTCGATAGCTCACACGATCGGTCCGTATATAACTACATGTAATATATGTGTTTAGCGTACCATATAAATATAATATATATTTGTACTAAAGTAGTGTGTGTTCACTCGACCTCTTGTTTTATCTACACTAAACCTTTTGCGAAAAATTATTTTTGTTAAAAATTCTTTCAATTTGCAATTTAGTAATTAATATAAGCAAATTAATCAAATTTGTAAACACGTCGTTTCGGTTTATAAATTCATTGTGTGTTTATGTTTACATTTATTATCGTGATATATTATTTATCGTATACGTATAGTGTACTGTTCGGCTGCCTTCATATAAAGTTTCATATTTGTTTTGTTGACGGGCTTTTATGTACTGTGATAATTTGTGAATCGATAAAAGCAACATAGGTTATTTCTGATTCTAATCTATCGAATCATTGTTTGATGTATAGTCTGACAAATTGTTCAATAATGTCGCTCAAGTGCAAATTTTGTAATAAACCGGTTGTCGCGCCGCAAGCTTCCTCTTGCACTGCTTGTAACGGATATTTTCATCGGAAGTGTGTTACCGACTATTTAAATATTACGGAAAATTGTAATACATGTTGCGCTAAATCATTCGGTGTTCAAGTTGCCTCAATTCCATCTCCAAACGAAGGCATATTCTCATTTTCGCAATCAGCAATACCATTGCCCAACCAATTCCGTGGGCTTACGCCACCAATCTTAAATTTTAACATGCCATCCACACCAGTAAGTCCCATTGCTATCACCCAGACAAGTAACATGGAAACTCAAGTTGACAGCGCGACATGTCATACTACAAATCCATCAAACCCAACAGGATCCTTGCCCACTACAGTCGAATCAGACACTGAGCTCTCCTAAAATTTTTCGCCGCCTTGAGCCCTCGTGTCCCCACTCTCAACCGCCTGTGTTGAGTGGTAGGGCGGCGAAAAATTTCAGGAGAGCTCAGTGTCTGATTCGACTGTAACTGGGGAACAATGTCGACATCCGACCAGCTGGCATTTATTTATACGGACTTAAGCCGATCATTCGGCAACCTGGCAAAAACTGTCGAAGAGCACTCTGCTCAAATTAATATTTTCAATGGATATTTTTTTCAATTGCAGATCGCTACAAATCAATTTCGTCAAGATATCTCTGAATTAAAGTCACGTACTGACTCTCCTAGTCCACCACTACCCCCGGCTACAGCCGACATTGTGGTTAACGGAATACCTAAATCTGTTAATATACCCCTCTCCGATGTTTTAAATCACATTTTAACACGTCTTAATCTAGCAAATTATAACAGTTCTGTTATCTCAATCCGCAAATTTTTATCTCAAACTGTTACTTCTACAGCCACTCTATCCACAGTAGCTTCAACTAATACCGTAATTCAACAGGAATCTACCTCAAATGTACGGACATATTCCTGTATTGCTAGATTCTATTCACCTCAAATTCGTGACCATATCCTGGAAACGTACAGACCAATACCACGTTTCACCATTTCTGATATCATACCCCCCCAAGACTGAGACCTTGACGAGGTGGGGGGGCTTGAGAACCTTAATGACCATTGAGGCTATATTGGCGGGGAGACACGGCTCCTCGGCAGATGCAATCATGCCGAGAAGGCTCACTGTGAAAGGTCAGACTAACTTCAGAGAACCCTAACGCTAATGTGTGCAGGCACCGTTCAGAAGGCATGAATGGCACAAGGTAAGATGTGTCGCAAACGGTCCCTCAGCGGGGCCCAGGGGAGCACGTTGAGTATGCAATACCCTAGGCCGGGCAAGAGGCTCTGCTCGGCCGGTCCTTTAGTTCCTCATTACTCGTGGGATCAAAAATGAATACTACAAAACAAAAAACCAAACAACCAACACACAAAGAAACCGGCACACCGAAAATTATAACGACAAACGAAATGAAAAAGGCTATGATAATGATTAAAGCTAAACAGACAGAGACAACTGCTAGCAAAAATAGAGCAACATCAAAAGAGGGCAAGTCTGAGAGCGTCACGAAAGTGAACCTCGAAGCAGCAAAAGAAAAGGACAAAAAGTTGGAATTACCCAAGGCAGAAACTGTATCAAATATCCCTGAAATTGATACAGATACAAGCTCCATGGATTCCGAAATGGAAATTGACTTCCAAGAAGTCAAATCCAGAACCAGGAAAAGAAATAAAGTCGCGTCAAGTTCGGACAGCGAAGGAAAAGATGACAAGGTCAAAAACAAAAAGAAAGCCAAAGAAGATCCTAAGACAGGGACATCTAAGGCCAAAAGTAATGTCAAAGAAACTGGAAATGAAATAGAAAAAGAGACTGAAACTGAAGACAAGGAACCGACGATTCCCATGGCGGTCTATGCAAGTAAGGGAACATTACAATTCCTAATAAACAACACTGAAGACAAAAGAATGCAAGAGAAAGCACAAACGGCTTTAGACAACTTGATGGTTTTAATTACAAACCTGACAATTAAGAACGCAACAATTAAAGGAGCATATGAAGAACTTAAAAGCTTCAAAAAGCCTGTGCAGACTTACGCAGAAACCGCTGCAAGAATCGTTGTGCCCAAGTCGCAACAGTTGAGGACTCAAATTAGGTCACCGCCAAAAGTCATCATACTAAAGGCAAAAGACCAAGAATTGGCTAAAGACCAGGACAAGGTCAAGAATCTGCTGACGCAGCCGATTGACCCGACCAAGGAAAAAATCCAGATAAAAAGTATCAGAAAAATCAGAAATGGCCTTGTCGTCGAGACACCTTCGCAAGAAGACTTAGACAGACTTACAAGCAACAAAAAAGTACTCGATGAATTCCAGTGTGAAAAACCACACAAGAAACTACCCAAAGTAATAATTTACGACGTGCCTGCTGACCTCGAGTCAGAAACAGTAAAAGAAACCATAATAAAGCAAAATGACAGCATAGACCCAAATGGCTTACATATCAAGTTCAAAACCGGCAAAAGAGACCGGTACGGTGAACTGGGTCATGGAATTAACACCAGACCTCCGCCGGCAAGTGCTGGCTAAAACGAGACTATACATCGGCTGGGCTTCTTGCAAAGTCCAGGACTTCCTAATGGTGACGCGATGTTACAAATGCCAGGGATACGGTCATATCTCGAAGCACTGTACTGGCGACGAAATCTGCGCTCACTGTGCAGAAAAAGGGCACAAAAAACAGGAATGCCCAAAAAAAAGGTGATCCACCTATAAAAAAGTGCATTAATTGCACAAAAACGAAGAGGGCGAGCAACCATAATGTCAATGACAAGGCATGCCCGTCGTACATCACAGCCTATGAAAGGCTGAAAAACGCCACGGATTACGGCATTCAATAGTCGTAATCTAAAAATTCTGCAAATTAACTGTAGAAAGTGCACAAGGGTCATGCCCGAAGTTAAAAACTTCTGTTCGGACAATAAAACGGACATAGTCCTATTACAAGAACCGTATGCAGGCAAGAATAGTTTCGAAATACGCGGTCTTGGTCCTAACACCAGGATCGTAAAAGCGCATAACGAATATCCATGGGCAGCAATAGCTGTCACCAATCCGGAGATTGATGTAATGAGATTGAACCACCTATGCAGTTCGCATTTTGTCATAGCCGAAATAAAACACAACAAAGAAACCTTCTATCTTGGGAGTGGGTACTTTCAGTGGAGCCAATCCATTGAGGGACACCTTGTTCACCTTGAAAAAGTTCTGTGTGAACTTGAAGGAAAAAAGGTCATAATTGGCATAGATGCGAATGCAAAATCCCCCCTGTGGGGATCAAGAGAAACCGACCGGAAAGGCCAACTGCTGGAAGAGTTGATAGGACAGTGGAACCTGAATGTATGCAATACAATCGACAGTGGTCCTACTGTACGAAACGAAGCGGGTACTGGCAACGTTGACGTAACTCTCACTACCAGGGAGGTGAGAGGTCTAGCAAATTGAAGGGTGAGGGACAGAGGCATCTCTAGCGATCACCTTCCGATAACATATGAAATAAGACAAACAACAACAGATAAGACCAGAAAGAAAATATGGCCCGAAGATCAAAAACACGAAGGTCCACATCCCGGATATTCACTAGCGAAGGCTGACTGGAAGGTATTCACAAACGCATTAAGTCTGGAATGGAAAAAACAAGAAAAGAAAATGGACACAAAAGCAGAACTGATTGGAACTATTCGCGCTTTGAACAGGAGTATGACAAAAGCTATGAACCTTGCAGCACCTAAAAAACAAAAACATCAAAAAAGGGCACCGTGGTGGAACGACGAACTAACAAAAGAAAAGAAATTGACATATAGAGCTCGTCGAAAGTACACAGCTGAGAGGGACCAAGACCTCAGGCAGGAGTTTCAGTGCGCCTACCAAGAGCAGAGACGCAAGTACTCTAGGCTGGTAAGCCGGACGAAAACCGAGAGCTGGAAGAATTTTGCAACACATAAAGGGAACGAAAACCCATGGAGCATAATATACAAAATGGCAACAGAAAAGATCAAAGTCAAGGAAGTGGCCAGTAATATAAGGATGGAAGACCGCCATACCTTGGACTGGGAAACTACGGCTGGAGAAGTCCTGAACAGACTTTTCCCGGATGACACGGGGGAGGACGAAACGGCTGAGCAGAGGCAAATCAGGGAAGATACCAAAATACCGCCCAAAAACAGAAACACAACAATAGAAATGAAAGAATTGGAACATGTGGTCAACCACATGAAACTAAGGAAAGCACCAGGACCAGATAATCTGAATCCTGAAATAATAAAACAAGCAATGCCAATAATTAAAATAGAACTGTTAAAAATATTCAACGCCTGCCTTAAACTGGGTGTCTTCCCTAACGATTACAAAATCGCTCGAGTTGTGACGATAAAAAAGGGAACAGATAAGGATCCCTCGGATCCATTATCATACAGGCCAATATGTCTCCTGTCAATCCTGGGAAAGCTTCTCGAGGGAATAATCCTCCGTAAGATAAACGAGATTATCGAGCCCGTGCTGAGTAACAATCAGTATGGGTTTCGGAAAGATCGTTCCACTGAGGATGCAATCATTGACTTTAGAAAAACTGTGTCAAACTCCAGGGAAAAATACACAATGGCAATATTCCTTGATATTCAGAAAGCTTTCGATAACGTCTGGTGGCCTATTGCTCTTTACAGACTAAAGAAGCACGAATGCTCAGGCGAAATATACAGAGTCTTACAGAGTTACCTAAGTAGACGGAAAGTCATGTTGCAGAACAACTCAAGCCGGGTCGTCAAGGAGATAAACAAGGGATGCCCACAGGGCTCGGTCCTCGGACCGACCCTCTGGGACCTGATCTTTGACCCGAACCTGAAAAGACTAGAGGAGTTAAACATTAAAACTATCGCATACGCCGACGATCAAGTTATACTAATCGAAGGCAAAAGCAAGTTAGATCTGGAGAGAAAGGCCAAAATTGCAATAAATGAAATACAAAAATGGACACAATTGAACAAACTTCAACTGGCTACCAAAAAATGTGAAGTACTGATGCTCAAAGGACCGCACCTCGTAAGAGGTCCCACGGTCAAACTAGATAACAAAGTCCTTAAAATAGTAAATGAATACAAGTACCTGGGAATAACTTTCCAGACTAACTTGAAAATGCATAGTCACGTACAGAATATCGCTACAAAAACAAGGCAACTGTTCAACTCTCTTGGCCAGGTAGCAAAAAGCGAATGGGGCCTTAGGTTTGGGGCTATGAGAAGGATTTACGGAGGGTTGTTCGTGCCGATCGCAGCCTATGCGGCGTCTGGATGGCAAGACAGACTCTTAGCAGATGATAAGAAAAAAACTGATGATGGCTCAGAGATTTGCCCTAATCAGAGTCACTGGTGCGTACAAAACAATATCAGGGATGGCAGCTCCGGTTATCGCCGGAGTACTGCCAATCAATCTAGAAATACACAAAAGAGCAGCCAATTACAAAATCCGAAAAGGAATAAATTTCAACATAAACAGCTACTCATACGCGCCAGTTGACAGTGATGATGACAGGGTCAGAAAAGAACATCAACGCACTGCGAGAGATCAGGTCTATGAAACACTGGGATGCGACAGACAAGGGGAGGATCACGCACGAGTACCTACCTGTGGTGAGTGAGAGACTGAAATACAAATGGATCCAACCAAATAAATGGCTAAACCAGTTCCTCACGGGACATGGTAATTTCAGGCATTGGAAATATCATATAGGAATAGATAAAACCACAGAGCTATGCTCGTGTGGACAGGCTGACACCTCGAAGCATGTATTAACACAATGCCATAAATATGCAGAGATCAGGAGAGAATATCTACAAGAAATAAAAGGAACAGAAATCAGTCTCCACGATATCCTCAGGGATGGAGAAAAATGCGGGTCCTTCTCCCGTTTTGCGAGGGAGCTATTGGAGGAAAAAGAATGCCACGAAATAATAGAGGAGATGGAAAATGGCTAAACCATCCACATCTCACTATAAGTGAAATGCAGAATTTATAAGAATAAAATAGAAATTGTAAATATATCTAAAATTTGTACATATAATAGAAATAAGAAATTAGAAATAATTATAAAACACCTTTATAAGAAAAACAAACTTTTATTTAATATTATGTTTCACTATTTCGAAATTAGAATTACGAGTGGTTCGGAACCCACTATAAACTGTAGGGCCTGCATATCTACATGTTCCAACTCAAAGTTGGACAATTAAAAAATCAAAAAACCAATCAAGTACGTCTGGCAATATATTAAAGTTAATCAATAAAGTAAGATATGCAATATCACTGGTGTGCTGAAAGGCGGTGGACGGTGGGGTGTGGTTTCCTTTTTTTTTTTTTTTTTTTTTTCTGATATCATAGCTGGAGCTCCTCGAACTAATTTGTAGATCAACGAAGTTTTACCGGGAGCGACATACCAGCTCCTCAAAAAAGTAAAAGCAACTGCTACTCAACGTGGATATAAATTTATCTGGTCCAGATCTGGTAGAATTTTTCTCAGGAAAGATAATCCGAACCCATCGAAATATTTAATGATAAATGCTTGAACAATCTCTCATAGCAATTGCATAGGCTCACGGAAAGGAGTAGATCTTTATCAATAGGTTTCTCCAACATTAACTCCCTAGCAGCTAACATCGGTGAGGCATGTAATCTTCTTCGAAAAGAGACTACGGATATACTGTGCCTAGCAGAAACCTGGCTTAAACCCTATATAGATGACCAGACTGTTTCCGTCCCCAATTATTCGCTTGTTAGAAACAATCGTGGCTTATTACGAACAAATAATAATAACTATATTCGAGGTGGTGGGGTGGCTTGCTACTTACATTCATCTCTGTCTTATCGCGTTATTCTAGCCCCTCAAATTCGGAATATAAATGATACAGAGTTTTTGTACTGGATGTTAATTCCCGGTCTTGTAATGAACATCTTCTCCTTGCAATAGTCTATCGCAGACCTGGCGCTACTGTCTCATATGAATTATATAATGAACTGGACAAATTATTCCCTAGGTACAAAAATATAATTATAGTAGGTGACTTCAATGCTGACCTTCTTACAAATGGATTCCATGCTAATAATATTTGTCAGTTTATAACTGAGCATGCTCTGTTTGTGGTAGACTCAAAAGCAACCCATCATACAGAAACATCTCATACATGAATAGATCTAATTATTGTGGATGATCTAGATAAGGTCCTTAACTTCAAGCAGTCAGACCACCCTATCGCTGGAGGTCATGATTACATCCAGTTAAATTACAAACTTTTTCCAATCTTTGGATATGAACAAATTTTTCTCTGATGTTAGAGTATCTTTGCAACAGCTCTTCCAACACTCCTACGACACGGATAATGTGTCGTCCTTGGTTGAGAAATTCACTTTTTCAATTGTTGAGCAACTTGATAAGGACGCACCGTTAGTTACGCGCATTTTTAAGCGCGTCGGCTTCTTGGATAACTTCTGAAATCCCCTCTATTATTAAGCTTAAGAATGTTGTGTACAAAAAGTATTCTCGCGCGATATGTAACCAGCTAAGACAAGCACTTAAACTAGAATATAAAAAATTGCGTTCTGATGTAAAACTCATGATAGCCAAATCTAAAAATAATATACTATCTTCTGCTATATCAAAGGCCGCAGATTCAAAACAATTATGGCGAACGTTGTCTAAATTTAATATTACATCGCAATCCACACAGTCCTCTGTCTCTATCTTTGGAGCCGACGAGCTAAATCTTTATTATTCGGACATAGCTTCTAAACATCCACCCTGCTCGGAAATTGACTTCATAGCACTCATAGATGAACCGGTACCGCCACATGTCCCGATTTTTCACTTTAGTCCCATTGATTACGTGGACGTTCATCCAGCATTAATAGTCTCTTACTCTCGATCTCATGGATTATCACCTGATGGATTACCACTCGGCCATGTCCGTGATATTATCTCAATCATAGCACCATTCATTACGAAAATTTTTAATAAATCCCTGTTACCTACATTACTTGTACCCTACATTATGGAAGCGTGCCTATATTACCCCAATTAACAAGTCTAAATTGCCAACTGCTCTTTCAGAAACCCGGTCAATCACCAAATTATCTCATTTTGCTAAATTGTTGGACTCACTATTTACGAGGCAAATCACCAATTTCCTAGAAAGCAGTAAGTTAATTCATCCATTTCAGGCTGGATTTAGAAAGGGTCATAGTACCCAAACCATTTTGATTAAAATCACTGATGACATTCGATTAAGTTTAGATCGAGGGGTTATTACTGTTCTAATTTCGTTCGATTTTTCTAAAGCCTTTGATACTATCAACCATTTAATCTTGCGTAGATCTATGCGGGCAATAGCTTTTTCTGATAATGCCTTGAGTTTTGTGGCATCGTACTTGTGTGGCCGTTCACAATCAGTTATCGGTATTGATTGTCATCCATCAGAACCAAGGCTTACTTTCTCTGAAATACCCCAAGGTTCGTCTCCTGGACCCATCTTTTTTATTATCTATATTAATGCCATAGCTCAGGTGCTAAAACATTGCAAAAACTAATTTGCTCTATTTGCAGATGATCTCCAGATATACCTTCAATGTAGTCCCTACAATATAGGCAATATTGTCTCTCAGCTCAATGAGGAGGTCTCTGCAATTCTTGCATAGGCGTCCGAGGCTGGATTAGTATTTAACTCCAATAAAACAAAGGCCATAATATTTGGGAGTAAGTATAACTTGTCGTACCTACAGCTCAATCTGCTACCCCCAATTTTCATGGACGGATTTGCAATCCCATATGAGACCTGTGGTAATGACCTCGGAGTGTTACTAACATCTGACTTAACATGGAATGCTCAAGTTTGAAAGATTCTTCGTGGATATTACGGTGTACTTCACCGTCTTAAATCTAGTGGCTCTGCTCTCCCTTCTTCCATCAAATTAATGCTAGTCACTGCATTAATACTGCCATTAACTGACTATGCTTGTGTAGTCTATAATGGTCTCTCTGGGTGTCTCGATACGAAGCTCAAGAGACTGCACAATTCATGTCTTCGGTTCGTATATTGGCTCAAACGTGATGTGCATATAACAGAATTCAATCAAACTGGCTTACCCCTAATTTACGACGAGATTATTTTATAGGATCGCTATTATACAATGTATTTAAATCAGGCACACCGGCTTATTTATACGAACTATTTCCCGTCGTTGGCCATGACATAAGAAGATCCAGTCGATGTACAACCAGTTCGAAATTTATTGTACCGTTTTGTAGAACGGAAGCCTATGCACGGTCTTTTAGAAATTATGCAATCAAATTATGGGATTCTATCTACACTGAAACAAAACAATCCCCAAATATTGTTTCTTTCAAGGCCGCACTATTCATATACTTATTTAATAAGCTATCCGTGGATTAATCCGAATTATTTCTGATCTGGATATCATGAGTATTCCTTACTCCTAGTCTAGTTTATATTGTTAAAAATTGATTCGTTTTCTTACCAGTTCGAAATTATTGTTACTACGATATCAACATGTACTCCACTATATTATTACTGTACCAAATTATTCTTACTATTGTATCTTGTATGTAATTTGCTATAAGGGATAAACCCATTGCATAATAAACTCTAATCTAATCTAAATTAATCCGCGAGTAACGTGTTATTAAATCGTTAAGTTTTATGTTGATTACCGACAAACATGACTTGAATTTTTAAATTGTACGCGCAAAAGTTCTGTTTAATTGTAAATAGTTAATGTATTAATAACTTAAAAACAGAATTGTTTATTTAATAGATTATTTATTTATTTAATTTCATTTATTGTCAAATTGTAAATAATACATGTAATAATGTTCCCAAATGAGTTGAAAGCTGTCTTAATATTAATCTATTGAAATTGGTTTTGTTCTTTTTTATTTAAATTAATTTTCAAACTTCTAACTCTTAATAGTTATTTGAAATATTTATTAATGCAATTTAGGCAGCGTAATAGTTCTATAAAATTTTTAATATTGTAATTTTGTAAGTAATATCTCTTGAAGATTACATCCTTTAAATTATTAATTTATTTATTTACTTTATGTAACTCCGTACGATTTCCGCGTTTTATCGTGCACGATTTGCGTACACTAAGTAGCGCTTTATCGTACGCACGATGAAAAGAGTACAATAAAGAGCCTTAAAACGTACTAGTACAATAAAGTGCCCGTATACGTACTCTATTCAAGCTACAGCGTCCAATAAACGTATGCTAACGATGCGTCTACATGACGTATACGTTGCGTATACGACCATTCGTCGTCAAGCGTCGTACACGAGAGTCGGATACGATGACCATTCCTACGTATACCAGACGTAGGGCGTGCATGTTCTAACCTGTTCGAAAATGCCGGAATATATATAAAAAGTGAACGTCCCAATTTAACTTTACAGAATGTAGTATTCATGGGTTTTGTTTCAATTTTTAAAAATTGAATTTCAATGGGACAATTCCAATTTAATCTGAGAATGCTTGGAAAATACCCTTTTCGTTATTCGCCGTCAGTCTGCATGCGCCCGTACAGGTGAGTACAGATGCTCATTTTCACTTCACATCATTACAAATTTTCCATCGGGGGTCCGCGCCCCCCGAACCCCTTGCTGCCCCCCCCCCCAACCCGCTCCTCTAGCCTTACCATCCCTCTCTGCAACTATTCCCTAAAATGAATTTTTTGAAACTTGGAAATCGTATCTTTGTTACATAAAGTATCGTATGCAACGTGGAGGCAAGGTCTTTATACGCCGAGCGGAAGTTTCGTATACGTCACGTATAAAGACCAACTTAGCCTCCATGTTACATAATGTACTATTATTTTTAAACTTTGAATTTGATGAGGAACAAAAGGAAATAAAAGTGTTTGAACAAATACTTATACCGAATAAATTTTTATTGAAAGTTAAAAGAAAAGAAAAACATAAAAGGAAAAATTTTAATAAAAAGGAGATGGATTAAATGTAAAATTATTAACAGGATGTTAGTTGTTTATTAAGTTGATTTAAATTAGAAAACCTCAGTAGTTTGCCCTGAGGGTTCAACTGAGCAAGTCAGAGTTACAGAGGGAGTCTTGCAAGGCGAGATTATGAGCCCATTACTTTTTTTTATATATTTAGCCGACATACTCACATTTTTCAGAGGTCTTAGACTTTTAGTTTAAATATAGTTTAAATACTAAAATAGTTGTTTTCAGAAGAGGTGGCTTTCTGGACTCCGCTTCAGAAGTTTCTCTTATTTGGATCAGCAGATTGATACAAGGACCTCCGCCGTTACTACTCATCCGAGTCGATTCAGACGCCTATTTACATGAAGTTTTCCGACGGTCTCGCCAGTCTATATTCAACTCGCTGCCAGATTTCTTGTCTTTGCCTAAAAGTGCAGCTACGAACTGCCACGCATTTTTCGCGGTCGCTTTGTATCGGAAATTCATGGTATACCTATGTTACGATTTTTATGTTTATCGTAATGCAATTTTTATCAGGATCAGGAGTTGTAAGGGATGATTCTCGGTAGCTGAGAATCGTTTCTGGGATCTTCCGCATAAAGGGGATCGACACCCCAAGTGACGAAATACTGGCGAATTTAGTAATAATAACTTTGATTTATTTTTGGAAATGCCAACTACAGGTCGTACAGATCGTCCGGGTATATAAATACTAAGTCCGGTATTCATTCGCGGAGAGTCGCGGATTAATGTGTCGCGAAGCTTCTAAGTCCCGAGATCTCTGCACCGAGATCTTGACGGCGTCAATCGCGGGGCGACTCTGCACCGAGATCTTCACTCGATCATTAACGGGGCGACTCTAACGGAGATCTTCGCTTGATCGTACGCGGGGCGACTCTGCACCGAGATCTTCACGGCGTCAATCGCGGGGCGACTCTAACGGAGATCTTCACTCGATCATTAACGGGGCGACTCTAACGGAAATCTTCGCTTGATCGTACGCGGGGCGACTCTGCGGTCGGATCTTCACGGCGTCAATCGCGGGGCGACTCTGATTTCGGGCAATGCGATTGCCCTTTTTATATGGTAGATGTCGATGAGATCATCGTCCTTTTTGATGGACACCTGCACTTGTTGTTTGCCACGTGCCATCTTCCACGAATCGCTCACCCCTTTTGACTTATCGGTAACCTTGGCGATTCGGGGAACGTGTGCTATTGTGTGCGTGTGTGAGTCACAATCTTAAGGATTGTGTTACTTCGAGCTTCGGCGTGGCACATTCTTTTCTTGACCGTTTGGGCTTACAGCTAGATGAACCCGTGGTTCCCAGTGTAGGTTACAGCACGTGTGCAATATATGTGCGACGCCGAATCGGGCTCTTCGGTGTGTGTGTGTCTTGTCGATCTTACAAAGACAAGTATTGTCTATGTTACGATGGCTATGTGCGTAGCCAGCATCCGTAACACGCCCGGGGTTGAAAAAATTGACGATCCACCGTCAATCAATGGTCGTACAAAAAATTAATACGCAACTTAAATTATACTCGTGACCTTCAGTTGGCTATTGTTAGTAAGAAAAATTTTACATTATTGTCTTATTGGGTCATCTTATACATTCCAAAGTATCTCAATCTATGGTTAGTGATACATTTTTCATATATATATATATATATATATATATATATATATATATATATTATATATATATATATATATATATATATATATATATATATATATATATATATTTATATGCGCTTGCTTAGGCGTTCGTATTGAATTTCTTATAAAATGACATGTTATGACGCATCCCGTAGTGTGCATACATAAAAAAAGTCGCTGTAGCCCTATGGCGCCTCCTTGTCTCGTTTGGACGCCGGGCTAGCCGTAACGTGGTCTGTGTTCAGCAGTCTATTTATATCTTACATACACACTTGACACTACACATCACTAACACTACCTATTATGCTATAGCGTATTATGTTGTCTATGGCGTTGTAAAAATGCATTAATGAGTTTTGTTACTCCATGGAGATTTCACTGTTGACATTACCATGGAATAACCAAACATGACGATTGTTGTGAATACTTCTATGTATCATAATTGAATAGATTTATGTGAATTATAATTGAAACACTTATGTGTATTATAATTGGAATATTCATTGAAACACATCGCACGCATCGTACTTGTACTCCTGTTCCGACCAAAATATGTGTCCGTGGCCGTAAAAACAGACTTTGGTTTCCTCTGGTGTGGGGGGGGGGGTGGGGGGGGGGGGGGGTGGGGGGGGGGGGGGGTGGGGGGGGGGGGGGGTGGGGGGGGGGGGGGGTGGGGGGGGGGGGGGGTGGGGGGGGGGGGGGGTGGGGGGGGGGGGGGGTGGGGGGGGGGGGGGGTGGGGGGGGGGGGGGGTGGGGGGGGGGGGGGGTGGGGGGGGGGGGGGGTGGGGGGGGGGGGGGGTGGGGGGGGGGGGGGGTGGGGGGGGGGGGGGGTGGGGGGGGGGGGGGGTGGGGGGGGGGGGGGGTGGGGGGGGGGGGGGGTGGGGGGGGGGGGGGGTGGGGGGGGGGGGGGGTGGGGGGGGGGGGGGGTGGGGGGGGGGGGGGGTGGGGGGGGGGGGGGGTGGGGGGGGGGGGGGGTGGGGGGGGGGGGGGGTGGGGGGGGGGGGGGGTGGGGGGGGGGGGGGGTGGGGGGGGGGGGGGGTGGGGGGGGGGGGGGGTGGGGGGGGGGGGGGGTGGGGGGGGGGGGGGGTGGGGGGGGTTCACTATTTCGAAATTAGAATTACGAGTGGTTCGGAACCCACTATAAACTGTAGGGCCTGCATATCTACATGTTCCAACTCAAAGTTGGACAATTAAAAAATCAAAAAACCAATCAAGTACGTCTGGCAATATATTAAAGTTAATCAATAAAGTAAGATATGCAATATCACTGGTGTGCTGAAAGGCGGTGGACGGTGGGGTGTGGTTTCCTTTTTTTTTTTTTTTTTTTTTCTGGTATCATAGCTGGAGCCCCTCGAACTAATTTTTATATCAACGAAGTTTTACCGGGAGCGACATACCAGCTCCTCAAAAAAGTAAAAGCAACTGCTACTCAACGTGGATATAAATTTATCTGGTCCAGATCTGGTAGAATTTTTCTCAGGAAAGATAATCCGAACCCATCGAAATATTTAATGATAAATGCTTGAACAATCTCTCATAGCAATTGCATAGGCTCACGGAAAGGAGTAGATCTTTATCAATAGGTTTCTCCAACATTAACTCCCTAGCAGCTAACATCGGTGAGGCATGTAATCTTCTTCGAAAAGAGACTACGGATATACTGTGCCTAGCAGAAACCTGGCTTAAACCCTATATAGATGACCAGACTGTTTCCGTCCCCAATTATTCGCTTGTTAGAAACAATCGTGGCTTATTACGAACAAATAATAATAACTATATTCGAGGTGGTGGGGTGGCTTGCTACTTACATTCATCTCTGTCTTATCGCGTTATTCTAGCCCCTCAAATTCGGAATATAAATGATACAGAGTTTTTGTACTGGATGTTAATTCCCGGTCTTGTAATGAACATCTTCTCCTTGCAATAGTCTATCGCAGACCTGGCGCTACTGTCTCATATGAATTATATAATGAACTGGACAAATTATTCCCTAGGTACAAAAATATAATTATAGTAGGTGACTTCAATGCTGACCTTCTTACAAATGGATTCCATGCTAATAATATTTGTCAGTTTATAACTGAGCATGCTCTGTTTGTGGTAGACTCAAAAGCAACCCATCATACAGAAACATCTCATACATGAATAGATCTAATTATTGTGGATGATCTAGATAAGGTCCTTAACTTCAAGCAGTCAGACCACCCTATCGCTGGAGGTCATGATTACATCCAGTTAAATTACAAACTTTTTCCAATCTTTGGATATGAACAAATTTTTCTCTGATGTTAGAGTATCTTTGCAACAGCTCTTCCAACACTCCTACGACACGGATAATGTGTCGTCCTTGGTTGAGAAATTCACTTTTTCAATTGTTGAGCAACTTGATAAGGACGCACCGTTAGTTACGCGCATTTTTAAGCGCGTCGGCTTCTTGGATAACTTCTGAAATCCCCTCTATTATTAAGCTTAAGAATGTTGTGTACAAAAAGTATTCTCGCGCGATATGTAACCAGCTAAGACAAGCACTTAAACTAGAATATAAAAAATTGCGTTCTGATGTAAAACTCATGATAGCCAAATCTAAAAATAATATACTATCTTCTGCTATATCAAAGGCCGCAGATTCAAAACAATTATGGCGAACGTTGTCTAAATTTAATATTACATCGCAATCCACACAGTCCTCTGTCTCTATCTTTGGAGCCGACGAGCTAAATCTTTATTATTCGGACATAGCTTCTAAACATCCACCCTGCTCGGAAATTGACTTCATAGCACTCATAGATGAACCGGTACCGCCACATGTCCCGATTTTTCACTTTAGTCCCATTGATTACGTGGACGTTCATCCAGCATTAATAGTCTCTTACTCTCGATCTCATGGATTATCACCTGATGGATTACCACTCGGCCATGTCCGTGATATTATCTCAATCATAGCACCATTCATTACGAAAATTTTTAATAAATCCCTGTTACCTACATTACTTGTACCCTACATTATGGAAGCGTGCCTATATTACCCCAATTAACAAGTCTAAATTGCCAACTGCTCTTTCAGAAACCCGGTCAATCACCAAATTATCTCATTTTGCTAAATTGTTGGACTCACTATTTACGAGGCAAATCACCAATTTCCTAGAAAGCAGTAAGTTAATTCATCCATTTCAGGCTGGATTTAGAAAGGGTCATAGTACCCAAACCATTTTGATTAAAATCACTGATGACATTCGATTAAGTTTAGATCGAGGGGTTATTACTGTTCTAATTTCGTTCGATTTTTCTAAAGCCTTTGATACTATCAACCATTTAATCTTGCGTAGATCTATGCGGGCAATAGCTTTTTCTGATAATGCCTTGAGTTTTGTGGCATCGTACTTGTGTGGCCGTTCACAATCAGTTATCGGTATTGATTGTCATCCATCAGAACCAAGGCTTACTTTCTCTGAAATACCCCAAGGTTCGTCTCCTGGACCCATCTTTTTTATTATCTATATTAATGCCATAGCTCAGGTGCTAAAACATTGCAAAAACTAATTTGCTCTATTTGCAGATGATCTCCAGATATACCTTCAATGTAGTCCCTACAATATAGGCAATATTGTCTCTCAGCTCAATGAGGAGGTCTCTGCAATTCTTGCATAGGCGTCCGAGGCTGGATTAGTATTTAACTCCAATAAAACAAAGGCCATAATATTTGGGAGTAAGTATAACTTGTCGTACCTACAGCTCAATCTGCTACCCCCAATTTTCATGGACGGATTTGCAATCCCATATGAGACCTGTGGTAATGACCTCGGAGTGTTACTAACATCTGACTTAACATGGAATGCTCAAGTTTGAAAGATTCTTCGTGGATATTACGGTGTACTTCACCGTCTTAAATCTAGTGGCTCTGCTCTCCCTTCTTCCATCAAATTAATGCTAGTCACTGCATTAATACTGCCATTAACTGACTATGCTTGTGTAGTCTATAATGGTCTCTCTGGGTGTCTCGATACGAAGCTCAAGAGACTGCACAATTCATGTCTTCGGTTCGTATATTGGCTCAAACGTGATGTGCATATAACAGAATTCAATCAAACTGGCTTACCCCTAATTTACGACGAGATTATTTTATAGGATCGCTATTATACAATGTATTTAAATCAGGCACACCGGCTTATTTATACGAACTATTTCCCGTCGTTGGCCATGACATAAGAAGATCCAGTCGATGTACAACCAGTTCGAAATTTATTGTACCGTTTTGTAGAACGGAAGCCTATGCACGGTCTTTTAGAAATTATGCAATCAAATTATGGGATTCTATCTACACTGAAACAAAACAATCCCCAAATATTGTTTCTTTCAAGGCCGCACTATTCATATACTTATTTAATAAGCTATCCGTGGATTAATCCGAATTATTTCTGATCTGGATATCATGAGTATTCCTTACTCCTAGTCTAGTTTATATTGTTAAAAATTGATTCGTTTTCTTACCAGTTCGAAATTATTGTTACTACGATATCAACATGTACTCCACTATATTATTACTGTACCAAATTATTCTTACTATTGTATCTTGTATGTAATTTGCTATAAGGGATAAACCCATTGCATAATAAACTCTAATCTAATCTAAATTAATCCGCGAGTAACGTGTTATTAAATCGTTAAGTTTTATGTTGATTACCGACAAACATGACTTGAATTTTTAAATTGTACGCGCAAAAGTTCTGTTTAATTGTAAATAGTTAATGTATTAATAACTTAAAAACAGAATTGTTTATTTAATAGATTATTTATTTATTTAATTTCATTTATTGTCAAATTGTAAATAATACATGTAATAATGTTCCCAAATGAGTTGAAAGCTGTCTTAATATTAATCTATTGAAATTGGTTTTGTTCTTTTTTATTTAAATTAATTTTCAAACTTCTAACTCTTAATAGTTATTTGAAATATTTATTAATGCAATTTAGGCAGCGTAATAGTTCTATAAAATTTTTAATATTGTAATTTTGTAAGTAATATCTCTTGAAGATTACATCCTTTAAATTATTAATTTATTTATTTACTTTATGTAACTCCGTACGATTTCCGCGTTTTATCGTGCACGATTTGCGTACACTAAGTAGCGCTTTATCGTACGCACGATGAAAAGAGTACAATAAAGAGCCTTAAAACGTACTAGTACAATAAAGTGCCCGTATACGTACTCTATTCAAGCTACAGCGTCCAATAAACGTATGCTAACGATGCGTCTACATGACGTATACGTTGCGTATACGACCATTCGTCGTCAAGCGTCGTACACGAGAGTCGGATACGATGACCATTCCTACGTATACCAGACGTAGGGCGTGCATGTTCTAACCTGTTCGAAAATGCCGGAATATATATAAAAAGTGAACGTCCCAATTTAACTTTACAGAATGTAGTATTCATGGGTTTTGTTTCAATTTTTAAAAATTGAATTTCAATGGGACAATTCCAATTTAATCTGAGAATGCTTGGAAAATACCCTTTTCGTTATTCGCCGTCAGTCTGCATGCGCCCGTACAGGTGAGTACAGATGCTCATTTTCACTTCACATCATTACAAATTTTCCATCGGGGGTCCGCGCCCCCCGAACCCCTTGCTGCCCCCCCCCCAACCCGCTCCTCTAGCCTTACCATCCCTCTCTGCAACTATTCCCTAAAATGAATTTTTTGAAACTTGGAAATCGTATCTTTGTTACATAAAGTATCGTATGCAACGTGGAGGCAAGGTCTTTATACGCCGAGCGGAAGTTTCGTATACGTCACGTATAAAGACCAACTTAGCCTCCATGTTACATAATGTACTATTATTTTTAAACTTTGAATTTGATGAGGAACAAAAGGAAATAAAAGTGTTTGAACAAATACTTATACCGAATAAATTTTTATTGAAAGTTAAAAGAAAAGAAAAACATAAAAGGAAAAATTTTAATAAAAAGGAGATGGATTAAATGTAAAATTATTAACAGGATGTTAGTTGTTTATTAAGTTGATTTAAATTAGAAAACCTCAGTAGTTTGCCCTGAGGGTTCAACTGAGCAAGTCAGAGTTACAGAGGGAGTCTTGCAAGGCGAGATTATGAGCCCATTACTTTTTTTTATATATTTAGCCGACATACTCACATTTTTCAGAGGTCTTAGACTTTTAGTTTAAATATAGTTTAAATACTAAAATAGTTGTTTTCAGAAGAGGTGGCTTTCTGGACTCCGCTTCAGAAGTTTCTCTTATTTGGATCAGCAGATTGATACAAGGACCTCCGCCGTTACTACTCATCCGAGTCGATTCAGACGCCTATTTACATGAAGTTTTCCGACGGTCTCGCCAGTCTATATTCAACTCGCTGCCAGATTTCTTGTCTTTGCCTAAAAGTGCAGCTACGAACTGCCACGCATTTTTCGCGGTCGCTTTGTATCGGAAATTCATGGTATACCTATGTTACGATTTTTATGTTTATCGTAATGCAATTTTTATCAGGATCAGGAGTTGTAAGGGATGATTCTCGGTAGCTGAGAATCGTTTCTGGGATCTTCCGCATAAAGGGGATCGACACCCCAAGTGACGAAATACTGGCGAATTTAGTAATAATAACTTTGATTTATTTTTGGAAATGCCAACTACAGGTCGTACAGATCGTCCGGGTATATAAATACTAAGTCCGGTATTCATTCGCGGAGAGTCGCGGATTAATGTGTCGCGAAGCTTCTAAGTCCCGAGATCTCTGCACCGAGATCTTGACGGCGTCAATCGCGGGGCGACTCTGCACCGAGATCTTCACTCGATCATTAACGGGGCGACTCTAACGGAGATCTTCGCTTGATCGTACGCGGGGCGACTCTGCACCGAGATCTTCACGGCGTCAATCGCGGGGCGACTCTAACGGAGATCTTCACTCGATCATTAACGGGGCGACTCTAACGGAAATCTTCGCTTGATCGTACGCGGGGCGACTCTGCGGTCGGATCTTCACGGCGTCAATCGCGGGGCGACTCTGATTTCGGGCAATGCGATTGCCCTTTTTATATGGTAGATGTCGATGAGATCATCGTCCTTTTTGATGGACACCTGCACTTGTTGTTTGCCACGTGCCATCTTCCACGAATCGCTCACCCCTTTTGACTTATCGGTAACCTTGGCGATTCGGGGAACGTGTGCTATTGTGTGCGTGTGTGAGTCACAATCTTAAGGATTGTGTTACTTCGAGCTTCGGCGTGGCACATTCTTTTCTTGACCGTTTGGGCTTACAGCTAGATGAACCCGTGGTTCCCAGTGTAGGTTACAGCACGTGTGCAATATATGTGCGACGCCGAATCGGGCTCTTCGGTGTGTGTGTGTCTTGTCGATCTTACAAAGACAAGTATTGTCTATGTTACGATGGCTATGTGCGTAGCCAGCATCCGTAACACGCCCGGGGTTGAAAAAATTGACGATCCACCGTCAATCAATGGTCGTACAAAAAATTAATACGCAACTTAAATTATACTCGTGACCTTCAGTTGGCTATTGTTAGTAAGAAAAATTTTACATTATTGTCTTATTGGGTCATCTTATACATTCCAAAGTATCTCAATCTATGGTTAGTGATACATTTTTCATATATATATATATATATATATATATATATATATATATATATATATATATATATATATATATATATATATATATATATATATATATATATTTATATGCGCTTGCTTAGGCGTTCGTATTGAATTTCTTATAAAATGACATGTTATGACGCATCCCGTAGTGTGCATACATAAAAAAGTCCGCTGTAGCCCTATGGCGCCTCCTTGTCTCGTTTGGACGCCGGGCTAGCCGTAACGTGGTCTGTGTTCAGAAGTCTATTTATATCTTACATACACACTTGACACTACACATCACTGACACTGCCTATTATGCTATAGCGTATTATGTTGTCTATGGCGTTGTAAAAATGCATTAATGAGTTTTGTTACTCCATGGAGATTTCACTGTTGACATTACCATGGAATAACCAAACATGACGATTGTTGTGAATACTTCTATGTATCATAATTGAATAGATTTATGTGAATTATAATTGAAACACTTATGTGTATTATAATTGGAATATTCATTGAAACACATCGCACGCATCGTACTTGTACTCCTGTTCCGACCAAAATATGTGTCCGTGGCCGTAAAAACAGACTTTGGTTTCCTCTGGTGACGGGAATGTCAGTGTAGCATTCCGTAGTCTGTCGAATGCATTTAATAATATGAATAGCTTCACCAGCCGCCAAAGCCATGTAGCCCGGACTTTTCATTACGTTGTAGGCGAATTCGTCTGGATTTTCAGCGGCGATAGATAATCCATTCTTCAGTACTTGTTGTTCTAGATTGCAACGTTGGACCAATAAATCGTAATATAAGGATTTTAACTCATTGCGTATATATTTTTCGACGTAGACAAATTTGCTATTTACGTATGCAAAAATATCGACATTTTCCACTTTTATTTTCTCTACCGTTGTTATAATGGGTCGCTTTTCGCTTTTGTTAAAATGGTGCTATGAATAATTTTGGGTGTTCTGTCTGGAGTATTGTATATCCACATAGTTTTCGTTCGTTCTTGATGGTCAACGCGAAGGTGATATCCTGCGTTTCTACTGTTATGATTATTGGTGCGTTTTTGTTATTAGCTTCCTCCATTCGTGACGCTATTCCTTCATATAGTACGTCGTATTTGTTAAAATCGCATGTGTCTTTTTCTAATAAATCCCAATAGGAATAACCTCGCTCTAGATCAAAACAAATTCTTTCATTTGCAGGGCATGTGGTGCCAGTCTTTAAGTGTGCACGTCCTGTTTTTGTATTTATCGTTAGTTTATCCGTATTTAATATTATTTCTACTACTGCCTGTACTATGACATTATTCCAAGAACCATATGGATCAGAATATTGTGCGCCGTTGCAAGTTCCATCGCTTGTAAGTGAACCTGCTAGCATTATACTTCTGATGTTTATTTCTCCTATTTTTAGCCCGGATATTATAGCATTGTTACCCAGTATTAGCGTATTTGTGTCGTGTATCTTTTTGCACTGATCATGGGTGAGTTCCAAGATATACTCCATTATCCCATTTGAAACCTCAGAAGTGTGCGAATGCATTCCGCAATATGTGATGTGTCGTTTGATTCGCACTTTGCATTGAATTGCCTGGGTCGTGACGTACTCTGCTAATTGCAATAGTTGAATATATGAGGTGGTATAATTCACAATAGGTTAGGGTATGTCACATTCTCCAACGTCTAATAATGAAAGGGTTGTAATGTTTAGTTTAGGGCTTCCGCAATCGTACCCTATCAAATCTGCACCTTCGGTCGTTGCTGCAAGTAGGAGAATCCAATATATAATTCCCTGGCTTCGCAATTCCATGTTGTGGGTGCGCTTCCTGTACAAACCAAAAACAATTTCTGTTGTACTCAGATCTGGGTGTTGTTGGTATAATTATTAAAAGTAAATTTCCAAAATTCATATTCAGTACATCGTTTGTGTTTCGATATATTGAGGAGGAAAGTGGAAGGGGTGAAGATCATAAATAAACGTGTGTGTGCGTTATTTCTATGCTCCACTTGGGCCTCTCCGGCTTATTCTCTTTTTCTCTCTCTTAAGTGTGAGGCCCACTCTACAGGTTTCGCTTTCCTCGCGTATCGCATTTTTCGATAATGTTTGACTAGTAATGTAACTTGAGAGTTTCAGGTGTTTATATGATTCTTTCGCTTTTCTACTCGATCCGTGTGGTCCTAGACAATAGGGATTCTGTTCTAGAAATAGCTTGTTTCAAAAATGTTATCTTTCCACTTGAGTTAAGCAAGTGTGGATTGATTCAGTATCGATAGTTGCACTTTCGTCTTCCTACGTTTCGATCTCGTCCAAATTTTTCATTCAGTTCTTATTGTTCTTTCTAAGATGATGCGTCGGCTAACCATTACTGTGACAGGGCCTCTTACTCCTGGTGGGTTCCTAGTAGACTGGGTTGGCGTCCAGAACCGTCCGATGTGTAATATTTATGTGATTTGCCTATGTGATCGTTTTTATTCTCAAGTGTTCTTTTGTATCAGATAAATTTGGTGTATTTTGCTGAGGGGGACGCATCTGCCATTCAAAATGCGGTTGCACTTTTGCGAGCCCAAAAAGTTGCGGAAATGGTCTTGCTTGCAGTCCCCTCAAGTGGATTTCGCTCGGATCGTTGGGTAGATGGTGCTTTTCAAGTGAGTCTTTTGTCACGTTATAAAAAAGTTCAAATTATTATTATATATGTATTGTATATATATATTTTTTCCTTTTAGTATGAGGCGTATTATATTTCTGAGCCGCTTTATTTATCTTGTTTACAACCTGATTCCAATGGGGCGGCTGTACCTCAGGTGCAGCAAGCACCATCTTTACTGCCTCAGGCCCCGCAGGGTTCACGGGAACCGTCATCTGAGGTGCCCTTACCGCAGTTAATACCGGTACGTCAAGTTCCGTTGCCAGCGTCTAACGCTGATAATCCCTTGGTGCATCCCCCTGGGGGTCTACTTTCGGAGATGTAAGTTTCTCTTTCCCTCTTTTTTTTTCTTCTATTTTTTGTATGTAAATTTTCTAGGCCTCAGATGGTGGATTTTCACCCGAATGCTCGTCAGCCGGACCCTTGTACAAGGGGAGGTCTTGCTGCGATAACATCGGCTGGAGCTATGGGACGGCGTCGGGGTCGTCCCCGTAAGTCTCTTACCCCGTTAAAAATAGTTCGTAAGGGGGCACAATATGCGTGTCTTCCAAAATTGTAGTTTGGAAATATATTTGTAACGCTTATTCTTGTGTGTCGTTATTTCTAGGTCCAATATCCCGTAGTTGTAAGTTCCTTTCAGTCTTTTTTTTTTGTTTAAAAGGATTTTCCCAGAAAATGTTCCATATTTGATTTTTACTTGAGAAGAAAGAAAGCTATTCAAGAAGTCTAATTTCGTCTTTCGATGTTTTTTCATTTCGTATCCTATGACGTTTGGGTACTTGAGAGCTATAAGTTTGTTTATAGTTATGTGTCGGACCACAGGAAGTGTCTTGTTGCCATTCAATCTTTATCTGTTCTCGATTTTTATACATTACTGGAATTGGTTTTTACTATCATAAGTGCTTCAGAAGAAAGAAAAGAAAAGAGGGGGTGATTTCCTTCATGAAGAGGTTTTCTTCGTGTCGGTTGGTCCATTGCGGGCCATAGTTTGACTTGGATCATCGCATAGTAAAGATGTCATCGAACATGAGGAGCGAATAGACCGTAGTGTGCGAGGGACACGTTACGCGTGATTCCCCATGGTTCGCTGTCCGGCTACCCGTGGCTGATGGATGGGTACGTAGATTCTCGTTGGTGTCTTGTCGCAGGATTTTCTTTAATAAAAAAATTTTTCCAGCTTATCACGATTTTCGTCCTTCCTGCATTGTGGAGGTCGGGGGCCGAGGAGGAGCGTCGCTTACGACGGGATCCCGAGACCGTGGCCACCCAACTTGTCTTTGTTCCTGACTTGGACGACGTTTCCATTACTTGGGAGGACATAGGCTCCTTTCCTTCGACTGTGGTGAGTTCTTTTTGTCTCTTTTCCCTTTTCCTTAGAGTTTTTTTTTTATTTATTTATTTTAATTGTTAATGTTGAATATTTCAGGTTGGCATCGTTCATTTTAGGCACCTTGGAGTGCCCGAGGAAGCGCGGCGAGTGAGGGCCTACCGAACCGTCGTGAATTCGAGCTAGATATCATCCCTTCGGAGTTCTCCGCGGGAAGGTGTGTCGGCGACACCCTTACCTCGCTACCCTGATGTGCCGCCTTCGTCTCCCCGTCCATGTTTGGAAGCGACGCGGACGGTTGTTCCGCCGGCAACTAGCGGTGACGAGGATGACGAATATGGAAGGTTCGTGAGTGGTTCCGAGTGCCTGCCTAACCATCGGCGTTCCCCTGCGTGCGGATTTCTTCCGAGTGTGTCGTGGAGGACGGAGTGATAGGGAGTGTTCTCCTTAGTTAAAAAAAATAAAAAATGTTCAGTGGTATTTAACAAGTGTTTTTTTTATTTGTTCCTCGTCGTTTATGATTCCTCCCGTGCGTTCCGGGGGAGGCGTTGGTGCCCTCCCGGCGTCGTGGTGTTGTTTCAGTGCTTGTGTTATGCTGTTCTGAAATCGTCAGCTTATATCTGGTCCATGGATTCTGTGATTGTATAACGAAGGAATGATGGTAAGTTCTAAAGATGCGTAAAAATGTAGTGCATCCTTTCATCAGGCTTTCATTTCTCCAATGTTCCGCGTATGTGTTTCTTTTACGCGTGGGTTAGCCAGTTATCCACTTTTTTATGTTTAATATATATTTTTCTCTATCTTATATTAATTTTCTATAAACAAATATCCATCAACTTTTTATATTTTTTTTTGTATCATTATCGTTGGTGTATATATTTTTCTACGTCTTTTTTTAATTTTCTATAGACGAATATCCGTTAAGTTTTTATTTATATTTTTTTTTTGTATCATTATCGTATATATCTTTTTTCCACTTCTTTTTTTAATTTCCTATAGACAAATATCCATCAACGGGTCATGGTTCTTTTTTACTTTATCAATGTGTACTATTTTGTTTTTTCGCGCATTGATACGTAATTTTATATTTCGTGAGCCACATATTTCAATAATTTCATAGGGACCAGTGTATTCGTCGTCTACCTTGCCCTTCCGGGGTTCTTTTAATAATAATACCATTTCACCTTCGAAAATGGCAAATATTCAATTTTTGATCATAATATTTTTTCGACCGATGTTTCATTTGTGAGAGATTCATCGCGGCTAACGTCCGTGCTTCCGTGATTCTCTCGGTCAATTCTGCCAAATAATCGTCGTATGTAATGAGCTTCTCGCGGGTGGCGTGTGCACTTGGTAATCGTGCGTTTGTCCCATATACAAGCTCGTGTGGCGAGTAGTTTGTCCCTTCATGAACACTCGTGTTGTATGAAAACATGGCGAATGGAAGCCAAATGTCCCAATCGCTACGTTTCTCGACAAAATTCTTTAGGTAGTCGACCATCACCTGGTGACTCCTTTCTAGGCTCCCGCTGCTTTGCGGGTGGTAAGCAGATGTCACGAATGTTTTAATTCTAAAAATTTTCGCAAATTCTTTCATGATCTTTGCGATAAAGCAACGACCTTGGTCGGTAAGAATGGATACAGGGGCTCCAAAACTGCAAATAAAATGTTTTGCAAATGCTTTCGCGACTTCTATTGCTGATGCCTCCGCTAGCGGAATTCCAAGGGAGTATTTCGTGAGTAGGTCTTGTATGGTTAATACATACCGATTTCCACTCTCAGTGATATCTGTTGGTCCCCATATATCAAGGGCCACTTTGTCAAATGCGTTTCGTGGTGTGTCTGTAATGACCATTGGTAATCGTGTTTTTACGCGCACGAGTTTTTTTCTTTGACATCCGGCACATCTTTTTACGTATTCCGTGACGTCACTTTTCATGTTTCGCCAAAAAAAATTTTCGCATAAGCGACGATACGTTTTTGTCACTCCTTTGTGACCTCCTATAACTGAATTATGGTGTTCTTTTATTATGGCGAATCGCTCGCTTACTGGAGGTATGGAACGGTTGTCCTTACAAAAGGTGATCGTTAGTTCTCGTCGGCCAAGTAGTGATTGAATTGTATCTTGGATATCTCGCCATTGAATATGTTGGAACATGTCGCGATCCTGCCCGATTATTATGGATGAAATCTCAAATTTTGTTAAAAGGGCATCCAATACATTGATGGATTTGACAATGTTTGATTTCAAGGCTCGATCATCAAGGTTTTGTTTAACGACAAGTCCGAAGATTCGGGTCTTACCTTTTTTATGTGCAATCACTTCACCGATATTTAATCGTTTGAACGACAATTCGTCGGGATTAATTAAATGTCGTTCCACAAGGCCTAGGCCGATTTCGCTATCTAAATGTCCATTGGCCGTGGTAAAGTAGACAATATGTCCCTTTTTACTGAATACGTGATCGTTGATAGTATTTATTCTTAGTTTAGAATCGACTGGCTCGTAAAAGTCTTCGTTTCTCCCAGCGTCTATCGGATCGTAGGACTTCTGTTTACGTTTCGGGGCATTCCCTCCACGTTGCTGTGTCGAGACGTTGGGATCGTGACCTGCCTCAATCGGCTCCGTTGCGTTCGGGAAATTCCCGACGTACGATGACCTATGTCCTACCGTCGCGTCTGATAGTCCCAATATGCCTATGTACTCGGGCAAGAGTGGGGTGTAGTGTAGCCTATCGAGATGTAGATGGTGCGTTTGGTGTGCATTTTCCGGTTTTACGTGATAAAATTGTGTTTTATCTGTCGGACTATGCTCATGTACGCAAATATTTGTATTGAAATGTCGTGCAAATATCATTAAAATGTTATCGTCGCCGAATTCCGATGTAGATTCCAGTATGGAAAATGCACGTACATATTCAGCACAGGATAATAGAAAATCGCTGTCCTTCAGCGTTTCTCTTAATTTTTGAGGGCTCATATTTAACTGTTGTAATTTGATTAAAGAGGTAAAAAGGCAATTTCCGGCTTTCGCTATATCAGTATACTCCTTTAGAGTTTTGTAGGGTTCCATACATGAGTTTGAGAGTGAATAATTTAAATGACGAGACAATTCATCGTTCTCAGACGCACGCATGGTCGTTTCGTCGACCTGCATTTCGTCTTCTCCGATTTCGTTAGGTTCAACGGGGATTTCGTCGAGTTCCATCGACTCGTCGAGGATTTTCGTTTCGATCTCCGGGCCGTTCGTCGGTGCTCGGATGAGCGTGTCCCTCTCCGTCGATGGTAGCTTCTCTAGCTCTCTGCGCTTGCGAGTAAGAACTATTTTTAGATGGGCCCTTCTCCTTGGGCGTCGAATGGGGAAGTAAATGTATAGTTTCTTCGGGCGGGTCGAGGGAAAAATCCGACGACCAAGAATCTTCTAGGTCCTCGTTGTCCGACGTATGACTTTTTCGATTTTTCATTTTCGTCTTTTTCTTCGAGTTTTCTCTGACGCTTAGTTCTTCCATTTCGGAATATGTGGCTTCTGTATCTGGTTGTGATGTAAGTTCGTCCTCAGTAGGAAATTTTTCTATTTCCCTCCAACTGTTTCGAACATCAGCTAACCGTTTCTTATAGTTTAATTTCGTTCCTGCTTCGGATAGTACTTCATTTTTTACTATTTTTGGTTTTTCTTTTATCTGAGTTCGCTTTACTGTAGGGTCAATTTTCAAATAATCCGGCACTTGTAGTTTTTCTACTTCCGTTATATATTGTTTTCTTTGTTTTTTCTTCACCGGTGTAGGAGTTTTTTTCATTGAAGTTGATCCGTCTTGCTGTCTCGACCGAGTTTTTCCTTTATGGTTTCCTAATTTCATGTAGGCTGGCAATTCGAGTTTTTCGACCTCGGTTATGTATTTCTTTCGAGCTGTCTTTTCAACTCCCAGCATTTCTACATTGGAACTCTGGCTCTCTTTGTCGTAGTCAGTCACGTTGTCTTCAACATCTCCATACGTATCGGTTTCTTCATCGAAATCCTTACCACGTTTTTTCGGAGCAGGATTTCCTGGCCCGTCACCATCTGAGACTCGCAGTCTCTTAGCGTTTGTTGATCGTTTTTTGTTTTCTTTATCATTTTTACCGCCTTTAATTGGCATACACGATTTTTCAGTTTTTCGTGCGTTTTTTAATTTTTTAATCGTTTTATTCTCTTTATTTATTTTATTATCGATCATATCTATTTCATCATCATTTTCATTTTCGAGGTCGGATCTATCGATTGGGTTACGCGATAATGCGTCCGCGTTTACATTACGTTTCCCCTCTTTATATACCACATCGTATTCGTAATCTTCTAATTTTATGAGAAACGGTGTAATCTCAAATTCATATCCTTCATAGTTTTAAGGAATCTTAGTGGTTGATGATCTGTTACGAGAGTGAATTTTCGACCATACAAATATGGACGGAACTGTTCTACGGCGAACACCGCAGTTAACATTTCTTTTTCCGAAGTAGTGTATCGGGTTTCTGCTCCTTTCAAACTTCGTGATGCGTATGCAACTGGTAGATCCTCTCCAATCTTGCCTTGCGATAAAATAGCGCCAAGTGCTACTCCCGAGGCGTCCGTAGTGACTACGAACGGCTCGTCGAAATTTGGTAACTGTAAGATTGGTGTATTACATAACAGATCCTTTAGTTTCTCAAACGCTTCTATCTGCTCGGTACCCCATGTAAACCTGACATCCTGACGTAATAAGATAATTAACGGGTGGGCGATTTTTGAGAATCCCTCAACAAATCGTCTATAATATCCCGCTAGTCCAAGAAATTGTTTAACGTTTTTTCGATTTTTGGGGACCGGATATTTCCTTACCGCTTCGATCTTTTTCGCATCCGGCTGAACTGTATTATTACCAATAGTGTGCCCCAAGTACGCGGCTTCCTTGCGTAGGAACTGACATTTATCGGGTTCCAACGTAAGATTTGCGTCTTGAAGTCGTTTCATGAGGCGTCTAAATTTAACCTCATGTTCATACAAATTTTTTGCGTAAATAATTATGTCATCGAGATATACTAGCAGCTCTATCCCTTGTAAGCCACTTAATACTAGATCCATAAGTCGCTGAAAATCGCTGGGGCCGTTTTTTATTCCCATCGGCATTCTTACATATTGATAGTGACCGTTTGGAGTCGAAAACGCAGTTTTATGTGCATCTCGCTCATCCATCATTATCTGATGGAACCCAGATTTAAGGTCGAGAGTTCTAAAATACACGGACTGACCTAATTGGTCCAAAACGTCAGTAATATTCGGAATAGGATAAGCATCCCCAATTGTTTTCTCATTGAGATCGCGAAAATCGATAACTAAACGCCATCGCTTTTCGCCGTTAGGACCTGGTTTCTTAGGGACAACCCAAGCTGGAGAGTCATATGGAGAGCAGGACGGTTTAATCAATCCTGCCTCGAGCTGCTCGTCCACTTGTCGCTGCATTTCGGTTTTTATAGCAGGTGGGTGCCGGAAACGATTAGCGCCTATCGGCACATCATTTGTGGTATGAATGCGGTGTTTGAATACGGAAGTCGCGCCTAATGGTCCCCCTGGTAAGTGAAACATGTGAGCGTAGTCGTGAACGAGATTCTCCACATGTTTTCTTTCCTCGTCCAACAAGCCGTCCACATTTATCCGCTTCAAAACATCGTTATTTCTCTGTTTATCATGTCCCATAGCCACTTGTATTTTTGCGTGATTTTCTTTTTTCCGATTATTTTCATAATTCTTAAGATCCTGCATGGATTTTATAACATTATTTTCTGCTACTTCGCATTCTTCCAGTTCAATTTGTGGGACGGTAAATTTTATTTCATAGTCGTTCGTATTTATGACATACAGATATGCGTATCCTTCGCGATTTTTTACTAGGGCATTACCAAAAAATAAACCACTGCAGATGTTGACTTTTGGTACAAATCCGAAGTCTAAGTTGTTTAGAACTTCTACGCGAACTACTCTGCGACTTCTTGGCGAAATCTGTATGAATTCTTCATTAATAAATGGGATTATATCATTTCTTATATGTACGCAATCTTGTTCGTAATCGATTTTTGCTCCGAGAGTTCGGAAAAAAGGATTTCCCATGATTCCATCTTCATCGATAGGGAAGTCATCTCTCACTATTTGTAACTCTATAATTTCATCATTAAATTGTACTTGTGCACAACCTAGCGTACCGATTATTCCTTTGCCGATTCCGCTTAAATCGAATTTGATATTCTGATCGGGATACAGATCTCGACGTAATTTACTCAGTTTTATAAGATTTATTTCTGCTCCGGAGTCAACCAAGAATATTCCGTTTCCGTAATGCAGATCGGGGCTAGAAATGTCTATTCGTGGGCATTCTGAAAAACTAACATGCCCGAAATGGACTCTGGCCGTTCCGCTTTTACGGCGCGCATTTTCCGAGTGGAGTTTTCGTCTCGGGCGTCGCTCGACGTTGTTGGTTGCTGTCGAGCGCCCCTGGAGTTTAAATGATTGTTATTTTGGCTGTAGGATGAAATGTTTTCTCGTTTATCGGTGTCTTGATTATTGCTGTATTTATTTCTCTGCCATCTATCATTAGTCTGATGAGACGAATGATAATTTCCGGAGAACGAACGGTTTCCAGAAAAACTTGCGAGGTTTTCCCTATTTCGGTCATTCCGGAATTTTAATTCGTCCCGGCGATCGTTATTAAAAAAAGTTTGGTTATTTTCTGCAAACTTATTTTTTAACCTATCCTGAAATTTTCCTTCCGAAATTTTTTTTTTCACGCCGTTTCTAAAAAAACATGTTTCACTGCCGTGACCTATTCGGTGGCAAAACTCGCATTTTTGTTGATTACATCTTTGCGCGGGACAGTTATCTCTGGTGTGACCTATGCGATCGCACCAAGTGCAATGTCTCTGCATATCCGGGGTATCGAAATTCCTATTTTTTAGAGTTCGGCATTGTTTCCGAGAGTGCCCTATTCTTTTACAATAACTACACTGAATGTCGTTATAATTTCGCCATTCAGGATCGATTTCATAACGTCCTGGCCGGTCTAAATAGTCATGCTGATATTGCGGACCTTTCGAAACTAAATGAGCAGACGCTTGATAATATCTTTCTCCGCGACCTCCTAGCATAGGATCGGATCCTGCGTCTTTCGCGCTGTATTTTTCAGTTAGTTTTCTAGCGTGTTCTACGGCAGCCTCGAGCGTATCTGGATTCAACTGCGTGAGGCGTACTTCCATAGGGCCTTTCGCGCAGTAAATGAAATGGTCCTTTCCGTCACGATTTGCCAAAGTTAATATAGTTATAAGGGTCACATAATCTGTGACCGGCAACTGCGTCAAAATCTCTCGACGAGTTTATAGTTTTCTCGAGAGCTCGATAATCGCGTAATAAACGGTAACCAAAATCTTCTAGACTTTCGCGTGGTCCGGGGTAAGTATTTTTTAATCCCGCTAGCAACTTGAGCGGATCACTAGAAATGCCGAAGGCAGATTTTAGATCGGCCAGAAAGGCTTCTACTGTCGCGTATGTCGAAATTTTTTTGCAAAAAATTTTTGCTTTCCCGATAAACTTTTTTCTCATCATATGTAGGTAGATCCGGGTTTCGTCGGCCGATAATAATCTGAATCCGTCGCGACACGCACTTTCGAAGTCTGAGAATTTTTTTGCGGGTGCCGTCAAATTCTGGCACACTGCTCACTGCTTCCGCAATTGGTGGTGCTCGTGCTACCACATATACCGGACCTGTGGGGGCCACTTGGTGGCTACCGCTTGTCGTTATTCCGCTTTTATAGTCCGCCATTTTTTGTATATTTTTGTTTGAAAGTCGCTATTATTAATTTCTGATTCGCGTTTGTTTCGTATTCAAAGTTTCCCTTTTTTTTTTGTTAAAAAATGTTCGCACGATGCAACAAATCGTAAATTTGATAATATTCAAAGTTAGTTAAAAGAATATTTGGAAGTTAATTATAACAATATTTCAAGGTTATTCACAACAATCGTTAAATAGTTTACAAATTTTCTCTCTTTTTGTTCGTGAAATTTAAATATGCTAAATTATTAACAGGATGTTAGTTGTTTATTAAGTTGATTTAAATTAGAAAACCTCAGTAGTTTGCCCTGAGGGTTCAACTGAGCAAGTCAGAGTTACAGAGGGAGTCTTGCAAGGCGAGATTATGAGCCCATTACTTTTTTTTATATATTTAGCCGACATACTCACATTTTTCAGAGGTCTTAGACTTTTAGTTTAAATATAGTTTAAATACTAAAATAGTTGTTTTCAGAAGAGGTGGCTTTCTGGACTCCGCTTCAGAAGTTTCTCTTATTTGGATCAGCAGATTGATACAAGGACCTCCGCCGTTACTACTCATCCGAGTCGATTCAGACGCCTATTTACATGAAGTTTTCCGACGGTCTCGCCAGTCTATATTCAACTCGCTGCCAGATTTCTTGTCTTTGCCTAAAAGTGCAGCTACGAACTGCCACGCATTTTTCGCGGTCGCTTTGTATCGGAAATTCATGGTATACCTATGTTACGATTTTTATGTTTATCGTAATGCAATTTTTATCAGGATCAGGAGTTGTAAGGGATGATTCTCGGTAGCTGAGAATCGTTTCTGGGATCTTCCGCATAAAGGGGATCGACACCCCAAGTGACGAAATACTGGCGAATTTAGTAATAATAACTTTGATTTATTTTTGGAAATGCCAACTACAGGTCGTACAGATCGTCCGGGTATATAAATACTAAGTCCGGTATTCATTCGCGGAGAGTCGCGGATTAATGTGTCGCGAAGCTTCTAAGTCCCGAGATCTCTGCACCGAGATCTTGACGGCGTCAATCGCGGGGCGACTCTGCACCGAGATCTTCACTCGATCATTAACGGGGCGACTCTAACGGAGATCTTCGCTTGATCGTACGCGGGGCGACTCTGCACCGAGATCTTCACGGCGTCAATCGCGGGGCGACTCTAACGGAGATCTTCACTCGATCATTAACGGGGCGACTCTAACGGAAATCTTCGCTTGATCGTACGCGGGGCGACTCTGCGGTCGGATCTTCACGGCGTCAATCGCGGGGCGACTCTGATTTCGGGCAATGCGATTGCCCTTTTTATATGGTAGATGTCGATGAGATCATCGTCCTTTTTGATGGACACCTGCACTTGTTGTTTGCCACGTGCCATCTTCCACGAATCGCTCACCCCTTTTGACTTATCGGTAACCTTCGGAAACCTACTTCGAGCTTCGGCGTGGCACATTCTTTTCTTGACCGTTTGGGCTTACAGCTAGATGAACCCGTGGTTCCCAGTGTAGGTTACAGCACGTGTGCAATATATGTGCGACGCCGAATCGGGCTCTTCGGTGTGTGTGTGTGTGTCTTGTCGATCTTACAAAGACAAGTATTGTCTATGCTACGATGGCTATGTGCGTAGCCAGCATCCGTAACACCTACAATCCTTTGGCACTATACGAAGCTTGTAACATGGGCGAGAGAGAAACTCTCACCCACATACTGTGTGACTGTCCTATCTCTCGACCTGCGCGAGAAGGCATGCTAATGGATTTCAGAGCTCAGAATCATTCGTCTAGTAATATAATGACCTATCTGCTTACAACCATGGATCTGACCGCTCTGAGAGCCCTTTTCCTTTTTCTAAAACCGTGTTTGGTGAGGAGGAAAATTGTTCTTCAGTATTAGCCTTACGGCATGCCTGAATAGAGTCTGTTTACATAGTTCAGTTTGAAAATCAGTTTCATCAGCTTTTTTTAATGTCTTAGGGCCGTTATTCTGGACAACCTTTCTTTTTAAGCTTCTTTCTCTTTTTTTTTTATTATTGCGTTTATTGCGTTTATTGCGTTTATTGCGTTTATTGCGTTTATTGCGTTTATTGCGTTTATTGCGTTTATTGCGCAGGGGCGCTTTTTAACATGTTTTTTTTCTATAAATTTATCACGTGTACTATACTCTCAGGAATATTATTCGAATATGGATTAAGAAATATCTATGTATCTATCTAATTTTATTTTATTATTATTAAAATTTTTTGTTCATTGATTTTAAATACTAAAATTGAGAAATGAGGAACGATGAAATATTAGAATTGGCGATGAATTTTCCCGAAGGAGTGACGAAAATCGACAATTGGGTCGTATTTTCGGCATCGCGCAAGTTTTAGACCATCGGCGGACCTACAGAAGCAATCATTAAAGAATGTGGAGTATACATCTGCTCAAATACATTATCATACAATAGTAAACCGACATAGGAAATTATAGCTCATTGGAATGTCGAATTTACCGTTAAGCCGGATGAATCCGCGGAAGAGTTTCTCTTTAGAATTGAGGACTGTCAAGACGCAACTAAAGTGACTGGTCAGTACATTCTAACGTGTTTACCTTATTTATTAAAAGGGGAAGCGCTACCGTGGTTTAGATTACGTAAACGAACGTGGGGATCCTGGAATGATTTCATCTATGATTTTAGACAAATATGGTCTAGATGATTATCAGGAATCCTTACAAGAAGAAGCTAGACAATGCGTACAAGGCCTTAAAGTGTCGGCCGTAAATTATCTGACTGCCCTTAGAGGGATGTTTGATAGAATGTATCCGCCTTTCGAGCACGATTACCAAGATAAACTAGGTTTGTCCGAATTACACGATAAGTACCGAAAGTACATTAGATTTAACGATTTCGCTAATTTGAATGAGTTAGAGCAATTGACGCGAGAATACGATCGGTTTGTACCGAAATATATATTATAGCGAAAACGCGGCTCGATTAATAAGACGGTAACTAAAGTAGCTCCGGATTTGGCTTATACCGATAAATTTGATCAGCGTAAGCTTAAAATACAATCGCAAAAAAGGTCGTCAATCAAAAAACGACAAGTCCTGCGTTTGCTATTAAAAATAAAAATAATTTTAAATCAATATTAAGCTCCGTAAATTCACATATCCCGATGGAAATAGATAGAACGCGAAATAGGGTACACCATAGGGAAATAACTCCAAAGAAACTAGTGAATATTAAAGAGCCGGCATCCGTCATTGGAACTCCTCAACGGCAAGCCAGTCCTTGGGAAAATAAGTCATTCCATGAAGGTGAATACCTAAATCGTTCGTCCATTTTTTACGGAAATCGACCTGATTTTTGTACTTGTGGTTATCACGACGGATCTTGGAACAAGCAGGGACCCAGTACTTCAAGAAATTGGACAGGTTTTCAAACCAACATACAAAAATGGAATGAAAACCCGGAGAATCATTCTTACCGACCTGAATTCAATACCAACTTCCAAACGTCACAAATGGTCCCGTCAACCCTTAACTACTAATTTACCCAATAATCGAGGTTCTTTCCAACAATGGAAAAGCCGAAGTAATGGAGAATATGGGAAGAATAAATCACCAAGATACGAATCAAGAGGTTTCCACTACCAATCATACCTACCAACAAGGCAAGGATATTAACTAATCCTTAATAATATTTCTAAATAACAATTTCATATTTACTATTACTTTGATCTTCCACCTTATACAAATACTGATATTCTCATCATCCAATATGCAAGTGATAATATTACCTTCAAGATTTATGATTATCATTATTATTTAATGTCTATATACTTGGTTTTCTCTTATATATATAGGGCATCCCAGAACTCCCACATAATATTGCAGAGGGTGAATCTTGACATCATTCTGAGCAAAAATGTTTAATACCAAAATTGGATCTGAAGCTCAGAATTTGAGTGGCGAGTCATTGAAGTTTAAAAAAAATAATTTTTTTTTTGCAATAACTCAACTCGTTTTAAAGTTACTTTAACGAATGATGACTGGTTTTAAAGGTTTTTTATAGCGCCACAACTTACCTTGTATAGCCTATAACCTGAAACGAATATTTCGTCAGTTATCGACCTAAAAATCGGTAAAAATGGCCTTTTTTACCATTTTTCGCGTCTACCTCATTTCCGTAAAATGCTAGCAAAATATCATATACAACTGCGTTACAGAGCTTGAAAAGACGAAGAATTTGCCCCCTCCAACGTTTCGTTTTGACAAAAATTGAGCCCGTGGGGAGACGTTAAAAATTAGACAATAGGCGATAAACACGCTTCAGCAATGCCCAAATCCATTTTTCGCCTGTTTTTTTATTTTTGTTATTTTATGTTTTTTTTTTGTATTTAATCACTTCTTTTGCTTTCTTTACATTTTTAGTATTTGGATATACATTTTGATTCGAAGAGGAGGAGTATCTTTTCACTGCCATTCTATTATTTGCAATTGACATGGTATTGTAATGTACCCGGTATAGTTACTGCTTTACCGTACCATTCTTGTAGTGTCTCATGCACAGGGATATAATCGTTTTTGAACACAAACATAACGATCGTTTTCTCTAAATTTTATCGTGCCCATTCAAATAAAGCTTCCGCCGTTAGAATAGGATTTCTGACGATCGTTCAGATTTGCTTTTCTTGCAAGCGTCTTCAAATTTCCTCCTATCCCATTACATGGACCTTTCCCATGTGCAGTTGCATGAAAATGCCATTCTGCATCAATTCCAAACTCACCTTTATGCCGAAGTAAATTATCGAAATTAAGTAAAGTAGTATAATTTCGTCGGCTGGAAATACACTTTGAGGTAATTAATTCATTTTCTTTTTAATAAACAACTTCTGTAAAAATGATATACTGGTCATTGTTCCAATGGAATGATTGGGCTGCGTTTTGTACTACGAAAGCATAATTCTCTGCGAAGTCATGTGTCTTCAAGTTTATCATACGATCACAAAATTCTTGTAAAAAGTCTTCAGTTTTGGCAACTTCGGTCTTTAATGTACTCCGTCAGTATGCTACCAAACTCGAAACCGTATTTCTGAGACATCATTTTCTTCGGATAAATCTCTCAAATAATGCTTCAGAACGCCTGTTCCAGCGCATGATTTGCACTTATTTAAGTAACAGGCATCTTTGGGATTGCTACAGACAATCATACCTGTACCGATACAATCTTTGTAATTTTCCAAAACATGATCTGAATTAGCAGTTAATTTCTTTATATTCTTTGAATCTAACATAAATTTAATATTTTCGTGGTAAACACTAACGGTCTCAGTTGCGCGAATTTGGAAAATTCTACTTTGAAATCTTTATATTTATCGACAAATTTTTGATATAATTCTGAGAGATTGCGTAAAATAAGTTTTTTACGGGCATACTAAGTGGACCCATTTTCTTGCTTTACTTTTATAACATCTTTCAATCCGGGCAACATTCTACTATTATCGTCATCTTCGTAAAAATTCACAATTGTGGCTTTTGCATCTAGTGGTAACGATTTTCCCGGTTTCGGATTCGACGGCGTGAATAGGCCATTTTCTGCAACCAACTTTTTAGCTTGGTTGGCCTGCCTTTCAGAAACATCAAATTCCCTTGCTATTGTTCTACGCCCCCAAGATTTTGGAGCAAGAGTTACAATAACATTATTTCGGTTTTATCAGAATTGTTCTTGATTTTTTATTTTATTTGTTCAAGAATTTCCATTCCGGCTTGACGATAAATATTGTCACAACTTCCATTTACCACATTTTGGGAAACTTGGCTGTCTGTCGAATATCTATTAGCTTCATATTTATCATTCACTTCTGCGCAGGAAGTCTTCTATTTGAATTTATTACATTATTTCCAACATGGCGAACATAATTTTGAGTACTCTGGAAGCTCAGGGAACATTGCACGTTACTCGGTTGACGAGCTACGCAAATCACAACTTTGGCCGTAATTTTTTTTTTTTTTTGGATTTGCACAAAATTTATTTACAAAATTAGGCGATGACAGTTTCACTACTACTGTGATAGACTCGCCGTTAATAGAGATTTTACTTTAAAAAAGTGAAATTTTTATTATAATAAAACTTTTTCGTATTTTTGGCAAACTCAAATCTATGGGCAAGAACATCTTCTACTAGTGAATAATACTGTTATTTTTTACAAATTTTGGCCATGAAGTATGCACGCATCCATCAATAAATATGTTTTGAGTGGATACTTGCTATTGCTTATGTACCAAATTGAAATGCATTTCGATAATGGGAGCGCAAAACAACAGCGAGAACTGACATCTCTCCCTAGTGGACGTTTTCACGACAGCTTTCGTGCACATCGAATATTGTTCGAAAAATATTTCTGCTTAAAATGCAATTCATTCATTTCCAATTAAGATAAAATGTTGACTGTGTTGGATAAAGTTCACAAATTTACTTGTATTTGGGTGAAAACTCACTTTATAAAAATTACATTCGAAATAACAAACAGTTCACTGTTAACTGAAGTAAACCTTCCAGTATAAAGTTCTTATTGTCAAAGGAATGAATTACTTAGAAATAAAAAGGAATGCGTATGTTTAACGAGATTTTAAACAGACAAAGAATGGAGTGAGTAGTATACATTTTAATTCAATAACCTGTTTTTCTTAAATTGTGTTATTGTAAATTAAAACGCGAAATTACGCACACTATGCCGAACGCTACGTTGTACGCATACGCGACGTGCCTACAGTCGGCGTGGCGCGCTGTTGTTTTCGTGCTATAATCAATACAACTTTTTAATGAAGATGAAGATGAATTTATCGTTCGGTGATATTTCAATAAGTAATTGATGAATTTATCGGTAATCCGAACCAAATAGTGTCTGACTTTTTCAAATTTCGCGCGACAAATATTTTGCCAGCCAATCAACTTTGAAACTCATTTTAGATGGAATGTGACACGAAATTTAAATTAAATTAAAGAATCTCAAGAATGATTCTTTAAAAATGTGAAATTAAGATGATAATTAATAGAAAATTCAGAAAAAACGAAATGAAGAAACACACTTGAAAAAAATGGGGTATGGAAGCACATTCGCAGCCGGTGGGGACGAACCCACGACCTTTCGATTTCGCGTCGCATGCTCTACCATCTGAGCTACGGCAACCCGGTGCATTCCCTCCGATTTAATTCAAGTCATGATTCATCAGTTCATTTTTTCTGGTTACATCATTCAACCCAGATGCGTTTTTTAATGAAGATGAAGATGAATTTATCGTTCGGTGATATTTCAATAAGTAATTGATGAATTTATCTTTTGAATACAACTTTTTACCAATTGTCCAGCCCACATTTTTTTCTTCGCGAATTTATAGTTTTACGATCCGAGCGGTGATCATAACATCGCGAGTGGTGGATTAGGATTTGAAATTATTAATCCGTGACGTTTTTTATGTGCACGCCGTCCACCAACTGACTTCTCCGATGCGTTCTCGAAACGAGAGCGCAGCGGAGTTCGTCGTCGGATTTCTTTCCAACCGTGTGATTATGCTGAGGGTGCACTTCCTTCGCTCGGCTTCACGGTGCAAGGATGCATCTCGTGCATATTCTCACGTTGGATAAATGACAGTCAGCTTATTTATTGAAACAAATGATACAATATGGGTGGGACGGACACTACGAACCACCTCCCCACTACGAAAAATCGACGTCCTCGCCGATGTACGAGAATTATTATCCATACAGACACTCGTCTGTGGAATAATCTGCCTGAGGAAATAAGATCTACTCGATCTTTATCACAATTTATACTTAGATTTAAGATTTGTAAGTGTGAATATTATGATTGAATATAAGATTATATTAAGTGACCATTATTATTATTATTTTTTTGTAACAGGAGCATTTATGTCCATTAATATACTAATAAATAAATAAATATATAAACGAAAATGTATATTACTGCTCCGAAAAAATATGCAAAATTACAATTTGGCAAGATAAATAAGGGTCTCAGTCGATTTTCGAATTTATCTTGTTCTTCATAGTAATTTTCTAATATTCTACGATACGAAACTTGAGGCAGTGGTTCATTTTCATCGGAATCTTGCAAGTCAACTGGGTCATCTAAAGATTCCGCATCCGATTTTCCAGAATCATGATGATCTGGAATGAGAATAATGTCATCATAATTATCATTTTTCTCATTATCTTCCCATTCAATTCTGCGTATTTTAGAAATATTATTCTTTTTACAAGGTGTAATCATTTCTACCCTTATATACTCATATAATATATATTATATTGAATACTACAAGATATATATATTATTTTGGATACTGTCCTTAATTTTCGGCATTTTAATGTAACATAATTTAAAATTAGTAATATAAATTCTTAGGATGCCTTCGCACCGTAAAAATACTTCAACACTTCGAATACTAGATAATTATTCAATACCATATCAATAACGCTAATGTATAAATGAAATCCCACTTCCATAGCGGGAGCAGAATTCAACTAGAGATTGAAAACGTACTGATTAAGAGTTTAGCGGAACTCACTCATCGGGAAGGACCGTAAGAATCAGAATTAAGTTTTTGTTGTTATATGCATCAGTTTATAACTTTTACGTGTATTACGGAAAAAATATGGTCGTTACCCTCAAGCTATTGAATCAAATCGCATTCGGCTTATATGTTCTGATAATGCTATTGGAATATTTTTTGCCGTAAATATTCATGGGTTATCAATTTAACATTTACACTTTGTTAATTATTCTACAAAAACAGATACAGAAGCGACGACGGTACATGGAGAGAACATTCGAGCGGATACTGCGTTAGAAAACAGAGCTGCTGCTCGTAATTTGTGGCCACTCTTGTTCTGCGAATCGTATAGCTTCTGTTCCTGCGTAGCACAGCAGCCGTGCTAGATCGCGACAAGTGTCGTACGAAAGTCTGGCATCGCTGCCGTTGGAAAATTGAAAAAATACGGCAATTCTGCTAGATGTACGTAAGACATTTGTAACGAGTCTAGCACGGTTAGCATGCTAGAAGGCAAGCATGCGAACTCTGCTATAGCCCTGGCGACTGTTGTCTGAAAGTTCTCTCCGTGTACGGAAAGAATTTCTTAAAAATGTCTACTGAAACTTTTAGTAAAATTTACCAAACCAATAAAGTAACAAATAATATGTAACATTTATACATATAGCTACTACGATAACATTTACTGAATAAACTCTAGAATATATACTTACCAGGGGAACGCACAGCCTGGGTTCTGGACAATTGGCTGACAATTATTGTATGGATTCTGTGATGACAATATAAATACAAGGGTTTCAGCATTTTATTGAATAAACTTTCTCGCGTGTAGCCGGCGCCTCGTTTGCAGGTGTCGCTCTCGTGAAAAAAAGTACACTTTACGCACTAGACGCATAATATACTACTATTAATATTTTTTTTATTATTTATTTTTTTTTATTAATAAATTAACGGGCGGAATCGCCCTTTTTACTAAATTGTTGCCTTATTATTTTACTATATGATTTTGCGAGAGTTGCAGATCGACTTAGACAGATGGCGCCATACTTCACATTTGTGTATGAAATGTAGGACTGCAGAAACCTACACCAAGTACAGCGGCGGTCATGAGTCGATTTCCGCCAGATAAACAATACTTTCGAAACGTAAACACAAACAACGTGGCTCGTCTTACCAACAGCGAGCTGCTGCTTGGAAACGAAATCGAAAAATTGTTCACCAGATGGGGATCGAACTCACGACCTACGACTTCGTAGTCCAGTGCGTTAACCGCCTGAGCCACGAAGCCGATATTTATTTAGATAGCCGAAAAATTTATATAGAGTATTAATATTATTCTGTGCACAGTAAAGAAATGAACTAATTACGTTCACTAAAGTAACCAAATTCATCTGAAAGAGACGTATCTTCTTCGTTTTCATATATCTTACATATTTATATCTGGTTACGCATTACCCATTAAATAAAGGTCGTATAGGCTTATGGTGTTTACTACTCTCTTAATATATTATCTTAACCTTCAAAATAAGATAATCCACGACACTGTGAATCCCTGTCTCTCGCTTTCAAATTTTATGTACAAAATGTACCTGTCTATTTATATGCTTTCACTTCCACTGCAGTATGTTGTCTATTAACATGGATATAACTATAAGAATAAAGTTGTGAAAATTGCTTTTCAATTAGGTACTTCACTTATATGCCTACTTAAAGCACGTGTGTGCGTGTGCGTGTGCGTGTGCGTGTGCGTGTGCGTGTGCGTGTGCGTGTGCGTGTGCGTGTGCGTGTGCGTGTGCGCGTATGTGTCATATAGAGGCGCTGGTAGTCCGGTAATGGAAGAGAAAAGAGAATTTGGAATCGTCATAAAAAATTAAGTTTAAATAGTGAGTTCAAATCAAATTAGTTTTTAGTAACCTTCAAAACTCGATATGCGAAAATAATGAAGTTTTTAAATATAATAATTAATTTACAATTTATAGGTTAAAACATGGAAGATAAACATGAGGTTAAGCCGTTAGAGCAAGAGTCGTCCGCCACCGGAGAAACCAATGATGACTCTGAAAATAAAATAGATACGTTTATTATGTATAAGCAAAATTTTATATATATGTTAAACGTACTAAGAGCCAAACATGAACTTATAACTATATAATATAACCAATTTTGACTCTCGTTTGAAGACAAGGGACACGTCAATTAGACTGCCCTATTATAGGTTCATGTCCTGCTATTGGTACGTTTACCTTATTGAATTGCGAAATTTAAATATATTTTTCTGTGCATTATAGAGAAAAAAAATGAGAGGATGTCGTGGCGGTACAGAGGTACAAAAAAAAGGAAGGCCAGAAGAAAATTGAAGGTCCAGATGCTCCTAACTGCAATTGCGGAGAATTGTACTACCGGTTAGTTGTAAAATAAATAATTTAATATAAATACATTAATAAATATTTATTTTAGTTACATTTATACTGCCGTTGGAAGCACAGATGACATATCTGTATATTTTCGATTTTGAGATGGTTCGATTTTTTAATGGAATTTATTTTTAAACATTTTAATATACTATATACAATAACAAATTTTGTTGTCAATTATCTGAAAATGTCAGAAGTGCAATCCTATTTGTCATCTGTGCTTTCGATTGCAGTATACAGAATTAATGAGCTTGGGTGTGCATAAATGCATATAATATATGTATGTGTGCATAAGTATACCTATGAGGCGTTGCGTGCAAAAACAACCTAACCCGGCTTAGGTTGTTTTTCCGTAAATGATATTATTGGATACAGCGAACCCTTATTAATGAATAGATTTTTAAAAATAAACGCAATTAACATTATTGTTTGAATGAATAGTATTCTTTTGAAGCAAGTTGCATAGTCTGTCGCGCGCGGCTCCCTCGTCGCTCTCGGCGCACAGCTGACGGTCAGTATAGTAACAGTGTGCCGATTGTCTTTTTAATTACACACGATATACCTCAAATATGGTTTTACTCCTAAAAAATCGTGTTCTTCTTATCCGGAAGAAACGTATCATTTATTCTTAAAGAAAACAATAGACACCTTTGAATGTTTTTGTTACCGGCATATGGAATCTGATTTTCGAAACTTAAATGAAATTTTAATTAAACATACACTGTTCCATATATTATGAAACCAGTGACGAAAACACTCCAAACCTTTACTTTTCATATTTTTTACAAATCTTACCCCGTAACTTATATCCAAACTCGAATTATATACTTATTTACATACTTATATTCTCCGTTATTTACTAGTACATATACCGTCATACCAAGAAATTAAAATTCACCATTAAATTTATAATTACGCGGTTAAGAAAATTAAAGATTGTTGCTTGCAAAGGAATTAATGATATTACTCAATGGGTATATTTAGAAACATATCCATTGTGGAATGATATACTATTACCAATTTTTTGCATATCTTTCTGTACAATATTATCGCCGGAGGGATACTGAATCTGATTGTAAAGTACATACATAATTCGTATATATTCCATCCGCAGAAAAGAAATTCCGTTGCAATAATTTCCGACATTTATTACGTTTTTACTACCTTTCCCTTTGCTTTTAAAACTCTAAGTAGTTATATATCGACAACACATTATATTTCTTAATTGTTCTACTTACAAGTCAGTTGATCGTTCAAACCAAGAAATAAATTCATATTTTCTTATATTATTACAAACGATAGTAGATGTACTAGGCTGGTTCCAGCTCCCCACACTTCTACCATAACCGTAGGTGGACGACTCGCGGATAGGGGGAGGGGGGTGATTGAAGTATCTGTTTCGCGAATTGATGTCGTGAACAATTGCCGCGTACAGTTCCGGATTTTATCTGGATGACCTGGCGGGCCATCCGCAGGTCCATTCTGCTCCCGTAAACAAAGGTAACATTAATAAATAAATAAAGTAAATAATTTACAATAATAATATTTAAATAGTAATAAATCTCATATAATTCGAATAGTATGTATTAAAACCCCCAAAAACACTGTGTGTAAAAAAAAGTCGCCAAGTTCTTATTAACATAACAAAGAAGGTTATCACAAATTATTACAGATAATTGAGGGGTTGGGTGGAATAACGGCCTAAGTCGAAAAAGTCGATTTTGCAAAAAAGTGTTTAACTGTTCACAGGATTTACTGACGAAGCTCATAATCAGTAAGAACATCAACGACCGATATCTACACCAGTACACGAAGGCATTTTTCGCATATGGGGCAAAATTTCTCAAGTGTACCAGGTTAAAAAATTGATTTAACGGGTGTGGATGTTTTCAATCGATCGTAACTTTGATTCTGTTGCTTTAATCAAAATAGTATATCGGAACTTTTTTGATGATGATTACACGGTCTTTCAGTTGATTATGATAAATTATTTTGTAAGTCAATGTTTAATAGTTCCGTTTCCGGCTTGATTGCGACTTAACGTTCGTTTTTGCGCTTCGTTGAATTTTGCATAAAAGTTAACATTTCTGACGTGCTTTGGTGTTCAAGTGGTGTTCTCAAGTGGTGTTCTTTTCGCTTGACGGTGTATCAGTGGTGAAAGCGCTCAAGGGAGCTTATTTTTTCGGATATTTTTGAGCACTGATTGACTCATTTGAGGGGTATTCTAACCTCGATCTTCCATCTGTCATTAAGACGAAGGGGTACATGTGCTCTTGCCGTTAGAACTGCGCAGGCTCGAAATTCATCTCTGCCGTGACTACGCTAATCAGGCGGAATCTTCAGCTCGACGTATCTGCTCCTCTTGCCACGTTCTCCTTCCACTATATTTCACCAGGCGACAGCACTTTCCAGCCGTGCAGTCTACCTTACATGTCGGAGAAAGATTCGCCTCCCAGCTGTAGCGGCCAGTCAGTCACTCCCCTCAGTCAATCTTCGGGGAAGAAGAAGGTGCGACTCGCACCGCTCATTCGACCATCCCTTCTCTCGGGTCGGCCTCCCACTGCCGCCCGGTGGAAAGATTTACGCTCGAACAGCAGTGGCACGCTCGACTCCTACGTTATTAATAAGCGAAAAAGGAACACCTTATAGCCGGAATCGAACACTAGCAAAAGTGACGACAATAGGAGTACAAACAAAATAAATCAACTTGAAAAATCTGATCCAGAAATATTAACAAACTTAAACGATATGGCTTCCGAAGCAGCACTTAGTAAAATGCAAGCAGCGCTGCAAGCATCGATTTCAGCTGTCGCCGTTTCCGTAAATGCCAATAGTGAGGAAATTAGGCGCGACGTCGCTGGCTTGACACAAATAGTTCTCGACCAGAGGAATGAGTTCTCAGCGCGCATTACCGCCCTTGAAAAGAAAGTCGAAGAAAACGCGAGTACAAATGATCAACTCAAAGCGAAAGTTGAATCGATGGAAAGACAACTTAAACGGAAAAATATTATTATTACCGGCCTTCGAAATAATAATAAGGATTCTTCGAAACAGGATGTTGATTCTTTTCTTGCGGATAAGTTTTCGCTTGAGAATGCTGTGGCCTCAGTCACAACACTAATAGCCAATCCACCGACTTTATTAGCGGAATTAACATCGGCTGACCTGTCAAATCTCGCAGAACATGAAAACCAAGACCTGTCTTGTGCTTCTGGAGAAGCCCTAACGGGTTCTATGGAAGGCACTTTACCCAAATCTACGTCTCAAGATCAACAAAATTTTTAAAGGCTAACCATCTCTCTTCTTCGTCATCAACATCTCCGGTATCTAAGGCGAAAAGTTCAACAGACTCATCGACACATGGGAACACTGTATTTGATACGCAAAAATGTAAAGTAACCCGTATTGTTTTTTGGAACGCCCGCGGTTTTTTAAATTTTAAAAATAATTCTTTTTCATCAACGCAAAGTATTGTTAATTTTTCTGACACTTGGTGCAACGTCGAAAGTAAGATTCGCGAACTAAAGTCTAACTCGGGTACGATTTTTTCTGCAGCCACTCGCGCAGCCTCCATTGGACGTTTCAGTGGGGGGCTTTTATCTATGATAAATCCTGATTTTACTCACGAAATTCTCGACGTTTCACCAAATGGGATTTTTTACTCAGTCAACACATTACCTATTAAAGTTATTATCGGCTCTTTTTATATTCCTCCAAACGCAGATCTGTCTGTAATTTTTTTAAATTTAAATAATGTTCTCGATGCTCTTAAAACCCAGTTTTTGGACTGTATGTTTGTACTCGGTGGCGATTTTAATTGCAGGATTGGGACATTGAACGACAATTACGACATTGATCAAATATTTGAAAACTCTAATGTCTCATCGATGCGAGTATCCCACGAGGCGGTGCACAATAAGCACGGCTCGGCTCTACTGGAGTTCATGTGTTCCAATAATTTCGTTTTAATCAATGGCAGGTCACTTAGTGACACTCCGGCCCACTTGACTTTTCTTGGCAGCAATGGCTTCAGTATAGTCGATCTTGTGTGGGTTTCCGACACTCATTTACCTTTTGTGCACGATCTCAAATTAGGCGACGATCTCCACGGGTCCGATCATTTACCGGTATTTTTATCCCTATTTTTACGTTCTGAACGCGCAATTCAGGCAGATTCTCATGCTCTTTCAGCTAGTGTACCCGGAGTGAGAGTTGTGAGGTCGATATATGGGTATGATAATTTTGTAGCCGCTTTAAAAAAATTGAGAACTTGGGAAGAACCCGCAAGTGCAGATCCTACCGCGAATTACGTAAGTTTTTGCAGGAAGCTTAAAGAACTCGCTTTAGAATCTAACATATTAGTGGCGACCTATCATCGTAGTTTTAGTTTTACCAATTTTGAGCGTAACTTGTGGTTTGATCGAGACTGTGCTGCAGCGAGAAAACAAACAAAGCCCTGTTTACATGTAATGCGGCGAAATGATTATAGCGAGCTCACAGTTCAGGAATATATAATAGCTAAAAAATCATACACGAAATTAATTGCAAATACGAAGCTAGTTCATATTTCCAAATTAACCGATACCTTTGTTGCGACTAAGAATGCCTGCGACTTTTGGAAAGCGGTCCGTCTTTTCTCTAAGAAACCGTCTGTTGGATCATTGATTTCGGAGGAAGCGTGGAGAAACTTTTTTTCTACAGTTTTTCCCCAAACTACCGATCCTTTACTTCTGCTTCCTAATATCCACGATCCTGCACTCGATTCTCCTTTAACCCATAATGATTTATTGGCGAGCATTAACTCACTCAAGGCCGGTAAGACAGTTGGCCTCCGTCTACCTGCAGAAATTTTCAAACTACTTGACAACTCTTCAACTTTTCGTTTATTAGATACTTTTAACGCGTTTTTTGAGCGAGAAGAATTTCCCAGTGACTGGGCCCGGGCGACTGTTTTTACCATCTTTAAGAAAGGCTTAAGAGACGATCCTTTTAGACACAGATTAATTGCGATAACAAATGCCATATATAAAATATTCTCACAGATTTCGAATAAACGACTTATAGACTGGACAACACGTAGGAATATTATACAAGAAGAACAAGCAGGATTTCGTTGCGGAAGAGGTATGGAGGAGAACATCTTTTTCCTTCTCGCCGCTATACAGATAGCCCTCCGGCGGAAGAAATCCAAAATCTATAGCATATTTGTAGATTTCAAAAGAGCATTGGACACAGTTCCACACGCACTGCTCTGGAAGAAACTAGCTGGTTTTGGTGTCAGCGCCAAATTCATAAGGATTTTAAGAGCCATCTATGAAACGGCATCCTTATCAGTCAAAATGGTGAACGGACACTTGATAGAATCGGACGTGACCATTGGGGTGCTACAAGGTGAAATTTTAAGCCCTCATCTTTTCCTACTCTATTTATCTGACTTGACAGACTTCTTCAGGGGACGGGGGGTCAGAGGTGTTGATTTAACAACTACATTTGATCTGCTCATGCTAATCTACGCCGACGATCTTACGATTTTCGCCTATTCACCGGCGGACTTACGCGAGAAGTTGCGGCTACTTTCGGAGTACTCGGAGTGTAACGGCCTTATGGTTAATGTCGAAAAAACCAAAATTATGTGTTTCAGAAGGGGCGGACATTTCGAATTTAACGGTAGTCCGGTTGAGGTTGTCAATAGTTATCGGTACTTGGGAGTTATCTTTTCCTCCTCCGCGGAGGGTTTATTAACCTGTAAGGAAACCACCATAAAAACCAAAGCCGCGTCTGCCGCAATCGCATCAATTATAGCCAACGCTGAAATAGATTCTTGGGAGGCAATTTGGAAACTATATGGAGCGAGCATTACTTCCATCCTGCTTTATGCCGCTCAACTGTGGGGTCTTAGATATACCTCTTACCTAGAGTCTGCTCAGATCACTTTTTTCAAACACATCTTCAACCTCTCGGTAAATACACCATCATATTTAATTCGGCTGGAGTTCGGCCTTCATTCTATAGCTGTAGAGGTACTCAACCGTGCTATGAAATGGGTTGTTAAAGTCTTACGCCTATCCGACTCTAGGATTCCAAAAATACTTCTGACGCGTTTAAGGGACTTACTTCAGGCCAATACAAGCGACTGTTTTAACTGGCTGTCACAAGTTAAATCTTTTACCGACAAATTGGGGGACAACGAACTATGGGCGAATTTTGATGCAGATTTCTGGGAGCGGAAAAGGCTAACAATAGTAGATCAGTTTGCCAAACTAAGCAGGAAAGGTGATTTCGAACATTACTGCAACGCCAACTCTCCGCAATTACCCATATACCGAAATTGTAATGACTCATATTCCACGCATTATCCGGTCCGTCTTCCTCCTGATCATTTGAAACTAAGAATCCAACTTAGAGTATCCACGATTCATTCTAGATTTTTGCTAATATCTGGACAGCGTTTCGCATACGATCCGACGGCTCTCTGCTCGCTATGTAATCTCCGCACTAATGAAAATCTTATGCATATTCTTTTTGATTGTCCTCTTTATCATGTTCTACGGGAAAATCTTTCCCTCGCTAAAAATGTCTTGTCCACGTCGCCGGAAAATATTATCATAAGTCTTATCTGCGCCAACGACGTTACTTCAGCGAAAACTCTATACTTTTTTGTAAAAGCGTGTTTCAGGCGCCGGGCTATTATGTTAAGTGATTAGCTTTATTCAGATTAGTTTAGCTTAAGAAATACTTTGTAAATATCTTTGTATCACTATGTAATGCCCGATTACGGGACTCCATCTCTACGGGACATCTATCCCTTTACAAGAGTAATAAATATCTATCTATCTATCTATCTATCTAGTGAAATTAATAATTAAATCGGCGTTTTCTCCATGTTCCACCCATTTTAATGCTTTGAAATTATTTCCAAATGAAAGCTGAGAGTTTTTCCTATAAGATTACCAATTTGCAAAGATAAAATTAATTATTCGCTGCGTTGCTTCGAGCGAGACTAGGTTGCCGCTACACAAAGGCGCGCGCGACTTGTCAGGACTTGTCCTGCTCGAAGCAGCTCAGCCAATCACTAATTTAACGATTACTCAAAAACAACAAAAAAAGCATCTTTGCAAATTGGTAATCTTATAGGAAAAACTGTCAGCTTTCATTTGGAAATAATTTTAAAGCATTAAAATGGGTGGAACATGGAGAAAACGCCGATTTAATGATAAAGTTCACTATAAAAGGGTTAAATATTGACTTTCAAAATAATTGGCCATAATCGTCAGAAAGCCCGTGTAATCATCGTTAAAAAAGTTTCTATGCACTATTTTGATTAAAGCAACAGAATCAGTGTTACGAGCGATTGAAAACATTCACACTGGTGAAAGGCCAAAAAATGTCACCTCCTCTAACTCGGTCACTATTTGACGAATCGAAATAATTTTTGACATGTGAACTACTGCCGTATAGAACTACAAATTTACCGACTTTGGGTCAAATTGGAGAATTTTGATTTTTTGACCTGGTACACTTGAGAAATTTTGCCCATATGTATAATGATACAACTTTTATCGCAATTGCAACATTTGCAGTTAGGCCATTGTTACGGAAATCAGATTCGTTTTTTATAAATATTCAACAAAATTAGGTTCTTTTATGAATATTCAGAGAATTCAGGTTCTTTGCATTAATAATTAATGAAGTTAGGTTCTTTTAATAAGTATTAAGTAAAGTTAGGCTCTCTTTAAGAATATGATATAAAGTTTGGCATTTTTTCTTTAAACTAATCGCTTGAACGTAGTAAATTTGAGAGGAATAGGTATTAGAAAATTAAAAAGAATATTATATCGTATTTGTGACGAAGTTTATTGTGATATGTGTGAGAAAATAACAATGGTTGAAATTAATAACAAGTTTGTACTTATTTAGGTATGTAAGAACAATCGATCCTTCGAAAGTACGCGAGAAACTGACGAAACATGTGAGAAATATAACTGTTTATATTATGATTGTTGATCGTAGCATCTATCATAACAACTGATGTATTGCCCTTTGAGGATTTACGAAAATATTTACAAATACAACGACTGAATATAGAAAGTGCGATTTCAACTCGTATTACAGCATTATTAATATTAATATTTTTTAAAATAATGGGGACGAGATGGTTACGATGGCTAAGGCGTCCGCCTTGTTTCATAACCTGAGCTCCGAAGGTTCTGGGTTCGAGTCCCCGTGTAGACAATTTTCTGCGCGTTGAATTGAACTTAGTACCAACACTGCAATCACCTCATGGTTTGGAGCGTGGTCGCAGTGACATTTCACACTGATCTGGTAGAGATTTTTGCAAAAAATTCTCACTTTTCCTACAGATTGAGCGACATAAGAAACCAATGTTGTTGTTAAAGTTATTATTGAAATAATAATAATAACAACAACAACAACAATAACAACAACAAAAAATAATAATAATAATAACAACAACTATAATAATTCGAATATTTCCATTTTCGTAAAAACAGCGTAACTCGAGTTAGGCTGTTTTTTCGGAAATCGTTGATGTTTTAGCCTTAAAAAAAATACTTCAGTACTTCCTGCTAAATGCATTAAAATAGCGTAATCATATGCTCTTGCATTTTAGCTCATTGCCGAAAAAAGCACCTAAGTCGACTTAGACCGTTTTTCCACCCAGCCCCTCAATTGTAGACGATGTCCTTTTCACAAAAACGCATTGAAATAGTTGAAAAATTCTAAGTTCTTTCTCACGAAAAAATGTTTCTTAAACATCATATGTTACAATGTGGGATAGAACAAGTTTCAAATATCGAACTACCGAAAACGGGCATTTTTCGCATAGGGATTACCGACGCTCCTTTTTATAAACTCTTAACAGCACGAGGTCCTTTAAAAAACTTATTTAAACTGAAATTAATTAATGCACAATAATTCTAAGCATTTCTTTAATAAAACTACGAGTTAATGACAAATATTAACAACTATTTAATGAACTTTAAAAATCAATACAATAACATCGATAATATGCATTTAGTCCCTTATTCTAAACATTCTACTGTATATTTACGAGGGGTAATTAAAATCATAAATAATCCTTTTTGGTTTGCGATGGAACCACTATTTGTTTATCAAAATATGATTTTATATATATGTACATAAATAGATAGCCAGAAAGATGTGAAATCATCACTACCAGAAATCCCGATTTTACTTACTGTATATATTTAATTTATATGAAACGATCGTATATGGGTTCTGTTTCCCTCTAGTGACGACAATTGTAATCAAATGCCTATTTCTTAAAGAATAACGAACTTTTGTTAAAAATATGTTTCGTCCCAGGTACGTAAGAAATAACATACTTTAAAAATGTCTAACAGTTATTACACATTCTCAAAACATTAACAGTATAATGTATTGCGTTACGACCGAAATTTCTTTTTCAGTGTATGTACATATATTTGTGTATTTCCGGGTTCATTTACTTGTTAGGATGGCTAACGGAATCGATAACAATGATTCCCCTCCACTCCTCAAAAGCATAATAACAGTTGAAGAACTCCTTACTTTATATATTTGTAGCGGAAATTTGTGAAAATCATGTTTTTCTCGATATCTTTTACTTAAAACCAGAAGTTTATTCCCGATTCTTCATTTTTCTGAGAAAATAAATACACTCTACTTTTTTTAATATCTTATCAGTAATGGATCCCCTTACTCCCGACACATATAGCGATCCTTAATAATAAGGAGTTGAAATAATTTCAGTGGCTGACTTTCATCAAAGAAATGAAGAATCAAGAAAAGATTCTGAATCTATGTTAAGGGTATCGAAAAATATCAACAAATGTTTGATAACCACACTATATGTATCTACAGTAAGGGGATTCTTTTATGAAAAGGGTTGCACCGACTACAATTACTTTATTTTATCGTAGAAATTAAGAAATAGAAATACTCTGTTCGAAATTTTAGAACGTGAAATACATAACTTTGTTAAAATTGCGCTATGTACATGTATAGAGTAACGAATTCCCAAACTGATGAAAGGAGGTTTCCACTTTCGGGGGGTCATTTTAATCATATTGGTTTTCATAGCTAGGTAATAACTAGGTAATATTGGAAACATTGATTAAAAGCATACAAGAAATTTCGAAAACAGTTTATTTTTAAAGTTCCAAATTTCAAATTCGTTTAATCAGCATAAAAGTATAATTATTAAACGTGTGCCCTCAAGTGCCTTCACGATTATTATTTTGGATAGTGATATGAGTTTTGAACTATCATTTCCCATGAATCCTTATTTTATATCCAGTAATATACCTCAGTAATAAATTTAATACGTATATGTTTAAGTAGTAACATCCTGCCCAATCAGCCCACGGGATTATTTGCTTCTAACTTCCAGGTCATGATTAAATTGCAAAATGTAGCAATGCATTCAAAAAGTAGAAGCTTTTGTGAACATTTTTTTAAAAAATTCATAAAAATCGGCTGAGAACTGACGAGGCAGCGATTTTTGTCAGTCAAAATCTCGTGCGCCCCCTATGTGCCGGCCTCCGACCCCTCCGCCCTGATGCCATTTAGATCAAGGCAGCAGACGGTGGGTCATATGTCGACATCCTGAAAATAATAAAAGCAGCACCAGAACTGCGAAATTTAAGAGAAAGGGTGACCGCCATCAGGCGGACGAAAACAGGCGAACTGCTCCTAGGGCTTGCGACGCCTGGCGTGTGCACCCAAGACCTCCAAGTAGCGGCCACGTCCATCCTATAAGGGACAGCTGTCGAACAGACACTCAACAAGGTCATCACCATCAAGGACATGGACGAGGCCACAACTAAGGAGGAGGTGGCACAGGCCATCATTGAGGTGACTTCACCGGGAGCAGTGATCCCTGAGAATAACAAGCTCGGGGGAGCATATAGTGGAACCCAGACGGATAATATCTTGCTTCCCGTCGCAGTGGCGAACATACTCCTGCAAAGGGGAAGCTTAAAATTGGCTGGATTAAATGTCGGGTCCGACTGCCTGAAAGATCCTCGCGCTGCTACAGGTGCCATGAGAGCGGACATCTGGCAAAGGATTGTAAGAGCGCGGTCGATCGCTCGGCGCAGTGCTTCTGGTGTGGTCAACAGGGCCACAAGATTGAGGATTGCGTAGCCAAACATCGGGCAACGCAAGAGGTTGGAGCACTAACTAACAATGGCTAAGGTGATCCAAATAAACCTCAATCTCTGTGCGGCGGCCCAGGACCTGCTTGTTCCAACTGGTCAAAGAGGGGAAGGCCGATATCGCCGTCATCAGCGAGGCTTACCGGGATCTTTGTGAACCGAGTTGGGTGAAGGATTCCACCAACAAGGCGGCCTTCTGGATATGCGGGAATCTCCATATATCCAATAAGATGGCCGACCCCCTGTCCAGCTTCATCTGGGTGGAGGTGGCTGGTATAACACTATACAGTTGCTACCTCCCTCCCAGTCTTACCACCGACGAGTTCCAAGGATCCCCGGAGGCCGTCGTCGCCAATGCAAGAACCTCCCGACTTCCACTAATGATCGGGGGGACTTCAATGTATGGGCGACGGAATGGGGTAGTGCGAAGACCAACCATCGAGGATATGCCCACATTGAGGCCTTCTCGTTACTGGAGTTGGAGATCGCTTACACGGGGGGAAAGCCGACCTACTCCAAGGCCGGCAAGTCCTCCGTAGTCGACCTGACCTTCGTCGACCCAAAATTGATGGGGGAAGGGTTGGGTTGGAAAGTTAGCGACCGGTACACGGGCAGTGACCATCAAGCCTTGGTGGTCCACCTCCAACTTACCGGTAGAGCAGCAAGAAGGGCTCAAAGTTTGAGAACAGAGAGATGGGCACCGGCCACCTCCGATCGAGAGATGTTCCTTTACAGCTTGGAACAGATGGAGGTGGAGGGAACAGCGGAGAAGAGAGCCCAATGCCTCACTCGAGCCTTAATAGCGGCCTTCGATGCCTGTATGGCCGTGAAATCAAATCCTCGCGGCCGATCGCCGGTTTACTGGTGGAACGAGGACATCGCAGCTATTCGTCGAGAGTGCCATCGGGCTCGAAGGCTGCACCAGAGAGCAATTCATAAGCCCCAGTACTACCAACTCGCCTCGGATGAAAAGAAGAGGAAGAGGCTCAAGATTTCCATCAAGACCGCAAAAAGAAAATGCTGGCAGGACTTTTGTGAGGAGGTGGACCGTGACCCCTGGGGTCGACCGTGTAAAATGGTCATGAACAAGATCAAGCCCAGGGGACCCAACGCACCATCTTGCCCATCCTTCCTTGACAAAGTCGTCGGTCATCTATTCCCAGAACAACGGAAACGGCCGATCGGCACTGGTCTGATGGCGCGGCCGAGCCGCCAGACGCTACCAAAGCCGAACTGAAGATGGCTGATGAGAAGATTTCCATCCGTAAGGCCCTAGGAATGGATGGGGTACCTGGTATGGCAGTGAAGATCGCAGCGCTGAATGTCCCGACCATCTTCACATCGACATTCAGCGCTTGTCTGAAAGAAGGACGCTTCCCGGCGCAGTGGAAGGAACAGAGATTGGTGCTTCTGTCCAGGGGAAACAAACCCCGACCTCTGCATGCTGGATATCCCCGGGAAGCTTTAAGGGAGGGTTATCTGTGCCAGACTAGAAGCAGCCATCGAAGATGCGGGAGGTCTTTCCGACACCCAGTTCGGCTTTCTGAGGGGGCGCTCAACCATCGACGCGTTCGGCCGAGTGAAGGCAATAGCCACAAATGCCATCAGTGGCAGACGAAACACCAGGTGCATGTGTGCCATCATTGCTCTGGATATTCGGAACGCTTTCAACACGGCAAGATGGGATTGCATAATGCAGGCACTCGAAGATCTGAGGGTGCCGCTCTACCTAAGGGAAGCCATCTCAAGCTACTTAAAAGACCGGACCCTGTATTATGACACCGATGATAGCAGGCACTCATACAACATAACGGGAGGCGTGCCGCAGGGCTCAGTTCTGGGACTCTTGCTCTGGAACGTCTTATATGACGGATTGCTTAGGCAATCACTTCCAGACGGGGTGTCCATGTTGGCTTTCGCAGACGACCTAGCACTAATCGTCGTCGCGAAGACCATCGACGAGGTGCAATTTGTGGTGCGGAGATGAAGCTATCGAGGTAGTAGCTAGGTGGTTGAGCAAACATGATTTATATCTGGTGGCAGAGAAGAGAGGCGGTGTTCATCTCTCGAGCGAATATAAGGTCGTACGCCACCTTCACGGTGTAAGATTCGCAGATCACGACGGTGGACGCTATTAAATATCTTGGGGTCACTCTCAATGCGCGGCTGTCATTCAAACAATACCTGACGAATGCAAGTATCGAGGCTTCCAAAGTGGCCTCAGTATCATGCACAATATTGGGGGGGGGGGGGGGCGAAGCAACCGCGACGGTCCCTTCTCTCATCGGTCGTAAGCTCCGTTATCCTCTACGGGGCACCGATCTGGGCTGATGCCATGAACACCCATAAGACCTACGGAGCCTCTTTTTTTTTTTTTTTTTTCTTGCGTGTTTACCGACCACAGCCGGCATAGTGACGCCACGATACCAGGCATAGTGGACAACTCCGGAATTCGCCCTTCGGCATTGCGTCGGAGTGCCCGCCTGTTTAAGCCTCCGTACGTTCTTCTTGCGTCCTACATCCCCCATCCTCTTACGAGATTAGGGGTTCAGACGAACGTGCTTCGGCTTCTCCTCTTCTTCCCCGGGCGATGGTGTTTTCCAGGGCTCCTCTTCTTTCCTCTTCTTTCTTCTTCCCTTATTGGGCGGCCAGCTGTTGACGCCGCCTCTCGTGGGCCTCCTTTCTCGCCATGATGGTTCTGGCGTAGGCTGCCACTGCATCCCTGTTGTTCTTGGACGCGAGCATAATGGGCACGATGGTGTCCGTGCTCAAACTGCCTCTCACAGCTAACTCCGGGGCTGTGCGCTCTTCGATCCAGGCGGGGCACGCGAACAACGTGTGCTCCGCATCGTCGTCTTCGGCATCGCAGTGATCGCATTTCGTGCTGGACCTCTTGCGGATTCGCTGTTGGTAGTGCGCGAAGCATCCATGTCCACTCAGGGCCTGAGTGAGGTGGTAGTCGACCTCTCCATGGACGCGCTCGTACCACGGTCGAAGCGTCGGGATAAGGCGGTGCGTCCACCGTCCTTTCGTGTCTTCATCCCAGAGGCTTTGCCACTGTCCAAGTAGCCAGTCGCTAACGCGTGCCTCGGCATCCTCTTCTTCAGTCGCGATAACCTCGACTCCGGCTCTCCTCTTCTCGTCCATCTGGGCCCGTCTTTGCGCCAGTAACTGGATCGGCGGTATGCCCGCGAGCACGTGTATCGCCGCCTTTGAGACGGATCGATAGGCGCACGTGACTCGCAGGGCGCAGCGGCGATGTACTGCCTCCATTGCTCGCATGGAGCTCTTCTTCTCTAACGCCTTTACCCAGACAGGCGCCGCGTACAGCAGCACAGATTGTACCGCTGTGCTGAGCAGAGCTCTCCTTTTTTGCCTCGGCCCTCCGATGTTACCCATTAAGCGCGCTAGCGATGCTTCGATGTCAGAAGCCTTTTTCGCAGCGGCTCGAACATGATCCCCGAAGTTCATCTTGGCGTCCAGCACTACGCCAAGATACTTCACCTGCCGTGAGATGTCCACCATACACCCCATCGCCTCAATCTTCGGTTGCTGGTAGACCCTGCGCCTCGTTATGAGGAGGCATTCGGTCTTCTGTGCCGCCACCTGGAGCGCATTTTCGTTCATCCAGTGGTGGTCTCGCCTGAGCGCCTCATTCGTTGTGTCCTCTAGCCGCGGGATCGTCCACGTTTCCACCACAACGCAGACGTCATCGGCGAAAGCCACAGTCTCTGCTCCATCCGGCAATTGTTTGCGGAGAAGCCCGTCGTACATGACGTTCCATAGGAAGGGCCCGAGCACTGAGCCCTGTGGAACGCCTGCCACGATGTTCCGCGCGCGTTCGCCTTCCTCTGTCCCGAAGTGAAGTCTCCGGTCTGAGAGGTAGCTGCCCACCATGTCCGTCAAGTAGCGAGGGACCTCTGTGTGGCCGCGCAGCGCATTCATGATTTTCACCCAGCATGCCTTATTGAACGCGTTCTTCACATCTACCGTTACCACGGCGCAGAATTTGGCGTTTCTTCCCTTGTTTTTCAGGGCCGCGATGGCTTTGTCGCGCACGTACGCCGCCGCGTCGATAGTGGAGCGGCCTCGCCTGAACCCGTATTGCCTCTCCGAAAGGCCTCCCGACTTCTCCACTGCCTCTTCCAACCGCTTCAGGAGCATTCGCTCGAGCAGTTTCCCGGCCACGTCCAGCATGAGATCGTTGGGTTGCCTATTGGGCTTGGGCAGGAATACTAACCGCTGTTGTTTCCATTTCGAGGGGAAGGTATTTTCCCTCTGGCACGCATTGTATAAGTCCAGGAGCATTTCCGGACAGGCGTCAGCTACCGCACGCATCGCTTCGCCTGGTATACCGTCTGGGCCGGGCGCCTTGCCGTTCTTGATTCGTTTGGCCGCTCCCTGCAGTTCTTCGATTGTGAACGGAGGAGGAGGGTCTTCTCTGTTGTTGTTTCCATCCGCCTGTTCCCTCCGGCCTTCTGGATTGCCGTCGGCTTGCCCCGGAAAGAGCTCATCGATGATTCTTTCCAAGAAGTCCGGCGATTTGAGGCCTGGAGCCGGCTGCTGGCTCCGCAACCTGCCTCGCACGATCTTATAGGGGAGCCCCCATGGATCTTCGTTGATGGTATGCCGAAGGTCTTCCCAAGCCCTGGCTTTGCTCTTCTTGATAGCTACCCGCATCAGTTTCCGTTTTCGCCGGAACTCCTCGGCCGCCTCCTCATAATGCGGTCTACCGCGTGCCCGTTGGCATCTGCGGCTCGCGGCGATGCATTCCCTTCTCATCGATGCGATCTCCTCCGTCCACCAATAAGTCGGCGGCTTGCGGCATTTACCACGCCTGGGCATCGCAGCGTCACACGCCCTTGTGATCTGCCTGACAAGCCTATCCACCCGAACTCCCACCGTTTTGCGCTGGTCGTCTCCGATCCAGAGTTGAGCCTCGTACTCCACCTTGATGGCGTCGGCGAAGGCTTCTTTCTGCAACTTTTTAACCGCCCACCCCTTCTGCGGTCTTATCTTGGGAGGGCCCTTCATCGGCTCAACCCGGAATGTAATATACCGGTGGTCGCTCAAGGTCTCCTCGTCCATCACCTCCCAGGACGAGACTCGCCGTGCGAGGTCTTCACTGCCCAGGGTGATATCCGGGATGGATGTTCCTATCCCTCTTACGAAGGTCGGTTTAGCACCTTCGTTGTAAGCACATAGGCCCCTACCTCTTGCATCTGTGCGGCTTGACCCCCATTGCGTTGATCGCGCGTTGAAGTCCCCCGCTACAATTGCCTGGCCTTGTCCTCCTCTGATGTTTCCCTCCAGGTCATCGATGGCCGTTGTGAACTCCTGCAGGGTAGTGTTGGGCGAGTAGTAGCACGAGTATATTCTTACCCCACGAACTCTAACCCACACAAAGCCTTCGCCTCTCTCTCCACCATCCTGGATGATGATATCTCCTCGTACGAAGACCGCTGCTCTGCCCGTCGTGTCGCTTGTCCATGCTGTCGTCTGGATGTTTCGGTACTGCTCCGACACGATTACGACACCCATGCCTCGCACTGCAGCTGTGTGCAGCAGTAAGTCCTGAGCTGGGCTGCAGTGGTTCACGTTTGCCTGCAGGAATGTTAGGCCCTCGTCTTCTCTGCCGCTGCCGTCAAGGCCTTACACCATCTACTGCCGGGATAGTGGTTGCAGTCTTCGGCGCTTATGTCGGTGCACGGGGTACAGTGCGGCCTCTCAGTGCAGCTTTTTGCCTGGTGGTCCGGCTTGCCACATGTTAGGCAGCAGTTCCTTCTGTCTACGGCCTTTTTACACATAGCGGCTATGTGTCCAAAGCCGTGACACTTGAAGCATCTGGTGACGAGTGCCTCCTTCTCGCGTACTCTGCAGTTGACCCAGCCCACCCAAATCTTGCCGGTTGTAAGCAGCTTCCTTGCCACTTCCGCTGACGCGACGATAACAGCCCTTTGGGTGCCCCTGTACGCAGCTCTGATGCTTTTTATCTGCACAGCTAGCTTCTCCTCCTCTGCGAGCGAGTTGTTCAGCGCCGCTCGTAGCTCGTCCTCCGTAATGGCGTCATCCAGGTCACGGACCTCCAACGCGATCGTTGGTGTCAATGCCTTGACTTCTGCACTCGTACCCAAGGCCGCTGTTACCGCCTGGGTGAGCGCTTCGGCCGCTTTGTTTCCCTTCTCAAGTTCCACGATTAGGTCACCTGCGCGGGTCCTTCTGACCCCGCTGATCTTTGCGCCGACCGTAGTAGGGTCTACTTTGCTGCGCACTGTTCTTAGCATGTCGGAATACGATGTCCCTTCAGTGGCTGGGCCCTTCTTGATCAGGACCGCGTCCGGACTGATCCGCCTCCTTTTCGGGTTCGCACTTGCGTTCTTTTGCCCACCCGGTGCCTGTAGCGTCGGGCGGCACCTTTCCTCGTTGCTCGTGGTTTTCTTGCGCGATCTTCTGGCGTGCTCCCAGCCCTGCTCCTTTTCCTTTTGCGCCTGTACCTCGGGTGTTCCTGGCGTATGTGGGTGAAGGTCGATGTCCCATGCAGTGTGCGCCTCTTTGGGCCTCTTTTCCGCCTGGGTAAGGGATGCTATGTTACCCGGGCTCAGAGGAGGCGACCTCTCTTTCCTTTTGTTACGGCGCACGTTTTCCGCTGCTGTCGTCTGACACGCTGCTTCTTTCATTTCCCGTAGCACTTGTTCTTGGTGCATGCCGATACCGCTCGCGCGCAGCCGCTCCTCGTACGTGTTTCTGGCCGCATTTGACGCTTCTCTGGCCTCCTCGTATCTCTCCAGGTACATCATGTACGCCGCCGCTCCCTCCTCGATCTCCTTATGTATGTTCGTACGATCGGAGATGAATTTCTGGAGGTTATCAAGCTTTCGTCGAAGGAACATTAGCAGCTTGTTTTCCTTTTGCTGCATCTCGTCGACTGTCGCTCTTGCCTCCTGCAGGCGCTTTTGTTCTTTACACGCACTTCGAGTGGGGCCATCTATCTCTATCCCATCCTCATTATCGGTCGCAGTCGCATGAATGCTGGTAGGTGCTAAGACCGTCCCTCCACCAGCTATTTCCTTTGACGATGCCCTGTCATTGTCGGTGATGCCCTCCTGCATCCTTGGGCCACCGCCCACTGCCCTCACGCCCACTACGGACGCTTGACAGTCGGAAGCGATGGGGGATTCGGCTAAAGCCTTACCCCGCAGGTCGTTATTTTTATCGGCCGACATTTCAATCATAATTTGGAAGCGGTAAGCCGTGCTTGCCTTCGGGGTTTCTCTTCGAGGTTCTCCTTCCCCTAGAACAATTGCCAACCAAAGCTAACGAGCCCGCTCCGCCCGTCTGGTTTTGGTCCGCCCCGGGTATTTTATTTCCCCGGTACCCATTATATCTAATGAGCGTTCCCCTATCCGCCACCCGGGGAGGCGCTGGATGCGGGCCCAGAAAAACCCGACACCAGTACGGAGCCTCTTGCCAGCGGGCCTACAGGACAGCCACCCTCAGATTGGCTCGCGCCTACCGGACTGTATCGGATACCGCTCTATCGGTGGTCACGGGACTCTCTCCCATAGACCTTCTAGCAACCGAGAGAGCCGCAGAACACCAAGAAGGTAGGGGGCCAAGGCAGAACATCGCCGACTAGGAACGGAACCACAGTAGATGGTCCAGGAGGATCATCGAAGATTGGCAACAAAGATGGGATCCACCAGAATCGGGGCTATGGACCCACTGCGTCATCCCAGTTGTAGCTAAGTGGACGGGCAAACGACACGGACACGTCACCTTTCATCTGATCCAGGTTCTCATCGCATCTACCAAAGCGCGGAGTGCCCGGTATTTTCTGGTGTCGAGGAAGATGTGGGTCATGCTCTCTTCCACTGCCCGAGATTCGCAGCGGAGCGAGAGCAGTTACGGAATTCGGGAGGTGTGCCATTAACACCTGAGGCTATTGGGGAATGTCTGCTCGCCTCAGAGAAGAGGTGGGACGCGGTGGTTACCATCGCTACGTCCATCATCGACAAGCTGAATTCCATTAGGAGGGAAGAAGAAGCCAACATTGGCCAAACTTGAGGAGCCAAAACATCGTCGGAGGACCTTCGGAGGCATAGACTGCCCTCCTCGAAGGAATTGAGGCGGCTGCCGAGGGGGGAATCTCAGTCTAAGCGGCGGTGGCTTTAGCTGGTGCAAGCCCCGCACTCCTGCTGGCACCGGCTGGCAGAGTTAGCTGGTAGAGCTTTCCATCGTTGCTTCGAAAAAAAAGCACGCACACACACACACGCACGCACGCACGTATGCACGCACACACACGCACGTACATACATACACACACCCGCGCGCTCGCGCGCGCGCGAAAAAATTCAGTCCCTTTTCAAAAATTCGTCTGCCATATGGTATCCGCCATTTTGAATTTTAAAAATCTGACTTCAGATTCGAAATCTATGACCCAAAAAATAAAGCATCAAGCTTTAATACAAAATACTTTGCCTTCGCAAAAAATTCTATGAATGTTTTTTATGGTCGTTTTCTATAATTATTTGTTTTGAAGCGTTGTATTATTGTCACCATCTTGTATTTTTCAAAAAGGTCAATCACAAAAAAAAAATATACAAATATAGCTTCTAAATGAGACCTCATGCAACTCTTTACGTTGCGTCAAATTTTGGACAGGTGGGGTGTCAGATTTGACAAAGAATGCCCCATGTATAAATATTGAGTCACTATATATAAATATGACTAGACACTAGATTTTGTACATTGTCACTATATCTTAACACTTATGACTTCGTACATTTGGCGTGAAGAGGGGATGTGTATACAATTTAATACAATTTTATCCATAATTGGCCGAGATATGTCGATTTATGTTTTAATATGTAATTAAATTCACTATTACAAATTTTTCTTATTTTTTATTTCTAATGTGAAAACTTTTCGTTATATAAAAAAACTTTGTTAGGACAAATGATTCGGTTCATCATGCTCTACATCCCTATATTTATTTAATCATAATATCGACTTGTAAAAGTTGTCACCTCGAAACAGACAGGAGTCAACACCACTCCTTATATTTTCTTAAACTATTCATTTTATTTATTTTAAAACTGTATCCAAAACAATTATAAATGTCAGTTTTGTCATTACCATTTCAAGGATTGAAAATTCTTTTCTTTATTATATGATCAGCTAAAGTAGGTTCACCAGATGTTAACGATCGCCGATTAGAGGGTCCAGATATCGCGCTGCGTAATCTGGTATCAGGTCTTAAAAGGGTAGTCGAATACTATGTTCAGAGCACCTGGTGAAAAGGATCACTTACGTCGAGGCCCAGATCTTCCGCTCCATAGTTTATCTGATTAGATGAAATACCTCAATAAGGTATTTAAAATCTCCGTCCTTGCGGCCGCTTTTGGAGTTAATTTCTATGTCAAATCTGTTTGAGCACTGGATCAATTTTGAAGATCTTTTTAAGGTAAAATCTGTTCCACCTTGAATTCCATTTTAAAGTCCATTTGAAGTGCAAACAGATTTAACCTATAAATGACCTTCAGAATCGATCGAGGAGTTACCACCATAACAGCACCAAATCTTGCAGTAAGGTTACATAATCTTAACTTAATGTTGATTCGGTGCTGTTAGGGCATGACCCCTAGACCTCATTGAAAGACCTCAACGTGACAAAAAATAATTAAAATAAATAACCACGAGCATGACCATGAAATGCATTTTTCATGAAATTTTCATTCACATGAAATTAATTGTATACATTTTTCCTTTTCACGAAGCATAAAATTTACAAAAAGAGAACAATAAAAATAGTATTTTTTTTTCATAAACTATTGCATATATTCGCAAAAATAACTGAAATCCCCCCAAAAAACACTTCTTTTAAAAAGAATTCACTCATTATCGGCTTCGTAGCGCAGGCGGTAGCGTACTGGACTACGGACTCGTAGGTCGTGAGTTCGATCCCGGGCCGGGAAAACAGCTCTTCCAAATTTTATTCAAGCAGCAGCTCGCAATATACGTAAGACGGGCCACGTTGTTTGTTGACATTTCGATGCGTTGTTTACAAGGCGGGAAATTACTCACGGCCGCTGCTGTACTTGATGTAGGTTTTCTGCAGTTTCCTACATCCTCGACAAATGTGAGAAAGGCGACATCTAAGTCGATCTACAGCTCTCGATATACCGACGTACAGAGGCTCTAGCAACCAGGGTTTAACTTCGGCGTTCTTAGTTTTGACTACAAGTCCCGATTGTCGAATCAAAATTCCGCCTGGTTGAATTTCTACAACGAGGTTCAGCCAGGGCTCGGACTCTGACTACAGCGCCCCAGGTCGGGGTCCTTTTATAAGGTCGGTATACGGGCCCATTAGCCTCAGAAGGCAGAAAGGGCCGGAATATAAAAAAACAAATAAAAAAATGAAAAGAACTCGCCTAGTTCTTATCAGCAAAACATACTACTGCAAAAATATATTAGCAGACATTATATATATGTGGATATTCTACAAAAAAAGCACGGAAATCACGTAATAAGGCCAAGTTCTTCCTAAATAAAGTGTAACCCTTTTCCGGATTGGAAAAGGGCAGAACAAAAATTTTATTAGAATAAACGTAACTCTACTCAAAATATGGTTCCCACGAGGGATGCCATTTGTAACTCTAAATTTCGGAAAAATAGGGTTATATATGAATTCAAACTCCAAAATCTACACACTCAAAACTATCAATATATTTCACAAAATAAAGTGGACGGTACATTAATTTTGAGGCGCGACAAGAAAACGGACGGCAGAAACAATCAAAGAGTTCGAAATCACGCGAAGGGAAAATTTCTTGTGAAATGACCGGTTATCGATTGGGGGAACAAGTTAGTGTGGTGGCGGCGGTACTCACGGAAGATGACCAAAATATCGAAAAAATCTCCTGGCAGTACTGCAGAGTCCAACTATCGGGTCCTTTTGAATTCACCGGTCTGCAGCACACACACACTTCTCGGTATTGGGGCTGAACGCACGAGAAAAAGGGGGATTCGCACAACAGGGTTCGCTAACAATTTTTGGGGGACCGCACTTTCGGCTCTCGACGAAATCCTCGAGGTTCTTGCCCACGGGCTCGGTGTTGCCAATTTTCCATCGGCGTAGAGCATCATGGGTAGGGAGGATAAGGAAGACAATATGTCACGAGCATGTTGACGGAAAAGGACAGCGATACCGGACGAAATTAGGAAAGGTGTGGCGGCTGTACAAAGAAGGGGGGGGGGTTCACGTAAAAAGACTTGTCGCCATAAGGAGATAAGGAGAGGGTAATTATATTCCCTAATATGTAACAGAGAGAGAGAGAGAGAGATAAACTAAAGGGAATCGTCTCAGAGCGACGAAGAGGGACGGCGGAGATTTCCGTGTCCTGGATAGAGACGGACGGGATTTCGTCTCTTAATGTAAAAACTCCTGGTGGAGTGACGGCAATAATGCAGTTAAATAAAAATGAGGATATGAGAATTGGGATGGTAAAATCGAAGATGATGCCCTAGCCTCAGGGTTTTTGGTCCAAGTGACCTTGGGTTTAGAAGAGCTCACCGATGTTGCCACTGCGCGGCTTTATTGGGATTTTCCAGATGTCCGCGTCTTGGTAGGCTGGTATCTCTTCTTGACCTCTTGTCTGGTCACACTTAATCACTACAGCTGTCTTTTACGCGGTCTACAAATGTCTTTTACGCGGGAGCTTATAATTTAAATTTGGTGAGGGTTAGATCTGTGACGTATTTCGTTACAAAAGAAACCATTACTTAATTCAATATACAATCATTGGCAAGGCAGATTTGTAATTTACACTCGTGATTCCACTATACATTACAAATAATATTAATAAGATGTAAATAATCCATAGTTATTGTGAGCATTTCTTCAATAAAATTAAAATTTCATGACAAAATAGTATTAAAACTATTTACTCAAGTTCAAAAATGGATACAACAATATCGATAATATATGTATAGGCCCTTATTTCAAGAATCCTTCCAACTGGGTGATTTTTTACATCATCGTCTAAATTTATTTAAATCTATGAAGAAGGGGAGATTCGGGTAGTCCCGGCCACCTAAATATTTTATGCAATAACTTGAAAAATAATGCATGCCGAAAAGTTATCAAAAGATAGAAATATTCTTTGTACCTACACAGACATAACTGAAACAAATTTACATGCAAAAATAGATTGTTTTTATCAGTACAGCCAATTGATTTATATTACGATTTTTGTTACTTTTGAACTTGTATCGGGTAACCCCGGCCACTCTGAACAATGATATACAATTAGTATGAATTATAAAAATTTAACATAATTAATTTTGAATCATGATTATGATCATAAACAATAAATAAGATTGGTATTTTTTTTACTAATTATCGTTTTCTTGTCTGTTTTTATTCATCATTTTTTTTAATCACAATCATCCGAAATCTATAAATTATAAAATATAAAAACAAATACTTACCACCAATAACAACTTACACTGTTTTGGAAACTGAGGTCCGTGAAATTATCGTTAACGAAAGCTACGTAAGCGGTATAAACGTATGTTATGTCATAAACAAGTCAGAATATATGAAAAATATGACCTAAATGTCAGCACTAACTTTAGACAATTGAATTATTATCAGAATAATGAAAATGTATTCGAATTAGCTCAAATAATACACGATTTCAACTAGCCAGGGGTACCCGACCTGTTAGTGGCCGGCGCTACCCGAAAGTCATATTTGTGCTAATCAAGAAGAAAATACAATGTTAATATTAAAATATTTTAAGTATAAACAAATGGAAATTAAAGCTCTTGAGACATAGAATCGTCGTAGCTAAACACTTTATGAATATTTAGTACCGGTTTTGACGTATTTTCAATTAAAAATTACTGAAATGCCGAAAGAGATTTCATTTTTTCGGTTTGTAAAATCGAAATACTAATTAATCAACTCAAAATAGAGCGAAATATCTTCACATTTTTAAAGGTACTGTTTTCGGGCAATGGTACAAAAGATAAGTGAAGCAGTATTCATGCAACCTATCTAGATACTTCACAATAGCTAGTGGCCGGATGTTCCCAATGGCCGGGGCTACCCTATTCTCCCCTAACATGTGGATTTTAGAATGCATGTATTAATTTTTCTGCACTGTTGATTTTGTTGTATTAATTTGCAATTAAACCTTAATATAATTTAACTTCTATTTTTTATTTATAATCATTAACAACATGCCATAAGTAAAAATTGTAGTACATATATTTAATGTATTAATGTTTCACACTACGTGTGCTTACATAGACTTCCGGTTACATTTCACATTCACGTTACATTTACATTTCCTCGTATCACTTACATTGATCTTTGTACATTTCTGCTTATTTATCAACTCTTTGCACTTCTCTCTCTCTCTCTCTCTCTCTCTCTCTCTCTCTCTCTCTCTCTCTCTCTCTGTCTCTCTCTCTCTCTACTTCTGGCGACCATCTGTACCCCCATATTTCCACCCCGTAGTATAATATTCCTTTCACTATGCTGTCGAACAGTTTCAACCTCCATTTCACATCCCCTTTGAATTTCCTCTCTCCGTAGCTCCAAACCCACCCCATAGCCACCCTCGCCCTTCTCAACCTTTCTCTTACATGTTCTTTTTCTCCCCCATACCTCGTGAGTGTGTATCCTAGATATTTATATTATTTAACTTCCTCTACTCTTTGTTCCCCCCACCACCAAAACCTTTCTTTCTCTCTACCCCCTCTATTTCTGAATACCTTCGATTTCTCTACGCTCAAAGTCAGCCTTTTCTTCTCCACATATCTTTTTACTCCCGTAATCATGTCTCTCAGCCCTTCCTCCTCTTCCGCTACCACCACTATATCTGCATACTCCAATGTCCACACTTTATCCTTCCCTACCGTTACTCCTCCTCTTCCCTTTTTCATCTCTTCCTCAATATCCGCTATATATACATTAAAAAGTGTCGGGCTTAAAGGGCAACCCTGCCTTACCCCTTTTTCTACCCAAAATTCTTTTGATATCTCCTCTCCTACCTTCACCACCCACCTCGTTTCTTCGTGTATCTCCCTTACCCTGTCTATCATCGCTTCACTGACACCTCTTTTTCCCATCATTTCCCACAGCACCTCTCTGTCTAATTTATCGAAAGCTGCCCTCAAATCCATAAAGAATGCCAACACTTTCTTCTTATCCTGTAGTCTTTTACCTATACATGCTTCAGAATCTTCACGTTCTCCATTGTCCCTCTTCTTTTCCTAAATCCCGCCTGCGCCCTGCCCCATCCTCCACTCTCATCTAGCTCTTTCACTAACCTTTTATTCAAGATGCTTGCGTATATCTTGTATCCCGTATTTGTTAACGTCACCCCTCTGTAATTTTCCGTTGCATTTTTTCCCCCTCTTTTCCAAATTGGGACCACCATTCCTACTCTCCATTTCGCTGGAAATCCCTCTCCTTCCCATATTCTTCTTAAGACCTTTTCTAACTTCTTGCCAATCTTCTCCCCTCCCTCTTTCCATCCCTCATTTCTGATTCCGTCTACTCCTGCCGCCTTTCCCTTTTTAACCTCTTTATCTCGCTTTTTATCTCTTCCTCTCTTATTCCCTCATCTTTTTTTCTATCTACTACTTTCCTCCCTGTTATTTTTCTATTTTGTACTTCAATTCCTCCTAATACCTCCACGAAATATCTTACCCATTCTTCCATCGTAATTTCCTGACTCACTCCCTCTCTTCTCTTCCTTCCTTTATTTATAAACTTCCAAGCCTCCGCTTCTGTCTTAATTATTTCTACCTCTTTCTCTTCCCTTTTCTTATGGTCTCCTTCTTTCTTCTCGCATATCTCCCTGTACTCCCTCCTACATTTCAGGAATTCTTTCCATTCTTTTGCCTCCCGATTTTTCCTATATACTCTTCTCGCCTTTATCATCCCGTTCTTTTTCTCTTTGCACTCCTTGTCCCACCATGGACACCACCCTATCTCTTTTTTCTTCCCCCCTCTCTTATATACCGTTGCCTCCCTAATATTTCTTTCTAATTCCTCCCACTCCTCCATTACCCCTTCCCTTTCCCACTTTATCTTTTCTATTTTTTTCTTAAACTCTCCAATCCCACTCTCCGACCAATCTTGTACCTTGACTTCATTTTTTACTCTTACTTCGTCACTTATGTCCCCGTTCCCCATATCTACTATTATTGGTTGATGATCCGACTCTACCCTACACCCAACCTCGATATTCTCTATACCCTCCCATCCTTTCCAATTTACTATCCCAAAGTCTATCACTGACTTCCCCCCTCCCTTCTCGTATGTCCACTCTCCATCTTTATCTCCCTCTTTCTCCCCATTCAGTACCCACCAACCTCTTTCTTCCATCAATTTAACCAACTCTCTCCCTTGTTTATTCACTACTTCGTCTTTAGATCTCCTCTTTGCTCTCTCGCTCTCCTCTTCCTCTTCTCTTCTCAATTCCCACCCTCCCTCTCTACCTATCCTTGCATTAAAATCCCCCATAATCACCAAATTTCCTTCTTCCTCCTCCTCTATTACCTCCTGCAAATTTTGCAATACTTCTAGGCTCCCCTCTTTGTTATATACCGTTATGAATCTCCATCTTTTTTTTCTCTAGAATTAGTTCTCTTTCTTGAAACCCTTCCTTTTCCTCGTACCTTGTCTCCGTCTCTTTAACCTTCCTTCTCACCCCTGTAATAATCCCCCCTTTTGCCCTTCCCTTCTTAGAATCCCTTCTTGCATATTGGCACCTCCACCTCCATCCCACTGGCATCTTATCTCTCAATTTTTCCCACCCTTTTTCATCTACCCACGTTTCAACTAGCCCAATAATTTCAAACTCTTTTAAATACTCCCAAAAATCTTCCTCTTTTCGTTTCAGTCCCGCAACATTCCATACTATCCCTTTTACTCTTCGCTTATTTTTATTTCCCCTTCCCTTTTTCATCTCGCTGCTCCTTTCTTTCACACTCTCATTCTTTTCCATTCGCACACGCACATCCTCACCACTTTTTTCACGCTAATACTCTATACTCCCACTCCCTCTATCATACTCTATCATTCGTTCTTTCTCTTCATTCCACCTATACTCCTTGTTATCTACAAAACATCTGCCATACCCTACATTTGTTCTTTTTCCATCCACTCGCTGCATTCTCGCCCATTGTCTCACTCTCATTTGCATCATTCTTTCCATTTTTGTCAAGTCATAGTCTAAAAATATCTCTTTTCCCTTTAGATGACTTTTCGCTCTCATTATCTTCATTTTGTCTTCAAATTTCTCCAACTTCAATAGCACCGCTTTATTCCCCCCTATAACGAGTGCTTCGTATTTCATATTTTCTCTGTCTATCTCCCCCAGCATCTTTAAGACTTTATCAACCTCGCTTTTTACATTCTCTTCTCTCTCCCCATTTTCACTCACACGTACGCCTCTTATCTTCTTCTTTACTCTTCTTTCTCTTAGTTCTTCTCTCTTCTTCATTTCTTTAACTTCTTTCTTCAGTAACTGTATTTCCTCGATTTGTTTTTCTTCTCTCTTCTCACTGTCTTTTTTATAGTCCTCAAATTCTTTTCGAACTGTCTCCAATTCTGCCTTTAATTCTGTTACTATATCTCCCTTAAACTCCACCAGCAACTCTTTCATTACTGCCCTCATCACTTCTTTTTCCATCTTCTCTGCTTTACATTTCTGTTCTTTGTTTTTCACCGTCCTTTCTGTTCCCGCTTTATGAATTATATTTGTTTTCTTCCTCTTGTTTATCTCCAATCGCTTACTATTCCCCTCTTGCTCGCTCTCTGTGCTACTACTCTCTCTCCCTGTTTTCGTAATCCACGACGCTACACTAAATCGCGAACTAGCGCTCGAACTTCTCTCCCTTCTTAGAGCTTCAGCTTTCGGCGGCCTCCCTCTTCCACTTGCTCGTCGTTCTCCCCTCTTCGTCCCCGGTTTCACCGGTCTCTCACTCGACTCGATCTTACTGTCGCTCTCCGATCCCCCTGTCCCTTCTTCCATATACGGTGTTATATTTATTTTTCGTTCGTACTATAAATACAATTATTATTTTTCGTTCGTACTATAAATACAATTATTATTTTTCGTTCGTACTATAAATACAATTATTATTTTTAGTACCTGCGAATTTCCTGCAGATGTCAGCATCTGTCCACCTTACCAGTCAGGATTCAATTCCCACGTGTAGATCTAATCCACGTGTTATTTTTAGGTTAAGATGAAATACCTTTATTTTCTTCCTGCCGGTCCAGCGCCAGGTGTTTTCTCAATTTCTACCTTGATTGGCAGAAATTTAGCTTGCCAAAAACTCTGAAACAGAAAACGCCCGAGGGCACACAACAGCAGTAAATGCACTTTAAGATAGATCGTTCGGTTGACAGGTCTTTCAACACTTACTCTCAAACCGGAAGTCTACTTTGCTCCTCGATTTCTAGTACATATACAGAGTGCCATTAAGCCAGCAGAACGTATTTACATTCATTAGCACAATAAAAATATTCATTGCTATAATTGCAATAAATTGTAATATTGAAATGAAAACTCCGCATATGCCGATCTACTTAGGACCATTGCAGGTTGCTTATAAAAATTATTACCTAATTACAAAAGGAAAAGTTGTGAGGGTCTTCCTCACCTAATTTATTTAGATAGACCGAATTAAGGATACTTTAAGAGAAAACACTGTCACTTTTTTTATATATAAATTTAATAATAATTATTCTAACTTATAATAAAGTGAGCAATGCTCTCGAAATCGCCATTTTTTATGTATCGACTTGACGCGACCGACAACGGAGAACAATACTCTTATCGAAACTAGCGAAATTATTCGGACTTACCGCCGCAATTGTTTCTTACTAAAAATTTGGGGCTCTGGTAATAGAGTCCATAAACCGCACCGTTATAATCGAGATCTATATTAATTATTTGTGCCGAATTACAATTATGCGCGACGGTCCGCAACGTAGTGCCGAATTTACAAAAGTTCCGCGGAGGTTTCGTGACGTAGCGAGACCTCTCTCTTGCACCTACTCCGACATTCTGCCTATCTCTCGGGGTCCGTCGGAAAATATCGTCGCTGAAACAAACATTCAAACCAAAAGCATTAATCGCACGCAATTTAATGTTTCGGCGATCGGAAAATCATAACAAAGGACCACAAAAAAAAAATTTTAAAAGCAACTGGGATCTTAGAAGGTGATTCTTCTAGATTTTTGATCACTGAAACCGAAACCAAACCCTATTTTACTCTAACACGTCAGGATTATGCAGAAAGTGAGGTTATGTAGGCGAAAAATAGTGATTTTCGTCACTGCGATAGTGTAGCCTATAAACAGTTATAAGTGGAAGTCTCAAATAATTTCAAGGAGTAAAAATTACTAAATAAAGATATTTGCAAGTGTCTGTGTGCGTATGCGCGCTAAAACGGATGTGAATGTGTGCGTGTCGTACTGTAGGTGTCACCCAAAATCAAAGAATTGAACATAGCCGGAAAGTGAGCATAGCATTCGAGATGATTAATGTGAATAATTCCCTTACCTATTGCGCGTGCGCGAGTGTGCGTTCGTGAGCGAGTGTGTGTGTGTGTGTGTGTGTGTCAGTGTGTGTCAGTGTGCGCGCACTTATGTATCCTGCTCTCGGCATTACCCTCGATCAACGACGAGGACGTTGCAGGAAAGTGACCCCTTCGGGATGTTGGTTTACCGTGAGTAATCCTCTTGCCACTCACGTGAGTACGCGTATGTGTGTGTGTGTGTGTGTGTGTGTGTGTGTGCGCGCGTGTGCGTGTGCGTGTGCGTGTGCGTGTGCGTGCGTGCGTGCGTGCGTGCGTGCGTGTGCGTGCGTGAAGGAATGCTGAGCCGTGTGGCGAATGATCCGTCACAGAGTTCATATCGAAAAAAGTAAACGTGACATTCGATTTCGTGCGTGCGGCTATTGCATATAATAGCACTTTCTAAAGGGAACGCCACTGGCTGACTTTTTCCTTCAGATCAATGTAAACATTTTCAATAGTGCAGTTTCAGTTTTCACTCGATCAGTGCGAGTTTTAGCATTGTTCTTATGGGAAAACTGGGCCAGTGCAGTTCCTATTGGAAAGTCCTATGTGACAACGAAGGCATAAGTCGTCACTTCCATCCCCGCGCGGGCAAGCGCCAGTCAGCATCATTTTAAACTGTGTTAATGCCGCAACTCACAAATTATATAACTTTATCCATCGTTTATTTGCTTACAAAATATTGTTCTTCTACGCAAAACAAGCTCATAACCCCTGCATTACTTAATGCACATCTCTGCTGTTTTCTATATATCTGACCATTTGGCGTAAGGCAACAACCTTCAGCATAAAAAAAAATATATCCGTTCTATGATAAATTGCATTTTTCCGTGTAAACTCCATTATACAGTTATATTAATTGGCGATATAATATTAACTTTTACCTTTTACCTTTAAAAAGGGCAGTCAAGTTTTTGACAAGTCAGTTGGAAGGATTCTTAAAATAAGGGCCTGTAATATATTGTCGATATTGTTGTATCAATTTTTAAACTCTAATAATATTTTGTCATGAAATCTTGCTTTATTGAAGAAGTGCTCACGATAACTATATATTACTTACTTCTTATTTATATTATTTGTAATGTGTAGTGGAGTCACGAGTGTAAATTAAAAATTTGCCTTGCCAATTATTGTATATTGGATTAGGTAATTAAGGTTTCTTTATTCAGAAAGAACTAGGCCTTATTACATGATTTCAGTGCTTTTTTGTAGAATATCAACATATACATAATGTCTGCTAATATATTTTTGCAGTAATATGTTTTGCTGATAAGAACTTGGCGAGTTCTTTATATGAGAAGTGTTTTTTGGGGATTATATAGTTATACAAGGCGCTTTTGAGGGTAGGCAATGAAAATGCCACTACTGCGCATGCGCTTATTTCTAGTATATGGAAATATCAAATCTGTGGATCGCTTCCCGATCAGTGCACATGGAGAGCGATATGAGACTTACATTGATATCTAGGTTATAAGAGAATCTAATTTAGATTATAATCGATCCTAAGAATTTGGGGCGATTTCTTCTATCGCTGTAAATGGAAGCCCAGAAGATATTGTTAATGGCGTTCGCAAAACTTATGTCAAAGATATGCAGAATAAATATTGGTTAATAAAATATTTTTTGCCTATTACTTGATTGTATTTAGTTGGGTCTATCTTTAGTAAATATGCATCAACTTCGCATGTCTATATGTCGTGTGAAAGGCGTATGGTTTTATTTCAATTTTGTCCAACAAATTCAGTCATCCATTCATGAAATGGACATGCATTCGCGTATATTTGCAGCTTATATTACACAGTTGAACGCACGGGATTGATGGAGGCAAAAGGGTTAGAATATTTGCGGATAAAGTAGAGGACCACCTTTATCGAGAGTGAAATTCAACAATTTTCTGGTTGTACCAGTTGTAATGCAAATTCATCAAGAGATGTGAGAGCATCACATATATTATAAACATCTTGAGAAAAGCGCTGATGTAGTGTATTTTTAAGCAACGCGTGCGTCGTTTCAAGTGTCACAATATAATATGTATATTCATATATTCGATGAGTATTATACTCGAGGTCTTTACTATTGACTTTCCTACCCGACTATGCAAACTTTCATGAGCCATAATCCGCGAGTCCTCATCTGCGAATCTCATCTGGGTTTAATAATTTGAGATGGAGTACATTACTGATCAGCCACTTGATAAGAATTTTATTCCGCAGTATATGTATCACAGGCATTATCGATAAAGAGACTGTGGCATACATTCCTAAGACGCTATATCAATTAGTGGTTACCGATTAGATACAAACGTATCAATAGCTGCAAAATGTTAAAACGAGTTCACGGAATTTATAAGAAAAGTGTAGACCGAAATATTGTAGAAAGTAGCGCTGGCAATGTTACCGATTTCGACCTATTAAAATTGTCACACTCAAGTCATAGTAGAACTGTAGCAACAGGGGATGACTGCGAATTATGGAAATCATACATTTCATGAATCTTGTACTCAAAGAAAACGTAAGGATGCTTAAACTGTGGATGATGAATAATCCTCTAGTATAATTCCGATTTTTTGACAGTCCATTACAGATGTAGTTCACAGTAGAACGCCTGTCATTAATGGGAAATAAAGACATTCAGTATACATATAGATTTCATATGAACTTTAGCTTATCGTCAAATATAATTAAAAGTACGATCGTGGGTAACACCTGCAACGGGAAATCATCTGAACATAGAAGACTATTGATTATGTTATAAATAATTTGAAACATACTTGCGTTTGTATAATTAATAATTTCTAAGTGTATATTGAAATAGATATAATTTCTATAAAAATTTGAATAGATGATAAAAGGAAATAAAACAAAAAACAATTTTCAAACATTACTCCCAAGAATTTATTAACCCTACTTCTATATATAAATATTCTTTGCATACATAATACAAGCAAGTAATTATTAAAAGTCCAGGCAACTTTATATCTGAGGAAACTCGTTAGGGAGTACATCAATGACTGCTATGGGAAATGATAAAAAAAGTCAAATTATGGGGGAAACTTAGAGGCCTCACACCTGTAGCTGTTATGAGAAGATCAGGCCTTCACTACAATAAGAGACACCTGGGAGAAATTCTTGTACACGGAAAATCACAGAAGGGGAAATAAAATAATGTATTAGAAAACTCAATACGAAACGAAAGAAGAAATAAATACGGGCTGTTTTGTATAAGATATCTAAAGTAAGTGTAAATACATTATATTAACGTTGTACGAATTGAGGAGAAGTATCCCCACCCCTGTGGCCGCGTAGCCTCGTATTCTCCCTACTAATTTTTTAGTTTTTATCATCTAATTTCTAACCAGTTTGTATACAAAATTTATAATTTTATCCTTAGTTTACAATAAGGTGATACCTGGGATAGAGAATGTTTAGGGAAATGATTTAATAACGTTTTCAAGTTTTCAAACTTAATTTCTACTAATAACGATATTGTTTACGGGTGCAAGCATTATCATTCCAAACACAAGATTGAGACCTACAAAAAGAACTTTAGTTAATGACTAAAATTATCTGCTTAAACAGAGAAATTAAATTTTTTTTTTTAAATCAATGGATTTCCGAGTAAAAAAATATACAGTACCGCTCAAAAGTATGAGCTCACCCATGCAGAATTTTGGCTAAAATAAAATGGTGATATCTCATCGCCAACTTGACGTAAGGGAAAAATAAGAAAAGGGAACTAAAGAGGAGACTTTCAGCTTCTCATTCGCGGTGGCCTCATTTCTGTATATACATTTCTCTATGAACTATGCCTGATTTACTAAAGTCATTTTTTCGTATAATTTTTTTCTTTTTCAATCCGCTCCCATTTTTCAAAAAATGATTGCAGGAGAAATGCACAACGTGTAATCGTAAGGTAATTCCTATACCTTTAATTTCCCTCTTCGGGATTTTGTCTAATACTTCTTTACAAAAACTTATTCAATTCTGAAAAAAATAATCTGCTATATCTCGGAAACTTGACGTGATATAACAAATATTTAAGAAACAAAAAGTTTCATTTTTTAATTATCTACAGGCTGAAATTTTTTCAAATTTTTAGAAGGAATTTTTTTTTATCCTATTTTTGTCAAATGTACGCGTTTGTGTTGCGATTATTAACAGATCTAGATTTGCATTTTAACTATGCTCAGTTTTCGATATAATAATGCATGTACACTTATTTATAAATGAACAATGAACTTTGTTTTAACATTATACATAGAAAGTATCAACAATTGTATTCATGTATATATGTACATATTTATTAAATTTTGCTTTCTTTAAAAAAACCGCCAGGCGCTCTGCGTGAAACATCCTAATAGTGAAGACAAAAATAATCTTAAATTTGATCATAGTTTAATGGAACTTTGCATCCGAAAATGATTCTTACATAACAAATGTTGAAGTCGATAAAATACGGTAAAAAAATTCCTTCTAAAAATTTGAAATAATTTCAGCCAATAGATAATTAAAAAATGAAACTTTTTGTTTCTTAAACATTTTTTATATCACGTTAATTTTCCGAGATATAGGAGACTGAAAAAAATCACATTAATTTGTTCAAAATTATATAAAGTATTTTTAAAGAAATATTAGACAAAATCCCGAAGAGCCAAATTAAAGCTATAGGAATTACCTTACGATTACACGTTGTACATTTCTCCTGCAATCATTTTTTTTAAAATGGGAGCGGATTGAAAAAGAAAAAAAATAATACGAAAAAATGACTTTAGTAAATCAGGCATAGTTCATAGAGAAATGTATATACAGAAATGAGAAGCTGGAAGTCTCCTCTTTAATTCCATTTTTTTATTTTTCCCGTACGTTGAATTGGCCATGAGCAAAAGGGTCGATGCGAGACTTGCGAGACTTGATATGGCTGAATATCGCACAAGTCTGGCTGATCTCGCGAAAGTTTCGCGACTGGCATTAACGAAGATATCGCAGTGGTCCAGTCTGGTCACTCGAAAGTATCGCTGGACATTTTGCGCGCAAATCTCGCAAGTGTCGCACAAGAACCATTCGGCCGAAAGTATCGCCCTAGTCTAGCTATTCTCGCGAAAGTTTCGCGACTGGCATTAACAAAGATATCATGATGATCCAGTTTAGTCACCTGATAGTATCGTTGAAGATATTTCGCGGAAATCTCGTCAGTTTTACAACTGCGTTAATGAAAATAACGCGATAATTGGCCCAGTCACCCAAAAATCTCGATGAAGGTATCGCAAGGTACGAATCTCGTAAGTCAGCAACGAATATATCGCGCTTGACCAGTCTACCAATCTGGTCCACTTCGGATCGCGAATATTCGGGGTCCGATAGGTCATCAGGTGTCATAATAAGTCTCGCGAGAATCTCGCTGCTGGAGCTTTATGATCCGCGGTACTTTATTTGATCTCACGGAAATCTCGCGGTATACGTTTTGCACGAACCTTGCTTACTTCAGAAAAATCTCGGAAAACAGCCTTAGAATATCGCGTTAGTCTATTCAGTTAACAATATGACCGCAGTTTATCCGTTCTCAAAGAGCTGTCCCGGTATCTGGTCGACGTTATTGTTAATGAGGGCACCGAACCCAAATATTGCCCAAACCCACTTGTCCCGCATAGATGAATTTACACGCATTTAGCATGTACCACGAAAACTCTACTTTTTTTTTAATTTGAATTGTATTTCAATATAAATTTAGTAATTCATTAAAGCTTTGGAATAACGAACACTATTACGAGAGGCGCAGTATAGGATAACAACAAAGACAATTTATTTTTGTATGTTAACGTGACGGATATTTTGTATGAAATTTTGTAATTGTCTAATAAAAAAGATGAATACTCTAACTGTAGAAGAAAACATATGTACCATTTCTTATTGAAATTCCAAATTTGAATCACCTTCAAGTGCTGTATAAAATAAAGTTGATTTTGCAAAAACAGTCAACATCGCTTTAGATGACAAATGTTCGAAGTATAACATTTCCATCGTGGAATTCTGATGGAGTTACAATCTTTAAGTAGTTAAAATTTAGCATATGGCTGATGTATTTTTTATTAATGAACTTCCATACGATATCAGATTTAAAAATGAAAATATTTCCATATGTGGTTTGGTCACATGAGGACATCCTCAAAAATTTTTCATCTCACATAAGAGATAGTTTGAAGAATAATATAAATAATAATAATAATATAAAAAATGATAGTTTTGCGTTTTTGCAAGAGAGATAATAAAATATGGAATGTTAGGTTTGATACCTGATGAGGTGTGTGTATTAAAATTAACCCGTTTCGTCCTGAAATGCCCTAAATTTTGACTTCTTTTCATCGTGTGCTTTCTCATGGAGAAAGTCACTCAATCGTTTTGATATAACCATATCTATTGTATTTTTTCTCGAACTTTCTAAATCCGGTTTCAGATTGACCACATCTGCCGCCATTTTTTTACTATGGCGGTTTAAACATAAAAAAATCGTGAATTTTGAAAAAATTTGTTCAAATAATCGTATTTTTGAAGAGGAAACCGTGTTCGAATCAAGTTGAATCTCTGTATCTGGTGGAGTAAATAGTTATACTAAAAGATAGGATGGTTATTAATTCACCATTCAAAATGGCGGCTTCAAAATGGCGGTTCTCACTGAACATTTTGTTGAAAAATTTCTGGGAGCTCTAACTGAACAATTATGAGCTTGTTTTAAAAAATGCTAAGAATAACAAATTCTTAGAATTTGCCCAGAAATATAGTGGATTTTTTTCAGATTTTTTAAAAGAATTTTTGAAAAATTTTGTTCAAAATTCTTTTCAAAATTGTAATTTTTTTTTCGAAAAATTCTAAACAAAATTTAGTGCATTCTCTGATGAATTCTAAGAGTTTTTTATTCTATGCATTTTTTCCCAAAAGTTGATAGTTTTTGAGAAAGAAAAATCTTAAACTATAATATTTGAAATTCATTTCCTCGAAAATGATCAACTTTTGGAAAGAATTGCAAACTACAAAAAACTCTCAGAATTTATCAGAGAATGCACTAAATTTTGTTCAGAATTATTCGTAAATAAATTACAATTTTGAAAAAAATTTTAAAAGAAAATTTCTCAAAACTTCATTTAAAAAATCTGAAAAAATCCACTATATTTCTCAATGAATTCTAAGAACTTTTCATTCTCAACATTTTTCTGAAAAAGCTCGTAGCTTTTGAGTTAGATAGTCTAGAAATTTTTCAACAAAATTTTAACTGAGAACCGCCATTTTGAAGCCGCCATTTTGAATGGAGAATTAATAACCATCCTATCTTTTAGTGTAACTAATTACTCCACCAGTTACAGAGATTCAACTTGATTCGAATACGGTTTCCTGTTCAAAAATACGATTATTTGAAGAAATTTTTTCAAAATTCACAATTTTTTTATGTTTAAACCGCCATAGTAAAAAAATGGCGGCAGATATGGTCAATCTGAAACCGGATTTAGAAAGTTCGAGAAAAAATACAACAGGTATGTTATATCAAAACGGTTGACTGATTTTTTTTCTAAAAGAAAGCACCTGATGAAAAGAAGTCAAAATTTACGGCATTTCAGGACGAAACGGGTTAATGTAAGAGAATATATTTTCCACTATTACTGAAACTGTAAAGAATTTGCAGGTTCAAGCGCATATACATCATGAGAATTAATTTGGATCTTATAGCATAGGTTTTGGATGTCATTCACGTCCACAGCGATTGTTGGTTCAGTAATGCTTTCCGAACATTTCCAGATGAATTTTACGTCCTGATTTAACACATGAAACACGGGAACTACATCAACCTTTCGGATAATTGCATAAAGTTTAGTGTAACACAGATCGCAAGGGACATTGCATTGGCAGTATGAAACTTTAACAAAAGTAGTAATAACGCCTATTAAAGATTGTTCTTCATTGTGATACTTTACCCAACTAGATTTTGTTTTTGTTTTTCTTTTATAAAATTCAGAAATGTAAATGTAATTATCTTTCCAGAGTCTATCGAAAGTATATATTTTTGTTCCTTGGATATGCGATGCATCTATTGCTTCTCTGATTAAATTGCATGGAGTCTGGGTTAATTTCATTTTGCCAATCACAAATAATTTATACGAATGGAATGTCATTTTGTGTCTTAGCAAACCCTTCTTTTCTACACTCTCGCAAAAGTGTTATGCCATACTAGTGGGCGATATTCGGGCCGTTCGAAAACTAGTTAAATTAATGACCATCGACATTGTTCTGCATATTTGCAATTCTGCATAGCGTGTTCCATGAACCAAGTATCTCAAAATGCCATTCATGTTTTCAAATGGTGCACATGATGTTACCCAAAGTGGACCAAATTTTTGACAATATCAGGTAAGTGAAGCAATTGATGGACATTGCATGACATGTTCCTCTCCCCGTACAAATCAGTATACCGCGACACGTATTCCGTAAGTAGTACTGTTGAGAACTCGTGCATTTCATTAGAAATACTAGGTGTGTTCAGTATGTAAAGGCCCCATATAAGAAGCAGATGATGTCAAAGTATACCGGTTGCATGATATCAGAAAGTATAACAGGAGAATAGTAAAATAACCAAATTTGCAACTCTGAAGCTTTCCAGTACGCGAAATCTGCTATTGTGCGTGGAAGTCTTGGTACAAAAGACGGTGGAGTAATTGATTTAATACGCTCGTCAACGGTGTTTACTCTATTGGCACATAAGTAAGTTTCGCTATGGTATTTGGGAGTAAAAAGCAAATTTAACAATTTTTTTGTTACGCCTAAATATGCGCAATGCATTATATCGACGACTGTCGTGGTTACGTAGTCGTGGACAAATTTCGATAAGATGGACTTTTGTACCAAAGATAGGTTTTTGTTTTTGAAATGCTCGCTTTGCTTCAGCTACTCTTTCCGTCGTTGTTCTCATATGATAATTTGTCTCATACGGGTAAACCAAAACGTTATCTATGCGCTTACCGGGAAATTTACATTTTGGACAGCCGTAATAACCGTTAAATTGCTTATGGTTCAAAATCAATGCCCTCGCCAACAAATCACAAGAACCACAAATTATGATACCACGAACATAGATATCTTCATTCAAAGAAGCGACTCTAATATGCACCCCCTTGTACAATTCTCTAAAAACCTTTATAAAAGGCTCTAGATATATGTTTGGAGATGGTTTTGACATTCCGAACCACAAACCAGCCAAAATCATGTTTTCTTTTTTATAACGTTCTGTGTACGATAACTCATTAATTACTAAATAAAAGGGCCATATGCTAAATTTGGATTATTTAAATATCGATATACCATCGGTATTCCACGTGAAGGAAATGTTTCGATAATCGTTTAAGGTTTCATTTCCTCTGCTTAAATTTTTGTATACATTACCATCATAGATATCTTCAAAATTTTCGGAAAATAATTTCTCGCGATTAAACTGAAGTTGCAATTTTTCATAAAATCCCCGTCTTTTGTATAATGCTTGAAGTTGCTTCAAAATGGAAAGTTCTATAAAGAATACTGCTTTTGTTTTACTTTGACACTCCGAACATTCAGAATCTTTCGTTTGCAATTTTGAATAACATTCGGAACATAAGTAGTAACGTATGATCTGGCAACACAATTGGCGGAAATATTCATTAAATTTATATACAGATTTCACGCATACATTTGGTTGTGGGCTGATAGATGAGATGATATTAGTAATAGAATATCCGCTAAGCATGACAGTGTCAATCTATGACGAAGAATCAGCGAAAGGATAGACAGCGTAGTTTCGGCAAGGCTTATATGAGCTCCGGCATATAATGGTGCATCATTTTCATTCTTTTCATCACCCAGTTCATGTCCAGCGCCATCGTCATCATGACTGAGGGCATTTTCAAAAGCGTCTTCGTCGTCACTGCTGTCATCAACAACACTCTCTTCAGAACCGTAGAGGTCATCGTCATTTGGAATATCATTTGTCGTTACTGTGTCGCTTTCATCATATTCGCCATCTTCTTCGTCAGCTTCATTAATAATAACACTTTAATTATCAATGTTATTACATTTGCATTATTAATTATATTTTTAAAGCGCGAAGCGTTACTGATCTTTAAAAAAATTGAAACGTGCAAAAATTATTTGTTAAACATCTTTGGTTAATGACTCAAATTTTCTTTTCATCGCCCGTCAAAAAATGTTTAAGCGCCTCATATTTGAAATGGAAATTCATTCTCAATGTGCGTGTAAATCGATTTTGTCCATATAATCATTTTTTAATGTAAAAAGTATAAATTGAAAACTATCTAATCGTTTTATTAGAAAGCGGGCTCTCTCGCGGCACCCACCCGTTTTCTTTCGACGAAAAAATAATTCTGCATAATTTATTCAGAATTAAATAAGAAATTTTTGATATATATTGTCTTCCAAAAAAAGAATACATTTTAAACAAATAAAAAGATTTTACATTGAATTTTGCATAAAAATCGTTGAAATTTATTCAAACCTTGTTTGTTTATTAATATATTAGTAATATCTCTCGGGAATATCTACACAAAATAAGTGCACGAAAAAGTATATTTTCTAAAAATGATTGAACTTTCCTGAAGTCTAAAGAAGAAAATCTGAAAATTTTCTGATATATTCGACTTCAAAAAAAAAGTTCGATAATTTTAACGAAACTATTTTTTCGCGTGGTTTTGTGAATAAAAATAAATTTTTCAATTTTTTGTTTAGAATGCGCACAGTCTTCGTCTTCATCAGCAGTATTGTCAGTATTTTCTTGGTACACCACTCTAGGATCTCCTATATGTTGCTGGTTTTCATGAGGTTCATTGTTTTCGTCGCCTAAATTTAGAATAAGAGACAATATAGCATTTTTTTACACAGAATATATCAGAGTTGGGATCAGAAATGTTACTTTTAAAATGGCAACAGGATTTCTGGAGAGTAAATTTCAGTTTTTGCGAATACATTTAAACAACAGAACGTCTTAATTAACAATTGTTAATCCACATTATATTTATATATTTTCTCTTCACCAAATTGCTCAGAATTTACATTAAATGTCTGAAAGTTGGAAATTTAATTTTCAAAAGATTTGGTATAATTTTGAAAGTTTATACTAACTAGAATCGCTGTCGTTGATACAGTCATCATCTGACAAGTTTTCGTTCAGTAGTCGAATTATTTGATTTAAACTGGATTTACATCCTTCCAAACCATGAAGGCGCTTGGGCATATTTTGATTTATTTTACTGATTTCTATTTTACAAAATGGACCGTAGGTTAAATAACTCACGATTTGAAAGTATTCTAATAGCGAGTTTCATTTGACATCGGATTCGTTGTTGTTTTACCATTTGAAACATGTTCGTGCTTGTACTGTGGACGTCAGCAAAACCGCCATCGACGAACATAATAAAAGAGACGGATGTAATTTATAAAAAGAAAAAAGTATTTGCCAAGTGGAATTCACGATTGTGGCCAGCAACAATAATTAAAAAAAGTGGTAAGTAAATAGCAGTTTACACAACGAAATTCAGAAAAATTCATACTTTGTATTTTACACAGCTGACGTCAGATACTTGGAATCTTTGAGCGTTTCAACAGAAGGCACATTACTCCCATTGGAATTTCTAAAAATGAAGAGAACCAGGAAGGAGGTAAATTCTGTTTCCTTAAAGAAGAAAAGAGAGGTCGAAATTCAACAAACACTATTGGAGGTTAGTTAATATTGAAATACGCATTTAAGGCTCAGCTACGTACAATTTAAGTTCTGAATCAACTGAATCAGTTCAAAGAATTTGAAATCTGTAATTTAAATAAATTTTGATTGTTTATTTTTTCAGGAAGATGACATTTTTAACAACAAGACGGAAAGTCCTTTAATTGAAAAGCCGATTAGCCCATGACCCCTTCTCGAACAAACGGAATCAGTATCAACGGTGGTATTGCCTGTTCCAAATGATCAATCGCAGTCTTCATCGGTACTATCAGTGACAACACCCCCACCGTTGTCAAGTACTCAGACGGGATCTTCTGACACCGGAAATGTTACCTCTCCAAGACCCCAGGGTATGGTTAAACAATTAATAATTGTGTATTTACACGGGCTTTTATTATCTTGTTTTCTATCTTCATAACTAAATATTATTGAAACCTAACCTCAATGTCTACGGTACTTTTCCAATACAATTCTCAGTTTTGTTGCATGTTCTCTAAATCTACTAATTATTAAAACTCTAAGTGCTGGGTTACATGTCCAAAAAGTTAAGTTCTTCTTTTTGGTCGACTTCATTTTTAAATGTCCTTATCTTTTCATTACACTGGTTTAAATAAAATATCAATGTTAATTGTTTAGTGAATTAAACCTTTTCAATTATTTAAACTGACTCAGTTGAATTTTAGATCTTCCTTCTCGTCTTCACGGAATCTGAATTTCCTTTCCCAATTCATTTTTTGAAATTCCGTAATGGAAGTTTGATTGTAATAAGATTGTACCTTCTGTTGGACACGCTCGATGTCCCTTAAAATACCATAGAATGCATTCTTAAATATTATTTTAAACACGATTTTCTTTATAATTTTTTAACATTACTGCAAAATTGGTCCAAAAGATTTAAATAATAATTTTCGGAATTCTGTCAATATTGTTTTATTGTCTACAATATATATTGAAGCAGTCCCAAGTGGCATCAATCCGGACTCATTGTATAGATTTTTCTTTCGTTGTTTGCGTGATTAACGAGCAACCAAAAGTGGGGATCTCACCTGAACCGCAAAAGGTTTTAGTTTCAATTAAACTGTTTTTTTTTCAATAAGGTTAATGTTGTACAATAAGAAAATATAACGCAAACTGTAATTCATAGGTGGAGCTTTGGCCCCATTCCGGTATAATGATAAATCATTTCAAAAAACGCATAATTCGAGCTCGTTGTAAGAATGATCCCCGAGAGATGGTACGATCGTTAATCAAGGAAATTATAGGTGTAGCGTCATTAAAATCAATGACAGCCACTGGACGGGGTAAACCTGGTATACCTATCGACGTTCGTGTGGCAGTGATGAGTAAGAAATGTTCATTAGTACTATCCTATATTAGATTTTTGTAAAGTTTCGATAATTGGTATATATAGGGCATTCCATCCCAAGTGGTCCACTGTGTTTTAATTTTGTTGTTACCATGTTTAGCGAAAAATTATGAAAATATAGTAATTTAAATCGTATATCAGCTATTATTATTAGCAAAGAAATAGTATATTACGAACAAGTGGGAAAAACATTTTTTCACATGTGCCGTAAGATATTTTATGTCACAAGTGTGTGTAAAATGCGGAGGAAAAATGTTAAAAATGTGTAAAACCGTATTTTACGCACGCTGTAAGATAAAAGATTTTAATCTTTTGAATAAACTTATACTAATATCTCTCTACGTTTTTTATGAATTTTTTACGAACTTTAAGATAAAAATACGCATATTCAATTTCAATAATACAATAAAATATCAATGTTTTTTGTTTAGTGAATTAAACATTTTAAATTCTTTAAACTGGCTCACAAGGGGAACTGGGGGGGGGGGGGGGTGGGGGGGGGGGGGGGTGGGGGGGGGGGGGGGTGGGGGGGGGGGGGGGTGGGGGGGGGGGGGGGTGGGGGGGGGGGGGGGTGGGGGGGGGGGGGGGTGGGGGGGGGGGGGGGTGGGGGGGGGGGGGGGTGGGGGGGGGGGGGGGTGGGGGGGGGGGGGGGTGGGGGGGGGGGGGGGTGGGGGGGGGGGGGGGTGGGGGGGGGGGGGGGTGGGGGGGGGGGGGGGTGGGGGGGGGGGGGGGTGGGGGGGGGGGGGGGTGGGGGGGGGGGGGGGTGGGGGGGGGGGGGGGTGGGGGGGGGGGGGGGTGGGGGGGGGGGGGGGTGGGGGGGGGGGGGGGTGGGGGGGGGGGGGGGTGGGGGGGGGGGGGGGTGGGGGGGGGGGGGGGTGGGGGGGGGGGGGGGTGGGGGGGGGGGGGGGTGGGGGGGGGGGGGGGTGGGGGGGGGGGGGGGTGGGGGGGGGGGGGGGTGGGGGGGGGGGGGGGTGGGGTCTCTCAGTCTAAACTTCTCTTACGAGTTTACTATATTCTTCATCTTACTTACCTTATATCGGGAACATTAGTTAACTGATATTTTAAGCGAGGAATTTGTATATTTTCCAACCTATATGTTTGAACACATTTATTCTCCAGATATTATTCTAAGTGTTATCTCTCAACCCTGAGATTTCAGCAATTTTTTAATCAATTTTATCCTCTTCATTTATATTCCCTGGTACAGCATTCTAATAAGACTTTAATTTTATATGTATTTCATGACAGCATCCATCATTTTCAATTTTATATTCCGGTTTGTCAGCATGTAAATGCATCATTGCACTTTTATTTAAATCTGTCTGCATTTATTTAATATTTCTATGCATTTAAACATTACATCCAGTTACTATAGAAACTTGCATAATAAGACTTAAATCTTATGTTAAACTTAATGATTGAATGCAATTTGTCATGAGCCTACATTCAATATTTTACTTCAAGATATGCAATCTGTAACATTTTTACTGTACGGTAGTTCATCTAAAGTAAGAACACTTCTAAGTAACCTTTTATTTATAATTTTGAATATTCAGCTACTTATATATGATATGCATTGTCAACGGTTGTTACCATTTCCAGACGTGTTTTTCGTGTTTCCGTAACATTTACTTCGTCGCCTGGGCTCTGCATCTTAATATGGTCTAATGCTAAACGATCACCAACTTTATCAATGAATATCTTCTTTTCGTATAAGTATTAAATGTGGAATCGATCATCATTGTAGTCTCATGCACGCATATTGCTGTTCCATCCCCTCTCTCTCTCTCACTCTCCATTTCTCACTTTTCCTCTCTCAATCATCCGTTGATTAACCAATAAAAATTATAACATTTAAACATAATTTCGACAGCGTGACAGCAAACGTGTAAAAATTTATGATAGGTACCGTTTACGTATCAGAAAACGATAATGTAAGTGTTAAATAAATGGTGTAAGTACTACATATTGACCAACTCATATAATGCAGTAACAAATAAAAGAACCAAGTCTTCGACGGTCGAAATCATGGAAATTATTTGAGTTGGTCAATTACTATGTAATACATACACCATTTATTTAACACTTACATTATCGTTTTCTCATACGTAAACGGAACCTATCATAAATTTTTACACGTTTGCTGTCACGCTGTCGAAATTATGTTTAAATGTTATAATTTTTATTGGTTAATCAACGGATGATTGAGAGAGGAAAAGTGAGAAATGGAGAGTGAGAGAGAGAGAGGGGATGGAACAGCAATATGCGTGCATGAGACTACAATGATGATCGATTCCACATTTAATACTTATACGAAAAGAAGATATTCATTGATAAAGTTGGTGATCGTTTAGCATTAGACCATATTAAGATGCAGAGCCCAGGCGACGAAGTAAATGTTACGGAAACACGAAAAACACGTCTGGAAATGGTAACAACCGTTGACAATGCATATCATATATAAGTAGCTGAATATTCAAAATTATAAATAAAAGGTTACTTAGAAGTGTTCTTACTTTAGATGAACTACCGTACAGTAAAAATGTTACAGATTGCATATCTTGAAGTAAAATATTGAATGTAGGCTCATGACAAATTGCATTCAATCATTAAGTTTAACATAAGATTTAAGTCTTATTATGCAAGTTTCTATAGTAACTGGATGTAATGTTTAAATGCATAGAAATATTAAATAAATGCAGACAGATTTAAATAAAAGTGCAATGATGCATTTACATGCTGACAAACCGGAATATAAAATTGAAAATGATGGATGCTGTCATGAAATACATATAAAATTAAAGTCTTATTAGAATGCTGTACCAGGGAATATAAATGAAGAGGATAAAATTGATTAAAAAATTGCTGAAATCTCAGGGTTGAGAGATAACACTTAGAATAATATCTGGAGAATAAATGTGTTCAAACATATAGGTTGGAAAATATACAAATTCCTCGCTTAAAATATCAGTTAACTAATGTTCCCGATATAAGGTAAGTAAGATGAAGAATATAGTAAACTCGTAAGAGAAGTTTAGACTGAGAGAAATTTTACAAGTATATAATAATAAATTTGAAATGAAAATATTGCCTCGATTATTTGCGAGATGTTTTTGGTATTGGTAGAATATTATTGTGGGTATAAGGTGGATGGTCAAATAATCAATGTATACGAAATTATGTCCTTTGATTGTCAGTCTTAATTATTAGTAAGGTGTTCGTTAATATCTGGAGTAGATGCAATTTATCTTTAAAATATGAATACTACACGATTACGCCATAGTCGAAAGGTGTATGCTATGGAAATATTGAAACTATATAAAGGGGTTAAGGAATATTAATAGTGCGAGGATTATTAGCAGAGATTTTTACGAAATAAATTTATAATATAAGAAAGCTAATGAGATATAAACGAAATATTCAAAATAATTACAAATTTTGAAAGTGAATATTACGTACTTTGTATGTAGAGTGCGAGCAGATATATATTACAAGATGCAATAAGCAAAAATAAAACACGATGTTTTGAATGGGACATATTGAATATTGTGAGGAATTAAATGTAAGATAAGGAATTATATAATTACCGATCTACATTAAACAATATGTTTATTATGAATATAGTCGACAGCAAACTTATGACTTATAAAGAATCATATTAATAACTGTGAATGCTTTGGCATATAATTTACGAAATCTCCTTGATAGGTGTGGGTATGAAATTTCAGACACTGGCAATGGTACTGATTTCAATTTGTTTCGTTCGCACCTTTGGTCACGATGAAATTAAAGAAGCATTATTGTCATCAGTAACGTGAATGCATTCAGATTTAAGAAAATATACAACACATTGTAAAGGTGTTTCAAAGTTCCGATGTCCTTTTCAAAGTATAGATGTCTATTTATTAATGACGGGCAAGAGTCAATTTTGATGCACATTTTAGTCTAAACGTGATAATGAAAAGTCTGACAAACAGTCTGCAAATATTGTAAATATGTACGTGTTATAATATGCAAAAATTATATAATTGAAATTAATCATAGAGATATGTGTGTTAAATGATTCATTTAAATGCATATTCATATCCTTATCCCCATCATTTCCAAATAAATATTCTAAATAAGCTTGTTTTAGTTAAATTGTATAATGATCGTATATATTAAACTGTATCATTATTTACGAAAAAATCGTTGAATATTTACTCCCTTACATAAGAAAATATTCAATGCTTATTGAAAGTGTGTTTGGACTCTCGAAAAGAAGCATGAAGTAAGATAGAACTATATAAGCTTTACAGACAGGTCTTTGGCAATTTTTCACTTTTCCCTTCAAAATGATTAATGTTTTACGGAATCACATGCGCACATTTAAATAGAATTAACCTATGCATGTCTTCATGTTGAATTTTTGTTTGGTCTTTTATTTCATATAGGGTAGCAGTTTTTTTGAGTGATAATGTATGAAAACATCAGTTCTATAAACGATTCAATATCAATAATAATTATAATAATATGAAATTTTAGTCCGTGATGTGAAAACATAAGAAGTTTTTAAAAGTTAATTTATTACCATGAAAATTATTTATTGATATAAATACTTGCGTCTTTTTCTATTACACTAGGTGTGGTGGATAGAAGGATAGTCTCCTTATTCCAATATATTTAACAAATTACATATAACAATAGTATTGGTACGTAAATAACTTAGTTAACTAATTACGATTACAATGTCGAAGTAACAAAAATCTGTCAAATATAACAACGTTTCGTGCAGTGTGATGATTCAAATCATTGTTGTAAACGGATTTAAATAGTCATGCCGGTTACGCTACATACAATTTCGAATCGAGACGTACCGTTAGTTAGTATTAAAATACATTTACGCTTGTACTTGTTTGGTTTTCAGAATGAATTTCATTCCATAGTCGTGTGAATGTTGCATCACAAAAATGTGCACACGACTCGATTTGATGTACGGGTATTCTTATAGATGTAAAAAATTGGTAGCTGATGAGAGAGAGAGAGAGAGAGAGAGAGAGAGAGAGAGAGAGAGAGAGAGAGAGAGAGAGAGAGAGAGAGAGAGAATGGTCGACAATTAAAGAAGACAGTTCAAAAGTCACATTCGCTATGAATAAGGTTTTCTTATGTGGTTCTAATGAGAACAGATTTGTTATTATCACAATGATAAATACTTTGTCGTTTTTCGTTTTGTTTTTACATTGACAGAAAGAAATATGTAGTGTAGATAAGATGACTTAGACCACGTAAGATGTAAGATGTAATTATACATGGACTGACTTTAAGATGTAATGATTTTAAGTATTTGTTTTTAGAGTGCAGTACGTCGCGATTCAATATACATACAAAAATTAATTGTTTAAACGATGTCAATTTAATGACTGAACATTTAGAGATCTTTGGCGTGCTCAATTGTATTATAAATGGATCGAAACTTGTATTCATACGTATATGTACATTTCAAAGAGATCGAATATCGTAGAAAAGGTTTCTTCAATTGTAAAAGTATGGAGACCATCATACTGGTACTAGTACGTGAAACGATTTAATATTGCGTTCAACTCTGCATCATCTGAGCATCGTAACTCGCAAACTAGCTACAATGGACAAGTATGGGACCGTCTATCTTAATCTCGAGAGGAACATTGGATGATACCGAGATGGATCTAGTGACCATGAAAACTGTCTGTTTTTGTTACACTCTGATTTGATTTCCGATTCATAGGATTTGACGAAGAGATACTACGATCTAGAGAGAAAGATACGATGTATATCCATAAGTTAGAGGTACCGCGTCATATGTGGAAGTGACAAAGAGTGTGTGAGAGAGAAAGAGATAGATACAGAGAGAGAGAGAGAGAGAGATTGATGTATTGATTGATTCTCTTTATTATGGCTTGAGGTATTACCTCTTAGGCCAACCAATATAGAGCATACATACAGATAACTAAAACTAAAACTAAGCTTAATATAACAAGGCATACTAACAGAAGCATATAAAATCGCAATACTAGATTTATAACAAAAGAGAGAGAGAGAGAGAGAAAAAAGAATGCGTCAATTAATGAAGGGGATAAGCTAATCACTATTAGGTACTAGAAATGTTGTATATTGCCGACGTGCAAGGATTCCCGGACCCGGTAATCGGTTTGTACCAAAGGAAATGTGCATTATGGATATTTCCGACAGTGATGTTGTAAAGTATGTTTTCAACGTAAAACGATTGGTTAATACACAATTATCATAGTCTACGATGGGAATCGGTCGATATATACTCTTTGATGCAATCAACGAAACGTTGGAAGACAACCTTACATGTGCTCACAAGATACCCATAAAAGGTGCAGACAAAAAAAGATATAGGTTGCAGAAAATTTTAGATGCTGACAATGTTGTCGACCTAGACATATTGGCCTATCCATCTCTACCGAAATTCATAGGACAACAACAACAACATCGATTGTCGATAAATTGTGAAAATCATACATTTAACGGAAAGTGTCCTAAACAAAATGTTAAAATGCTTAAAAATTGGATACTGGAAAATCTTCAAGACCAGCCTGCATTTCTTTAAAGGTCAATGAGAGTTTATTGTGAAGTGAAACGTCTAGCATTAATGGAAACAAAAGACATCGTGTGTCTACCTATAGATTTCATCTCAACGTTTGCAGAACGTGAAATCGAAGAAGCATGGTCATGCTTACCACTCACAATGCAAATGCATCAAAATTTACGTGAATGTCGTTGATAAACATTTTGAAACGAGTGATGATACCTTGGAAAGACCGACGCCGATGATTAAAGACTCTGCAAATTGTTAATTTCGGAGGGATGTATAGTAATGGCAATATAGGTATTTTAAAAATAAAAAAATCCCGGGTCCTCAAGATTGCTTTCGCTTTGCAGTAGATGCACGGTAATAATTAACAATTTCACTTTCATATTCTTTTGCATGGCGATAATAAGGTTAATTATCAACTAGAGCCAATTTTCAAGAACCTCATATTCAATTGTAATCGCTCCATAACCACTCATATCAGCAAGTGTATGATCGCAGCTTACGATGAATCCATGCATTTCAGATGCACCCGCATATTTTATTCTGCGATACACAGATTCTGAAATCTCTTTAAACATACCAAAAGATGGCATCATTGTCACTTCCTTTAACTTTTTACTTAAAAGACACAAAACTGTGCGTAAAGATAGAAAGAAACTCTTGAATTTTACACGCTTCTCTTAGATTTTTACATCGACATTTCGATCTCATTAGTCTCAGAAATGTTAAAAGTGGGAAATATTAAATGAACGTTAATTAGTTATATTATAAGCAAGTCGATACTCGTATGTATTTGTTACTAATGGGAAGTCAGATTCATTGTTACCGTATAGTAAAGTCTACGGATAATTAACAGGTCGAAACCTGTATGGCGATATTTAAGATGTGGTAAATTGTACACATATTTAAAAAAAACGGTTAAGAGCATGATTAATTACATTACCCACGTGTCCAAACTCCAAAATTATAGCTATGGTTCGAACGTCATGAAAACACGTAAATACCGTGAATAGATAAATGCATAGAGAATAAGCGTGACATCCTCTCTTTCTAATTACTGCTAGCTTCTTCCATCATTTCTATATTATACATTTTAATACACACTATTCGGATCATGAGAGATTTATTACTATTTAAATATTATTATTATAAATTATTTATTTATTTATTAATGCTACCTTTGTTAACGAATGTTAACACGAAATAAGTGGAAATGTAAAGAAATTGGTTTGAGAGGAGAGGTAACCATTACTGCGCGTGCGTCAATTAATGAATAAAACACGGTTATACTTTATTCACTAGTGAATCAGTAGTCCAAAATTATAGCTATGGTTCGAACGTCATGAAAACTCGTAAACACCGTGAATAGATAAATGCATAGAGAATAAGCGTGACATCCTCTCTTTCTAATTACTGCTAGCTTCTTCCATCATTTCTATATTATACATTTTAATACACACTATTCGGATCATGAGAGATTTATTACTATTTAAATATTATTATTATAAATTATTTATTTATTTATTAATGCTACCTTTGTTAACGAATGTTAACACGAAATAAGTGGAAATGTAAAGAAATTGGTTTGAGAGGAGAGGTAACCATTACTGCGCGTGCGTCAATTAATGAATAAAACAATGTTATACTTTATTCACTAGTGAATCAGTAGTCCAAAATTATAGCTATGGTTCGAACGTCATGAAAACTCGTAAACACCGTGAATAGATAAATGCATAGAGAATAAGCGTGACATCCTCTCTTTCTAATTACTGCTAGCTTCTTCCATCATTTCTATATTATACATTTTAATACACAGGAGGAAGACAAGGATATTGATGATGATGAGAGATTTATTGCTATTTAAATATTATTATTATAAATTATTTATTTATTTATTAATGCTACCTTTGTTAACGAATGTTAACACGAAATAAGTGGAAATGTAAAGAAATTGGTTTGAGAGGAGAGGTAACCATTACTGCGCGTGCGTCAATTAATGAATAAAACACGGTTATACTTTATTCACTAGTGAATCAGTTTCATACGAAATGGAATACGTTGTAGACGTGCAGGGATTCCGCGGGCCTGGTAATGGGTTCATACCGAAGGAAATGTCTATAATAAATATTGTCGACAGTGAAATTGTGACTTATGCGTTTAAACCACCATATCAATGGGTACCTTTACACTATAAGAGAGTCAATAACTGGTTGATGAATAATTATCACGGTTTCCCATGGCAATCTGGCGACGTACCTTTTGACGCTATAAACGAAACTTTGGAGGATATCGGTAAATGTGCTAGCAAAATTTATGTAAAAGGAGTCGATAAAAAATGTTGGTTGGAGGATATATTAAACGCTAAAAATGTTGTCGATCTCGACATTTTTGGACTGCCCATCTCTAACAAAACTGAAGCAGCAGCAGCAATATCAATTGTCGGAGATGTGTGAAAATCATACGATTAATGGAACATGCGCTAAAGAAAATGTAAAAATACTTAAGAATTGGGTATTGGAAAATCTATGTGAACAACCTGCATCTCCACAACGTTAATTAAGGATTTATTACGAAGTAAATCGTCTCGCATTGATGGAAACAAAAGATATCGAATGTCTGCCGATTGATTTCATTTGCATATTTGCTGACCGGCAAATTGAAGAAGCATGGGCTTGCTTGCCACCTGCTATGCAAATGCATCCTGATATACGTGAATGTCGTCGATGTTATAAACATTTCGAATCAAGCTATGATACGATAGATGGTCAACCACCTATGATTAAAGACTGCATCAATTGTCAAGTTAAAAGCGACGCATTAGTTGATGATAATGAAAATATGAATTTCATGTGATTGCTATTGTATATTGTTATGTATGAATATGAGAAATAAAAGAATAAATAACATTTATTAAAAACATCTTCTGTATTTTCTTCATCTTCCTTCCTGCATGATATTGTATAAAAAAAAGAATATGGGTTATTTAAATGGTCATATTTAACAAAGTCGTCGATGGTTAACGTAATGATTAATGGATTTTAGACGCGTCTCAACTCGTCTTTACGAGATATAGGTCCCAACATAGAAATTGCATGTGTTTCCCAAATATGGGAATGAATAATGGTTTAGACGCGTCTGGACCTGTATACCATCTTTACGAGATATAGGTCCCAACATGTTATGTAATATTCTTAGAAAATACATGTGTTTTTCCAAGGGTGGTCGACGCCGATGCCGACCTCCCCGGCGCTATTCAAGCACGCTTCGAATGAGTGGTGGGAAAGCCAACCGCCAGACCCCGAGCGCCAGAGGGCCGAAGGTACACGTGTTTTTCCAAAAATGGGAATGACTAACGGATTTTAGACGAGTCTCAACTCGTATACCATCCATGTGTTTCGAGGGGGGAGAGGTAGCATGGCAATAATTATTCGAGCGATCAAATCGCGATATCAATTCGCGGTTTTAATTCGCGACCTTAATTCGCGGTCTTAATTCGCAATCTTAATTCGCGAGTCATCTCGCGAGGTACCCCTCGCGATCCACCGAAACCGCGAGTGGCGTAGAACTGTCTTTATCCTTCTACTCCCACGGTCGGGGGGTCACGATTTTTAACGGAAATTTTTGTACGTATTCTAGGGCGAAAATAAAAATATACGTGTTTCAGCATTTTAGCCAATGGGTTTTGGTTTTTATACAATATATTATTGAAATTCACGTTCTTATTGCCATATATATATCAACTTTGGAACGTCAGATACATTCCCCTTGAAACATTCGAATGCCTGACATCCACAGCATAACCCAACAGCGAATTCCTGTAAACATTTCAAAAGTCGAATGCGAAACATTTTTATATGAATTAACTTATGATTTCTGCGCCCTTCCCTCCATTTAAATGTAATCGCCAATTTGAAATTCTTTAAACTAGTTTAACCTGCAGCGGCAAGAAAAGATTTTCTTATAAGTACTGTAACACACTATTCTTATACAATTTTGAAGTACGCTCGGTCTTTTTCCCTTTTAGTAGTAGTAGTAGTAGTAGTAGTAAATCATTTATTTTGGCTCGAGATAGACACCTCTTAGCCAACCATATAATATACATAGGATTAAATGTACAAAGAAATCAAGAAAACGAAATACAAAACAAATACTAATGCCGCAGTCGACGCACAATGTTATATGTAGAATTAATAGAATAAACAGATACATGTAGGCCGCAATGAGTTACAAATTAATGCTAATAACAAAATAATAATAAAATCCCGTAAATGTTACAAGTCATTCTAGTTTCGGCAGGACCTGACGCTTATCCTTATCAGCATTTAATAAGAAAGCGTACAACTTATTTTTAAAGACTTCATTCGACATAGTACAACGTATCGAACTAGGTAGGATATTCCATAACCTAGATGAAATAATTATAAACGAATTCGAATAGGTTTTATTTCGAGATAGCGAAAGTACATTATGACCCGGTCTCAACGTAATCGGTGTGCGCGTCTCTCTCCTTATATATTTACAATACAAATAATCAGGTTTTTTGGTAGCCAGTATTTGGTGTGTTAGTGATCCAATTATATGAAGTCTACGGCTGGCGCTAGTCAGCCAACCTAGCTGATGTCTGTAGGAACTAATGTGATCGTATCTTCTGAGGCCGAAAATAAATCTGATACAAGCATTATACATTCTTTCAACTCTCAAACTCATGACGGAATCGAGGTCATTATAAACAGCCGCACAATAATCGAGGTATATAACTTTGTACTTTTAAACGGACGCTGTCCTGGCGATTCCCCAGCACATTTTACTTTTCTCGGCCAAAGGGGTTTCAGCGTCGTGGATCTTATATGGGTCTCAGCCCCTCACTTGCCATTTATTGATGACCTAAATACGGAGGACGACCTCCACGGTTCGGATCACTTGCCGGCAATATTATCACTTTTTTTATATTCAGCAAGCTCTGCTCGGGAGACAACGGACGCTTCGAGGGAGTGCTGCGTAAAAATAAGATACTCGATGTCGATTGATGGGGTGCGGAATTTCCAAAATGTTCTACCTCAATCTCTGACAGCCTCTCCGTCGATGGAGTCAGAGTCTTTAGATATAGTATACGATCATTTTATCGGGGCTATTCGCGCAGCGGCAACAAGCTCAGGTTTAGTTTCGAGAACGGTATTTTGTAAAGCGCGTAAGTATTCTGATAAATCGAAACCCTGGTTTGACGGGGAATGCGCCTCCGCAAGACGAGTTTTTCGTCGGTCTCTGTACCAAATGCGTAAAAATGCGTACAGCACAAATTCGACCTTTGCTTTTAATTCCGCGAAAAGGGTATACTTAGCTACCTTAAAGCAGAAAAAACTCCGTTATGCCTCCGCGATCTCCGATAGGTTTTTGGAGGTCCGCAATTCAGCAGACTTCTGGAACGCGTGCCATCAATTCCGAAAAAAGCCCGTCCCCGGTGAGCGGGTCTCCGAGGGGGCCTGGGGGGCATACTTCTCGGAGATTTTTCCCCGGGAGGACTGTTCCCCAGAGACGTTTTATGGCACGTTTGACCCCTGCCTGGACTCTCCGCTTACCCTGGACGAGCTTAAGGATAGTATCAGAGCGTTGAAGGTGGGTAAGGCCATTCGTTCCGACGAGTTACCTGCCGACATTTTTACACTACTAAACGATAAATGGCTTTCCCGCCTCCTCCACCTCTTTAATAGAATTTTTTCTGCAAAGGCATTCCCCGCGGGCTGGGCTCACACTAAGTTATTTCCATTACTGAAAAAAGGTGCGCGAAACGACCCAGCGAATTATAGATTAATTGCCATAACCAACGCGGTGTCTAAGATTTTTTCGCAAGTGTTATGTAAACGTCTGTCCGAGTGGGTCTCCGCAAGGGAACTGTTGCCTGAGGAACAGGCCGGGTTTCGCGCTGGCAGGAGCACTGAAGATAATATCTTCTCGCTTCTCGCCACAATCCAAATTTCGCTTCGACGCCCTAAGTCAAAACTTTTCGGTCTTTTTGTCGACTTTAAAAGAGCCTTCGATTCTGTTTCTCATGTGCTTCTCTGGCGGAAGCTGCTTGGACTCGGCGTTAGTGCCAAATTTGTGAGAGTCTTATCCGCTCTTTATCAGTCGGCTTCGGTACGTTTACAAACGGGCGACTCTGCGATGCCCGAATTTAGAGTAACAAGAGGAGTCCTTCAAGGAGAAATCCTTAGCCCCCTTCTATTTATATTATACCTGTCCGACATTGTGGCGTTCTTTCGCGCGAAGGGCGTGCGCGGGGTGGATATTACGCTTACTCAGGATCTGTTAATGTTGCTCTACACCGACGACCTGACTATCTTTGCATTCTCCCCGGTAGATCTCCGTAAAAAATTGGTTTTACTCGCGGATTACTGTGAGAAAAACCTTCTTTCAGTTAATACAAGTAAGACTAAAATAGTATGCTTCAGAAGGGCTGGACAGCTGGATGCTCATTCGCGACTGTTTCGGTACAGAGATAGACCTGTTGAGGTTGTATCCAGTTACAGGTACCTGGGTGTTGTGTTCTCCTCCTCCGCGCGCGGCCTCCTACCTACTGAGGACGCTATAATCCGAACAAATGCTGCGTCAGCCGCTGTTACGTCTTTAATCTGCTCTGCTAAAATAGACACATGGAATGCCATTTTTATGTTATATAATGCGATGATAATGTCCGTTCTTTTATACGCGGCACCGTTTTGGTCTTTACGTTATTTGGACAGTCTGGAATCCGCGCAGGTTGGGTTTTTAAAAAAATTGTTCAGCTTGCCGAGGAACACCCCGGCCTACCTCGTCCGCCTAGAGCTCGGTATTCCGCCCTTATCGGTAGAAATTTGCTCCAGAGCAATCAAATGGGTGACTAGAATACTCACCACTGCCGGATTACAGACTGCCCAAAATATTATTTCTCCGCTTAAAAGAATTGGCAACAGCTGTTTCGTCAAGTGAAACCCTCAACTGGGTCGTCCAGTTGAAGGAAGCACTTGTCAGTCCAGGGGCGAACGAGTTATGGAATAATTTTAGTGCCGACTTTTGGGAACGGGCAGGGCCGTCTGTGGTTGCAGGGTTCGCGGAGGTCTGCAGGGCGAGGGATTTGAGAGCCTACTTTTCTTCCGAGTCTATTCAATTGCCCATCTACCGTCTCCCTGGGGACTCTGCTTACACTCTGTATCCTTCTCGCTTACACCTGGACTGCTTAAAAGTAAAGATGCAGCTAAGGCTAGCAACAGTTTACTCGCGTTCTTTCTCAATTGCTGGGCAACGTTACTTATACAATCCGACTTCGCCATGTACTCTCTGCAATTATAATATGCAAGAAACGCTGCTGCATATTCTTACGGAGTGCCCCTTACTAGCGACTGTTAGAAGAGAATTTGCTCGAAACCTCAATCATTCGACCAGTATACTGTGTACACTAGTTTGTGGTAACGACACCCAATCTGCGTCTCTTCTATACAAATATGTAAAAGCGTGTTTTCACAGGAGGGCATTTCTCCTAGGCGACTAAGTTTTGCGTTCGTTTTTGCGCTGTCTAATCGCGCTCGGTTATACTTCAATATGTCCACAATAATACTGCCAAGTGGTATTGTATATTATCTGCGCCGTATAATAATGTATCTTGGAACTTCGGAACTCCCTCTCAACGGGTGTACCCCTATTTATGAGAGTAATAAACTACTACTACTACTACTACAATAATCGAGGTGCGGTATTATGAGTGTCTGACATAATTGGATCTTGAGCGGCCTCGATAAAGCCATGGAATTTTGTCTGAGCTGCCTGAGCGTACCGTAGACCTTACGTGACATTTCGGCTACCTGACCACGCCACGATAAACTACTATCAATGATCACTCCCAGATTAGTTACATTATTTGACCAACATATTTTTTGGCCCCTGACTGGCAGTTTCGAGATGGAGTGTAGATCAATCGCTTTGACTGCTCTCGCTGTTCCGACAATTATAGCTTTTGTTTTAGTGACATTTATTGTAAGGTATAGCTAGTGTCCAATTTACAAACCGATCGACATCGTTATTGATCATGCTAATGCCATCTTCAAGCTGACCTGGTTTACATTGCAGCATTATTTGTATATCATCAGCAAAGATACTGTGACGCGTAGATTTTAACACTGATGGAAGATCATTGATGTAGATTGAGAAAAGTAGAGGGCCTAGAACTGACCCTTGCGGTACTCCGGAAGTGAGAGTGAACCACTCCGATTTTTGACCATCACGTCCCAATACACATTGCTGACGATTAGACAAATAAGGCCCAAACCATGCAATGGCATTGTTAGAAAGGTTTGCTTCACGAAGCTTAGCCAGCAAAAGAGAATGGTTAACCGTATCAAACGCTCGGGTGAAGTCAAAAAGGACTACAATACTAACCATACCGTCATTCATACCAAGGCGTATCTCATCCGTAACATTTAAGAGTGCTGTCTGGGTACTGCAACCACGTTTGAAACCCGATTGATATTGGTCAAACCACTTATTTTCATTAAGAAAAGCAGTTACTTGTTCATGTGCGATGCGCTCAAGAATTTTAGAAGATGCACAAAGTATTGATATGAGACTATAATGTGATGGGTTTGATGGTGCGTTTACTTTATTTAGAGGTAAAAGTAGAGCTTTTTTCCACAGTGATGGAAATACTGATGATTGAAATGAACAATTAAAGATGTCAAGAAGATATGCAAATATCGCGGGCATAGCTTTCATCAAGAAACTCATAGGAAGCTCATCAATACCCTTAGCATCAGTCTGAACGCGGTGAATATGATTAGAAAGAAGCTCCGGAGTAATGTAACTAATGAATAGACGGGCGTCACTAAAATTGTCATGAGCAAAGGAAGCAGGTACATTATCGGGCAAAGAACTGACAGCAGGAAAAAATGAGGCAGTGAATAGAGCAAGTTCATTAACTGAGCAGCATAATTCCGTATGATGGACTGACGAGCTAACCAGGCCCATCTTGCGCAATTCGTGCCATAAAATTTTCGGATTTTTTATATTCGAGAGCTTATGACAATAGTAATTATCACGGGCTGTAATAAATTCATTTTTGTACTGACTGCGAGCTTGTTTTATAAGCAGTTTGAGAGAGACATCTCGGGTTCTGCGATAAATTCTTAGAAGACCATCACGTTTCTTCTTCAATTCCCGTAATTCATTAGTGAGCCATGGAATTGGTTGATGTTTAGGGTGGAAGGTGCGTAATGGAGCGTGTGTATTCAAAATATTTAATAACTTAAGGCTGTAAAAGTCGCATTTTGCATCAGCATCATACGAATTAGCGAAATCAGACCAATTTAAGTTGTCTATATCATTAAAAACGGCGTTAACATTAATATTATTCAGATTACGGCATGATATACTACTAGCGAATGATCGAGGGCTAGTAGCACGATATTCGATAGCTATTAATTCGTGACCTCCGACAAATGATACAATGGACTGGTCAGACGAAATGATATTGTCAAGTTGTGAAACTAAGCAATGGACAATCCATGTATCAGCACGGTAGCTATGGTGAGTCGGATCATACGGAACAATCTCAAGATTATTAGCTACGGCAAACTGACGTAAGTACACAGAAGATGAAGTGTTTTTATTGAGGTCTATGTTGAGGTCACCAAAAATAATTATATCGCTATAAGCCTGACCAATCAACTGCAGAGAATCTTCAAATTCGTCGAGCATTGTTATATTCGGTGCGCGATAAATGACGGACAGGATTAGTGGGGTAGAGTGTTGGTGTTTTAGTTCTAACGTAATGAATTCAGGATTATCCAAATTATTAGTAGAATGAGCAATAACTTTACATGTAAACGAATTATGAATATATAAGCAGCAACACCTCCACCACGCTTATCCTGTCTATCATGACGTATCAAATTATAATTGTCCATACCATAAAACTTATTAAGATGTTGAGTATTAAACCACGTTTCAGTAATTAAAATAATATGATAAAAATTATGTTTGAAATAATCTCTAAAAGAATCTATTTTATACTGTGAATCTAACGACTGAACATTTATGTGACAAACTTTAAGCGAATTATTAATTAAAAATGACGAAGTTGAGGAAGAAGTTGAAGTACCATTCCTCGAAGTTGAGACAGCAGATGGGCCAAGCACAAACCGTCAATCTTTGATGCACTGAAGATCTTCTTCATTCAATATCATTACAGAAGGTTTTCCATTATCGGGTCGAAAATGAACGATGCCTTGGTATAGGTAGCATCTGTTGGTGGGTTGGCCACGGCACAATAACCTTCCTTTTTTTTAATAAGTCAAGAGTTTCCGGTGGTAGACTTTCATTTATATATATCTTCGTTTTAGGTAACGACGTATCAATAGAGTTCTAGTATAAAGCTTTTTTAGCTACCATGCCCTTGATTATGTCAGTGCGAATTCTTGGAGCAGCAACTCTGACATATACAGATCTAGGACGACTGTTCACTGCAGAAGAGCTATGTGGTTCCTGAGTATCAGTTGATGTAGTAGAATTTGAAATATTTATATTATTACGATGTGGTAGACGGTAAGCATCGATAATATCACGAGTTTCCAAAGTTACATTTAGTTCCTGTGAAATTTTCATCATAATTCCACGTAAATCCTCATTTGCTGCTTCCACTAATCCACTCACCAGAAGGTCACAGTTTCTGGTAATGTAACCAGATCGAGCTTTTTCAATTTCCAACTGCTGTCGAAGTGTATCGATATTATTTGAATTTTTGGCAACGTCTGATTCTAATTTATCGACCGTCGATGATACTGCTAAAGCTTTATCTAATTTTTCATTGAGTGATAAATAATTAAGTTTATACCCCGCATAAAAATCCTGAAAATCCGTATGTTCTGGCTCAGGTGCAATTGAAGAGGCACCACCAGACGGCAATAATCGTGGTTGCGCCAAAACAGATGTCGTTTTGCGTTTTTTATTCTTTGTTTGTGCAGCAATGCAGCAAACAAGTTGCCCGGCAGAGGTAGATTCAAATTCATTCGAGCAGGATTGACAGTAGTCTTTCCTGCATGCAATGCATGTAACTTTTTGGCTCTCAAGGATAGCAATTTTGCACGAGATGCACGTCGAAGCCATCGTAGCTGGCAACATTAATTTTAAATTGTTAACTTTCGCACGAGCTGTCAAAATTTATGCCAGAAACAAGACTTTTATCGTGTTCTTCTTCGAAAGAGTTTCTAGATAAATACCGTATTGGAGGGGGCTCTCCGAGTCCCGGTGAACCGCACGCGCAGATCTAAGGCGCATCCAGCAATTAGTATGTGTGACACTGACACAGTAACATATACCAACCAAGACCAAATACTCTATATACTGGCAATGTTTAGTCAACACATACAACATTGCTAAATGTTGATATCACGATTTCTGCGCCTGCGCTCATGTAGATCTAAAGAAAATAAATCAGTTCCAGAATGTTCCACGGATTAACGAAAGTTATCAACACAAATAATCCACTTTTTGCTCCAATAACGCACAAAAACACCTCGAAATGCATCCAGCTCTCGGCACCCGTACTAGACGAATTTCATCGGACGAGATTAAGCACCGAAACTTTCAAACACGCTATAAACTTCAACTTTCTTCTAAGCTCAGAAATATGCGACCGCCACGAGTGACAGTTGACAGTGTATTAAGAAAATTTAAAAAAGAATTGTTTATAGTTTTATATTTTAAATATTGCAAAGAAATATGATCGTATATTTTTAAAAATGTTCCTATAATGTGGAATGTACTGTATTATTGCATTTTGCGGGTAATGATGAATATGAAAAAATAGATAATTACGGACTCACAATAAATTGAAAGCATCACCTTACTCGTGTATTGTTTTCGAAAAATAGTAAAAATATACATTTATATGAATATAAATATCTCTCTCAATAACAGATTGATTAGGAAAAATATTTCACGCAATATAAAATACGAAATCGGAATGCTATAACAAATAGAAGACTAGAATTATCGCTGTTGCAGAATAATTGAAGTTATCATGGATATCGTATTCTACGATACTTTTAATATATAGAAAAACTGAACAAAAACTTTGGTATTATAGAAAAACAAAAAAATGTGTTTATATAAAGCGGATATAGGAAGATATTGCACAATAGCTTTGTTTGAGGGAGAATTATAATTTCCGAATGAATGATGCAAAATACCTTATTCAAAATATATAGTAGGCCAGTCAAATTAGACAGAAAAAGGGCTTGAGCGGGAAAGTGAACGCAATTTAATAAAACCTTTTGGGGCTTATTTGGGACGTTTTGAAAAGCTTATTTAGAAGTTTGCGTATTCCCAGGGGCGCGGGATTTTGTACGGGGGCCCCCTTTTTTAAAAATTTCGCCATATCTCGGCCAATTGCTATCGGAAATTAACGTTCGACCTCTTATTTTGTAGCATTTTTTGCGCCCTACAATTTTGTTTGTTAACATTTTCCACGTAGAGTCAATGGTTCGCGTGTTTTTTTGCGGTGGAAGGTGGGGGGGGGGGGGGGCCATTAATTTTCATTTTTTTTTGCATTTTTCTCGTTTTGGTGAAGATAAATCACTTTTTTCGTTGAAATAAAAGTTATAGAGCTTGAAAAAACGAACAAAATGAGCTATAACTCGATCCGATTCGTCGACAATAGGCCGCCAGAACGGAGGCACGCGCCGGGCCGAGTTCGTTTTCGCTTCTGTCTTTTTTCTAGAGTGGGCATGACATATTTTCTGGGAAGTGTAACGGTTATCGCGCTGTGGAATGCGAGGGTAGGTATACAGAAGACCCATTGTGCGGAGGGATATACCGGTTCAGACCTGCAGAGGCAGGCAACTCGAAACATGTGCTCGGACGACGTTTTCAGTCAGTTATTTCGCGGCGTTCCGAGCGTTCGAATGCAGGTACAGCGAAGTTTTTATAAATTATTAAGATGGGTTACTGTTTTAAATGTAAACAGCCGTTACTCAACGATGTGCGTGAAGTTAAAGCGAAAGGTATTGAAAGGCTTCTGAAATGTAGTGAAGAAAGACAAGCGGAAGAACATCGGCATCTTTTGAAAAATGTTCAATCGATTTCTGTGCACAATCCTTGTTATAAGCGATATACAGATTCCCGAATAAAAACGTCTTTATTAGAAAAAGCACTTTCGACGAAAGCAGAGAGGACCCATGTGGAAATAACGGTATGTTTAATTTTATTATTCATTTCATTACTTATTTTGTATACATGTTTGTAGAAATATCTTATAAAAGACTAATAATACATTATCATAGTAAGTAGAAAATACAATTCATGTAAGAGTGTATTCTTCGCGCATTTATTCTGAAAAGAAGAATATCGTTTTTTCAGTAATGTTACAGAAATACAGAACAAAGCTTATTGTAATATTTTATTTTTTGTTTCAGAGAATATCTCAATATGTTACATTATTATATTTACATATTACTTCTTTTGTTTCATGTACTTGTTAAGTTATTACCATTTGCTCATAACAATTTTAGCGTTCAAGCTTTAGAAACATGACCATTTGTATCATTTTCAGACTAAGTTAAAGTGCGCGTAAAGTTGAATTAAATCATATTAAATCGTATAATCCGTTTGCATTGAACTAAACCATTTATCCTGTAATCCTTGTAATATTAATTTTTTAATAACTAGAGACTTATCATAAATCAACTATTACACGAGGGTCATGAAACCACTTAACTGTTGCAAACGCATCAATGTACAAAGGTGTCCGTTATATTGCAGTTGTTAACCTAATAGTATTTTACTTCAACATATTTGTTTCGTAATTATAAGCATTTAATTTCTTCCATGCAGAACAAGCAGAGGACGTGCAAGGGTCACAGACGGATAATTCTTCCAAGTTTTCACAGCAGTGCCTTTTTTGCAATGAGACAATTCGAGCAGACTTTGACAAAATGTCACGAGAGGAGCGCACAAAGATTGTGACAATAACGCGAAGCAACGCCGTTGAAAATATTAAAAAGATCCTTAACGAACACGGAGATGAATTTTCTCGTGCAGTATGTCAACGTATGGAGTCTGTCCCTGATCTAGTTGCTGCAGGTGCTCGGTATCATGCAGCCTGCGCGATGCGTTACGTATATCGCAAAGGTACTGGAGCAAAGAAGGGTCGACCTGGTGGAGATAAAATTGATGCCGCCATGGATGATATCTATACATATATGGAAGAAAGCAGCAATGAATGCCAATTTTCTTTGGAAGATTTAATGGCCCAAATAAAAGGTGGCCTTTGTCCAATAAGAAAACCGTACGAAAACATTTGCTTGAAAAGTATGGCGATGACATTATCATTGTGACGTCAGAACGCAGTACGGTAGTATGTTTTAAGAACACCGGTCATAAATTGATTTTGGATGCCTGGTATCGTGACAGAAATAAAAATGAAGCAGACGAACGATTGCGTGTCGTGCGCGAAGCTGCCGCAATCATTCGCGAAGACATTAGATCGGTTGTTTACGATTTACAAATTATCTACCTTCCGACAGTTTCCTTGCAAGTGCCGAATCCGAAATACCTACATCTTTGACAGTTTTTCTGAACGAAATCATAAATAAAAATAAAAAGTCAAACACCGAACGTGCATCACAATTTTTAAAGACTAAATGTACATCAATAGCACACGCAATAATTTCTGCTGTACGCCCACGTTCTTTCAACTCTTCTGTAAAAATCGGCATCGGTGCTTTCTTATATAAAAAATTCGGATCTAAAACGTTGATTGATGTACTTTCGAATTTGGGATTTTCGGCGTCATATGCAGATGTCATGACGTATGAAAATGCGTGCATACACAGGGGTTCCAGTAACATTCTTGCCGGATCGTTTTCGCAATTTGTTTATGACAATGCGGATTTTAATATAAAAACAATCGACGGTCACGGTACTTTCCATGCCATGGGTGGCATCCAGTGTGTCACGCCGAGGACTGGTGTCGCTCCCGAGGATGCAGTGAAACGCGTTACGGAACGACGATCGTCGCAAAAAGTAGCATTAATGGGCACGATTCAACTTCTGTCATACACAACCCACACTTTGGCTGGTTTACGGACTATTAAGGTCTCTGATATCGAAAACTACGTCTGATTTCCCACGACATTTTGCCGACCATACCGGACTTGATGTGGCTTTACGGAAAATGGTCGTGCTACGATAAAATTCCAGGTTGGAACGGATTCATGGAGAGAATAACGTGCAATTTACCTTTCGAAGTGTCGAAAATTCTGTGTCTTCCGTTTATCAACGCTCCGCCATCAGACTACGACACAATCCTGACAGCGCTTTGTCAAGCAGTGGCAAAGTGTGCAGAAAGCCATCAACGTACGTGTATAGTTACCTTCGATCGACCACTGTACTGGGAAGCGAGAGACATTGTCGCAGCCGCCGATCCATCATTTGGATTCCAGAACGTCCTGATTAGGCTCGGTGGATTTCATCTCCTCATGTCGTTCATGGGAGCCATCGGTAGTATAATGATGGGCAGTGGGATAGAGCAACTTTTCTATAAAATGTATGCAGAAAATTGCATTACTAAAATCCTTTCGGGGCATGTATACAGCCAAGCTGTTCGTGCACATGTATTAACGCACCTTGCATTGTCAAAGATAATCATGGAAAACGTGGATTTAACAGAAAACGAACGCAATGAATTGGACTGTTATTTAGATCTCGTCAATCGTCCCTCTGTACTCATCGCTGCGGAAAGCAGTGTGCGGAAAGCAAAACTTCGAGATGCACTGACATCGTTGGAAAACAGGGGGCCTACTGCTAAATTGTGGGTCCAGTATTTTAAAATGCTGATGCTGTTGAAAAACTTTCTTGAAGCGAAAAGATCCGGTAACTGGATGCTGCACTTGAATACTATACAAAAAATGCTTCCATTCTTCCACGCCAGTGGACACTTTCTGTATGCCAAATCTGCCCAACTCTATCTCCAAGACATGTCATCATTGGATTAAAGAATGCCTCCCGAACAGTATGAGAAATTAACGCAGGGCTGTTTTACACTACGGAGGAGTGATAAATTTTGGAGTAGAATCATGTCCGATCAGACAATTAAACAAGTGTTAATGAGGTCTTTCTCGACAAATCTGACTCGACGTGGAATCACAGCAAGTACCTTCGCATCGTGGACTTCAGGAATGTCGCATCTGCAAAACATTTGTCAAGAGATTGAGCATTTTTCAGGAGTATATTGCGCTAGTACGGAACAACATGTCGACATTCGCCCGACAAGGATAAAACGCGACAACACCGACGTTGAGAAAATAGATATGTGGCTAGCGTGTAACGTTGAATTTTTCTTTATTTATTAACAAGATATACGTATACATGAAATTATTATAATTGCACACACTTTAAATCCTTGGACGCGACCCAAAAATGCGGTTTCCGCTGAACTGGTATGACCGTTAATTTTCTACACTTTCTCGCTATCTTCCTCGCGACCAAAGTTAGCCACTCACGCTCACTTCCGGTTTCTCATTTCTCCCCATCCACTCACGAATTCCAAAAAAAAAACGATTTTCCAAACTTTAATTCGCCACTCGCCACTTCCGGTCTAACAATCACTCATCTCATTCATCCAACAGACCGCAAAAATCACAGGAATCTCCCGTGCCTCTTTCGCCACTTCCGGTCCGCATCATTCAAATTTTTTTTTTGTCATCCGATTCTCATTCATTTAATTTTTCGGCTATGCCGCCTTACGTTGTCTTTCTTTTCCTCTTCCTGTATCTCTTTCTCTCGCTCTATCTTCCTGTCACTCTCCTTCTCGCTACTCTCCTATCTCTGTCTCTCTCTCTTATCTCTCACTACCACTCTTCTTTTTATCTGTCTACCTCCCTCTCGCACCCTCACCTCACTCCACCCCACGACCACACAATCAAATTTCAAACTGTCAACTTTTTCCACCGACGCGACTAATCTCTTTCTTCCTTCGACTCTCGCTATCACGACCGTACTAAATTTGAAAATCGTCATCGGTACTGACCGATGACGATTTTCCACCTCTCTCGCTACTTTCCTTTTAAATTTTGAATAGTGCATTGGTGCGTAATATACCGCGCTAGTGTGTGTAGCGCCTGTATACATGCACACACGCGTGGTCAGCTAGCCGATCGTCGCCTCTCCGTCGCACGATGGGAGACGCCGTCGCCGACACAACAAACCGGCGATCGACGGGAGAGATCGAGCGTCCTTCTCTTACTACTACCCGGGCCGGCGCAACTCGCATGCCTCTCGCTCCCACTGCCGAGAGAGAACTTGCAGTTCTTACGACGCGTATTGTTTTCGCCCAAATATAATTAATATTATAGCAATTTCATTTTATTAATTAATATCGTGACTTTGTCACAATCCCCTCCCCTAAACCGGAATATCCCTTGGATATTTCGTTTATTATTCATTTTCAACGACTCACCTCCCAGTCCTCTGCTATTTTCTCTCTTCCGTCTCGTCGCTCGCCACATCCTCCTTCTCGCTACTCCTTTCGCTACTCTCTCTCCCCACTGTCTCGCTAATCTCTCTCCTCTTCCTCCCAATTCGACATTTATCCGGACCCCTCTCCCAGTTCGGAATCGGATATGCATCTTTTCGAGTGACTGCATTCAAATCCCGATAATCGATGCACATCCGGATCGACCCATCGCTTTTCTTCACTATCACCGGCGCGCTACTGCAATCACTGGAGGATCTTTCGATAACCCCTTTCTGCTCTAACTCTCTCACTTCCTGTTGCGCTTTTTGCAGCATTATAGGGGACATACGACGTGGTCGATGCTTAATCGGTGTCGCTTCCTCCACTTTGATATGATGCTCCGTTAGAGGAGTTAGCCCGGCGGTTTTCTCACTCCCTTTCAAAATACTCGCAACTAGCTCGACTACCCTTTTCTCTTGATAATCATCCAACTCTCTAATTTCGGCGCAATCCACATGAATTGTGGGTTGCCCGGTGGGTCGTTCGATAAAGGTATGCCAGGGACCCTCAAAACACTCGCCACTGTCTTCGCCCCTGTCGCACATCTAAATCAGACACGCTCGCGAAATCCATCCCCAATATGATATCTGAGGTGACCCTTTCCGTAGCTCTAAACTCGACTTGTTGGGTATTACCATCAATCTCCATCTGTACAACTAACATTCCTATAAACGGACTTACTTCCCCTGACACACTTCGCATTGTCGATTTCGTCGGTTTAAGTCTATCTCTGAATTTCTCTACTACCCGGGGACCTACAATGGAGACCATTGCCCCGCTATCATGCCTCGCAACAAATGGGCACCCGCCTGTTTCGATCTCGACAAAACAACGACTTTCTACAGCAGCTATTTCCTCCACTTCACCCCATCTCACTATCTCTATACTCTCCAACCTATTATTCCCCCTCCCCATCAATAACTTTACCGTTTGCTGAACTCTACGTTCATGTTGTTGGTTTTGTTCTTCCGGGGAGGGTCTCATACCTTTTTTATTCGCTAGTCTGGCCTCATCACTTGATTCACTCGCTATCCCCTCTTCAACTTCTTCTGGCACCAACAACTCCTCGCTAACTACCCCTGTTGATCGGCCGGGGAGGACGCGGGGTTCCTGCACCCTCCGGCCCTCGCGTTTCCCCACTGTTGTCGCAGTGGAGCGCATGTCGGGCAGGTTTGGAACAGATTCCCTTCCGCCCCGCATACCTGACACCGCTCCACCGAAGGGGGAGGACCTGACGTTCCCCTCCACGGAGTAGGGAATCCAGTCCCGCGGTTAGGACAATTTAATATTATGTGTCCAGTCTGCTGGCATCCAAAGCATTTTCGATTTGGGCACTGAGAGGCTCGATGCCCAGGTTGCTGGCATGTGAAGCATGGCCGCCTAGGACATGCCGCAGCTCTATGTCCCACCATCTGGCAATGGAAACAAGCCCCTATCATTGCAGAATTCCCTAGCCCGTTCGGAAATTCCCGTGAATCCCTCAACGGCTGTCCTGCCCCCGGACCGTTAGACCAGGACCTCCAATTAGGTGTTGGCCCATAACTCGGGGTTTCAACTCTTTGAGAGTATCGAACCAACGGTCCTACGGGCCTCGATACCGCTCTTGCATTATTTATACCTGTGGTGGCCGGCTGGAACCGAGGGACATCCTTCCATTGCCCCGAAGTTCTCTGACCTCGACCCGTACCCACTTCTTCGGCCACCTGCACGTCCACAGTGTCTGGGGACGGCGGTCTGAGTTTTGAGGAACTTTCGTTTTTCCCCTTTTTCGGCTGGTTCTTCGGCGCCAGCATCCCTTGGGTAGACCGCGGTTGCGAAACTACCACACTCGCAATCTTTTTCACCTCCCGACCATCTTCCTCATTCACGCACGTAGGCATTCTCATTCGTTTAATTTTTCGGCTATGCCGCCTTACCTTGTCTTTCTTTTCCTCTTCCTGTATCTCTTTCTCTCGCTCTATCTTCCTGTCACTCTCCTTCTCGCTACTCTCCTATCTCTGTCTCTCTCTCTCTCTCTTATATCTCACTACCACTCTTCTTTTTATCTGTCTACCTCTCTCTCGCACCCTCACCTCATTCCACCCCACGACCACAGAATCAAATTCAAACTGTCAACTTTTTCCACCGACGCGACTAATCTCTTTCTTCCTTCGACTCTCGCTATCACGACCGTACTAAATTTGAAAATCGTCATCGGTACTGACCGATGACGATTTTCCACCTCTCTCGCTACTTTCCTTTTAAATTTTGAATAGTGCATTGGTGCGTAATATACCGCGCTAGTGTGTGTAGCGCCTGTATACATGCACACACGCGTGGTCAGCTAGCCGATCGTCGCCTCTCCGTCGCACGATGGGAGACGCCGTCGCCGACACAACAAACCGGCGATCGACGGGAGAGATCGAGCGTCCTTCTCTTACTACTACCCGGGCCGGCGCAACTCGCATGCCTCTCGCTCCCACTGCCGAGAGAGAACTTGCAGTTCTTACGACGCGTATTGTTTTCGCCCAAATATAATTAATATTATAGCAATTTCATTTTATTAATTAATATCGTGACTTTGTCACAAGCAGATCATGACCCATTTCCTGTTAGTAATGAACTGATGTCTATTGGCACAGGTATTGTCGGTACAAGCGACTTTAACTGCCATCAAGCTGAGGAAATTAGCCGTGAGATGATGAATTCCAATGTTGATAAAACTTTCGATGCCATTAAGTCGAAACGAAGCGACAAAGTTAAGCCATTGGCTTTAATGAAGTCAACCTTGAAGATCAACTCGAAAATAATCGCAGTAGATCCCTTATTAATTTTTCAACGGATATGTGTAATAAAACATTCAGACGCTGACATGAGGAAGTTCTTGTCTTATGAATTGGCTCCTTTTCCGTTATCCATTTTTACTGAAGAAGGCATGCGAAAATGCGCTAAGTCAGTGTTGTTTACTGAATTTGAATCGTTGAAAATGGCCGTGAAACCTACTGACAAAACTCTGCATGTCATAGATGGAGGGTATTTCGAAGCGTATTGCGAAAGACGAACTTCGGCCTCGAACCCGTGTTAAGTAGTGTGGAATCTGTACCGGCCGAACTGCTCAAAATCTTGGCTTGCAGATGTACGGGAAGGTGTGGCGCGGCTTGTGGATGTCGCAAATCTGGCATGAAATGTTCCGTTGTTTGTCGCAATTGTGATGAAGAAACATGCGACAACCTGAGCAATGTCCGCGAGGACATCGAATCCGATGACGAATGCGATTTCATCGACGACAGCCCTGCATTGCACTACATGGAAGAAGAAGGCAATGAACAAGAAGAGGGCAGTGAGCTGGAAGAACCCTTAAACAAACGATCAAGGATCGTTAGTAACTAAAAAAATGTACAAACGCTGTATTTTTCAGAAATTACTTTTCATCGGCTACAATAAAGAAAAGATAATGAAAATGAATGATTTTGAAAATAACTTATTTCAACATTTTTGAATTGCTTTATTCTAAACAGCCCACTTCCTTTCATTACATTTCTATAATTAAATACTAAACAATTATATTATTCTACAATTTCATATAATTGTACAAAATTGTTATAACACTTAATCAACAAATTAAAACATATTATAATACATTATTTTTTATATTGTCATTGTATGAAGTATTTCAAAATTTATATCTCACATACTACAGTAAAAACATTCCATTCTAATTTGGTTTCGAAATTACACTTCAATTACACTTTCAAAATAACACTGATTCTTGTTATGTTAATAAATGAGAATTTTAATAAGTTATATACTTCAAAATTGCCAAATATGTTGACAATCGATTTATTTTCGGACGCTCTTTCGTACGCAATGTACAATAAATTTCCGAGTAATACACGGCTAATGGTAGGTATTTTCATCCTGCATAAAAATATTAGTAATTTGTTCCGATTGCATGCGTTAGAAAAAAGACAAAAGCGAAAACAGCGCCGAAGTCGGACCGCCGGCGCGTGCCTCCGTCCTGGCGGCCATTTCGTGCCGCTGCGACGGACGGAACGCCTGCCTTCTATGGTCTATTGTCGACTAATCGGATCGAGTCATAGCTCATTTTGTTCGTTTTTTTAAGCTCTATAACTTTGACTCTACGTGGAAAATGTTAAGAAACAGAATTGTAGGGCGCAATAAATGCTTCAAAATGAGATGTCGAACGTTAATTTCCGATAGCAATTGGCCGAGATATGGCGAAAAAACGAAATTTTTATAAAAGGGCCCCCGTAAAAATTCCCGCGCCCCTGGGAATACGCAAACTTCGAAATAAGCTTTTCAAAACGTCCCAAATAAGCCCCAAAAGGTTTCATTAAATTGCGTTTACTTTCCCGCTCAAAACCTAATTTGACTGGCCTATAGGACAGTCTTTTACAAGAATCTTTAGAAAAATGTATTTTGATTTTTTTTATATACATATAAATGTATCTTTATACTACTTTCCGAATACACGTGTTTTATGGTCTTAATTTCATTATATTATGAGTCCGTAATTACCGACATTTTCATATTCCTTATTACCCCCAAAATGTAATTTTATTTTGTGAAATATTATTTCTAAAGTTTCTTGTAAGAAACCGCCATATAATTTTTGTCTTTCGGAGGAAACAAATGAGCTTTTTTAAATAGGTTCGCAAAAATTGATTTGTTCATCCAGAATACCAAACTTATCAAGTGTATGTTCAGTTCCTAAATATTAAAAGTATCACGGAATTACTCGTATACATATATGACTAGTATATGGTATGATGCGTCAAAAAAATAAGTGGTTCTATAATATTAAATTCATGATATCTTCAATTATTCTGCAAAAGCGATAATTCTAGTCTTATATTTTATAGTATTCCTATTTCATATTTTATATTGCAGGAAATATTTTTCCCGTTATAAAATTTAAAATACTTCTTTTTTAAATTTTCTCAAAAGGGACGACCGAGCGTACTTCAAAATAGTATAAGAATAGTGTATTACAGTACTTAACAGAAAATCTTTTCTTGCCGCTGCAGTTTAATGTATTTCAATTTGGCGATTACATTTAAATGGAGGGAAGGGCGCAAAAATCATAAATTCATTCATATAAAAATGTTTCGCATTCGACTTTTGAAATATTTACAGGAATTCGCTGTGGGGTTATGATGCGGATGTCAGGCATTCGAATGTTTCAAGGGGAATGTATCTGACGTTCCAAAATTGATATATATATATATGGTAATAAGAACGGGAATTTCAATAATTTATTGTATAAAAACCAAAACCCATTGGATAAAATGCTGAAACACGTATATTTTAATTTTCGCCCTAGAGTACGTACAAAAATTTCCTTTAAAAATCATGACCCCCCGACCGTGGGTTCCCCTTGTCAGTTGAATTTCAGATTTTCTTTTTCAACTTCACGAAATCTGAATTTCCCTCTTTCCTATCCCAAATAATTTTTTGAAATTCTGTAATGGAAGTACAATATTGTACCTTCTGTTGGAATGCTAAGGGATTCCAAGTATTTAACGTCAGCTACGTAAACAACCATTTATAAATCCCCCGAATAATACTATTGACCGAGAAAACTGAGTTCAAAACTTCAAAATGGATTTTGCAAAACTTGCGAATTTTTGTGAATTTTTCAGATTTTGAAAGATACTCAAAGTTTTGCAAAATCCACTTTAGGTAGATGGTATCATTGAATTTGAAAATACATATTTTTTTCTTAATGCTCGTCCAAAAAACTACTACTTCCTTTCTTGCGACTATTTTAGAATGGATAGTATGTTTCATAATAGTCACAAAAAACATTTCAACAATATCAACAATAACACATTTCCTTATATATCATTGGATATTTAACAGTCCTCAACCGCTCGGAATGGGCAGGGGGGGGGGGGGAGCAGCAAAACGTAAGGAATAATTTCTTCACAGTTCTAGGTTTTAATAACGTTTTTTTTGTTTATGTTTATTAATTTTTGTTAATGTAAATATTTGTTAATGTCATGGCTTTGCAAATGAGTGAGTTTGGACTCATTTTGTAGCTAGGTTACCTAATCTGAGGTGGAAGCTAAAATTTCAATCTTTATTTTTTCTTACTTCCTAGCTACAAAATCAATACAAACTCATTCGTTCGTTAGTCATAATATTAACAAAAATTTCTTTAGACATATAAATCACTCGTAAAATCATAATTAAAACCTACTAGAACTTGGAACAAAATTTTTTTTCTTTTTTGCTTATTTCCTCTCACTCTTTCCGTACCACTCGAGGGGTCTTCATCTTGTGAAGTTCAAATCATTTCCAATCGATCAAAGGAAGCCAATGTATGTAAGCCTTTCAAGAATAGTGGCCTTCAAGAAGGTCACTTCTTTGTAATTCATTTTTTTTAATTTTGAAGGGTTTAAATTAGAATTTTTACAACACTTTTTATACTATCATATTCATAAAAGATTTGGAAATGCAATTCAAGATATATTTTTCATAAATTTTCCTGTCTATTTATAATAATAATAATTGATTAATTGTTGTTGGCGCATGACAGTCTATACATATATAATAATTTCGTTATATTGCATTAGTCAAACATGAATAGCCACAATATAAACACTGAACATTATGGTTGAGTGTGTGCGTGTGTATGTGTGTGAGTGTGTGTGTGTGTGTGTGTGTGTGTGTGTGTGTGTGCGCGTGTGCCGGCAGAACGCGCTGAAGGTAATTCGCTTAGTTTAGTGCGCAATAGAACTGGATCGCGAGAAGATCGGTTATTTGTAATTTATATTACTCTAAAATTAATAAATCTATTGTGATGGATTATTCGGGTTTGAGAGTTCCTTTCTTTCCGGATTACTCCTTTTCACCGGTGAATGGTCTTTGGACTGGTATTCTCTCGAGATACGTGCGAGATATGGTCAGATTTCATACATGTTGCTTTACCGGCATTTTGGCGAAGTGCGAGAACGATTTTTTTTGAAAATTAAGGTTTTCTGTCTCGATACAACGTCCATTTTGGTCCTTCGAGCCGGATCTTAAGCAGTGCAGTGATTAAAAAACGGTGAAATTTAACTACTGCTGTGTGGGAAAATCGAAACACCATGGATTTCATCGTGCCACGTGATTGCATCCTCCAGCGATATTGGCTTTACAGACTGGAAACTTCTGTGGATTCATAAAATAATTCAAGTTTGGAAATCTTTACGGATTGCAACAAAGTGTACAGTGCAATAAATTTATCGCTGGTGATTATTTGGCGATTGAACATAGTGTGTCTGTAAGGTACGCGACGCTATTTTTCTCGCCACACGGTCGCTTCCGTTTTGGATTCGCTGACGACGTTTTGTGCGATCGTAGACACGCTTCGCCGCGAGACGCCGCGCCCGTTTTCAGAACACGTGGTCGACTTAATTTTCGACCCGAAGTGCCGCACTTCATGCGACCGTAGCTTCGTGTTTACAATTTGTAAACTTTGTGAAGACGCTGGATAGTACCAGTGAACAAAGCAGCTGTTGTGTGCTCGTGTTATGAATTCTCGTACACGTTCCTTGCATCAATTTTTCATACTTACGCGTGCTGCCTTTGTTTATATCGATCAATTTACGACCTTTAATTGAGTTATTTGGGTGTTAATATTTATGAACAGTTTTCGTTGTCGCTTTGGCGCGCTTATATTGGCAATCACGGTTTTCTTTCGTCATTACATGGCATCAGGTACACGGTCGAAGGGAACCATTTCCGATTGGAGCATAGTTCAGAGGACGAACTTTGCCTCGCTCGCTCGAATGATTGCTGCTTCGGAGAAGCTTACTCCTGACAAGATCAATGCAACGCTGTTGCAATCTCGGGAGTCTCGAGCTAGGGAATTATGGCAGGAAGTGAAAGCCACACATGTGGAATTGATGTATCAAATGTCTGCAGAACAGAAAGGTCGAGGATCCTTACGTTATCAACGATGAATTCGGCACTCAAGAGGAGCTCTATTCAGAGTTGATGGATCGCTTCGCAATGCTTCATTCTGAGCTTCCAATAACTTCATCAACTACGTCAACAACGCCAACGCTTGGAGAAACGGTTCGCCACATGTTGCCACGCATAACGCTGCCGCAGTTTTCTGGAGACTTGTCAACCTGGGAGAACTTTAGAAACTTATTCCAGTCGATGATTGTTGACGACGCTTCATGAAGTAAAGTACAAAAATTGCAGTATCTAAAAACGAGTATTTCGGGCGAAGCTTTAAATTTAATCAAAGAAATTCCGATCGCGGAAGACAGTTTTGATGAGGCTTGGACTATGATTAAAGAGAGATATTCCAACGATCATGTTTTAATTTTTTCGCTTGTTTCTCAGTTACTTAATTTGAACTCAGTGACATCCGTAAAGACCCATTCTCTTCGCGCTCTCGTGGATCAGACGCGTTCAATTTTGGCGTCACTGAAACGTTTAAAACAGCCCGTAGAGGAATGGGGAACATTAATTGTAGTTATGACTGTTCTAAAATTGGACCCCGGTACTAGACGCGAGTGGGAAAATCACGCGGTCTCATTGGCAGAATTTCCTATACTTAAAGATTTGGAAAAATTCGTTATTCAGCGGTGTCAGCCTCTTACTATTTCGGAGCTTAATGCTCCCACATTTCACAATAGCTCCAAGTCTCCTCAGAAATCTAGTTCGACTAATTCGTCGCGGTTTGCTTCGCACGTTGCATCTGCACAAGCGGCATTGTGCCCTGTTTGTAATTCGAGTCATGCACTTAGTAATTGCCCAACATTTAAAGACATATCGTTTGATGACCGGCTCAAGGCATTACGCGGTCGTAAAATTTGTTATAATTGCTTGCGAATTGGACATTTTCCTGGTCAGTGCAAGGCAAAAAATAACTGCACTGCCTGTCGTAAAAAACATCATGTGTTGTTGCATGAGGCTTTACTCCCGACGGTTAATTCGCGTAATGAATGGCAGGAGGGTGCTACAACATCCCCTCCTTCCGGATCTTCGAATAATACCGAAGTATTCTCACATTGCTCAACGCCGGGTATTCAAAATCGAACTGCTGTTTTACTTGCCACTGCATTTGTGAAAGTTTCCACTTCGCAGGGAAATTCGATTTACTTGCGTGCATTGCTGGACCAAGGATCTCAGTGTTCATTTATGTCTGAGGCAGCTGCGCAAGCCTTACGTGTTGAGCGTGTATCATGTTCTGCGGTTGTGACGGGCATCGGTGAGCAATCTTCGGGAGTTGTGCGACAAAAATCTTGCGTTAAAGTCAGTTCGCGATATTCTGATGAGGATTTCGAGTTTGATTCTTAAAAAATTAACGCCATACGTACCGCAACCTCAAATTGCTCCCGATGCTTTTGCTCACTTACACGGACTTCCCTTGGCGGGTTTGAAATTAAATGGCAATTGTCCGATTATGCTGATTCTTGGCGCAGATATTTACGGTACTCTATTGCGTGAAGGTCTCCGTAAAGGCCCTAATTCGTTGACCGCTCAGTCAACCATTTTTGGGTGGATATTATCCGGCCCGACGCGAGCGAAAGGTGATGGAGAATTGTCCAATATACATTCTCTACACGTTGTATCTAATGTAGAGTTGAACGACTCGCTCGAAAAATTTTGGCGTCTCGAGGAGGTCCCCCAATTTAACAAATTGTCGGCTAGTGAACGCGCTTGCGAAGAAATTTTTTGCAATACAACCACTCGGGATATTGACGGGAGGTACACGGTTTGTCTACCATTTAAGCAGCCACCGCCGTTAAATTTGGGCCAATCCTCTGATATTGCACGTCGTGCTTATGAGCGTATTGAACGTCGACTAGCGCGTGACGAAATATTAGAGCGCGAATATCAGGATTTCCTTCGGACGTATCTGACCACGGGTCATATGATTCCTTATAATTCCGATTCGGTAGAACAAAACTGTTTTATACCCCATCACCCAGTGATTAAGGAGTCTTCCACCTCTACGAAAGTAAGGGGGTATTTAACGCGTCCTGTGCTACCTCAAATGGCCGTACCTTAAATGAGCAATTGCACGTTGGCCCCACCCTCCATGAAGATTTATATTCTATTTTGATGAGATGGCGCATACATCGGTTTGTTTTTACAGCTGATGTAACAAAAATGTTCCGCCAAATCAATGTAGCATTTAATGATACGAGATATCAGCTGATCTATTGGCGTCCTGATAAGTCGGGTCCGATTCTGCCATTTCGGCTTATGACAGTTACATATGGTACTGCTCCCGCTCCGTATTTGGCATTGCGAGTATTGAAGCAGCTGATTACTGACGAAGGTTCTCAGTTTCCATTGGCTGCAGTTGCACTTAAACGCAATATTTACGTGGACGATGCTCTTTTCGGAGCGTCCACTAAAGAAGACAGTATTAAACTTCGAAACGAAGTACGGGCCTTAATGCAAGCGGGTTGTTTGCCCTCGAGGCAGTGGACCGCCAGCAGTCCAGATTTATTAATCGGCCTGCCAACCTCGGACTGTGAACCTGCAGCATTGAAACCTTTGCAGGAGGACCAAAAATTGCGTATTTTAGGTATGTCTTGGTCCCCAGGGGCTGATTGTTTTCAGTTTCACGTACACAACCAGACCCCGTTGGTTTTGTCAAAAAGAACGGTTCTCTCGCATATTGCAAAATTGTACGACCCCCTCGGGTTGGTGGCCCCGGTGATAATACTAGCAAAATTGTTTGTGCAACAACTTTGGTCTTTGGGTTTGGATTGGGACACGCCACTTCCGTTTGACATGATAGAAGCTTGGAGTGAATTTTCCACAAAACTCATGCGTCTTAATGAGCTAAGTATTCCACGTTGGATAGGTATTCTTCCCTCAACCTCAGCGCAGATACATGGTTTCTGCGACGCTTCTGAACGAGCGTATGCTGCGACTGTATACATACGGACAGTTACTGATTCCCAACTCGGGTAGCTCCTAAGAAATTTGTCTCCATTCCTAGGTTGGAATTATGCGCTGCCGAACTGCTGACCAGAGTGCTCAGGTGGACTGTGGATGCTTTAGAAATTACTGATCTGCCGGTATTCGCCTGGTCGGATTCCGCTGTTACACTGTATTGGATAGCAGGATGTAGTTCTCGCTGGAAAGTTTTCGTCGCAAATCGGGTTGCGGCGATTCAAGAATCGCAACCCGTCAAGGTCTGGAAACACGTCCCTTCTCACGGTAATCCAGCTGACTTGGCTTCTCGGGGCATGTCTCCTCAGGAATTAATCGACTCCTCATTATGGTGGCATGGGCCTTACTGGTTACGAGAGCCAGAATCAGTTTGGCCACAAACTAGTCCAGGGATAAGTCATGGAGTTAATTTAGAGGAAAAGCAGAGTGTAAGTGTTCATGTGGCCGTCAACGAGGAATGGGATTTGGCTCTAAAATACTCTGATTGGGGAAGGCTCATTCGCATTACGTCGTTATTATTTAAGTTTTGTACTCCTGCGAATCATGAAACATCTCAACAGCTAATCGAGGTTAAGTATATTTCAAAGGCTCGAAATTTTTGGTATAAATACGTTCAACAGCGGGCATTTTTTGAGGAAATAGCGTGTTTACAGTGCGGCGAAAATCTTCCACGTAAGAGCCACATTCACGCATTAGATCCCTTTCTTGATGAAGATGGAATATTGCACGTTGGTGGGCGTCTTCAACGCTCTACGATGAGCGAACCATTTCGCTATCCTATCATACTTGCAAAACATCCGATTACCCTTCTCCTGATACGTCACGTACATCTTCGTACGTTCCATGGAGGGCCTTTATTAATGTTGCGAACTCTCCGTGAGCAATATTGGATCTTACGTGGTAGGGATTTAGTGCGTACAATTATTGCTCGGTGCGTTACATGCACACGTCATAGAGCTCAAATGGGAACTCAAAAAATGGCTCCCTTGCCCTCTGTTCGAGTAAATGTTGCTCCACCTTTTACGCGTGTAGGAGTCGATTATGCAGGGCCATTTTTTGTTCGCAAACTCGCCGGCAGGGGACAACATGCATCCAAAACATGGATCGCATTATTTGTCTGCCTATGCACAAAGGCAGTACACATCGAGATGGTTATGGATTGCACGACGCCCGCCTTCATGGCGGTAGTTCGTCGGTTGTGTTCACGGCGTGAAACTCCTTCACTTATCTTGAGCGACAATGGTACGAATTTCCAAGGTGCAGAGAAGGAAATTCGCAAGACGTTTTTAGCCTTATTAAAGAGCTCTTCGTTGAGTTCACAATTAGCCTTTGAAGGAGTGACTTGGTGCTTCATTCCTCCCACTTCTCCCCATTTTGGGGGCATTTGGGAATCGGGAGTAAAGTCCGTCAAGCACCATCTTCGTCGTGTAATCGGTAAGCACACTTTGACAGTAGAGGAGTTCAGTACTCTGCTCTGCCAAGTGGAGGCATGCTTGAATTCCAGGCCTCTCACCCCCATTCATGAGGATAAGGATGAACTGTCCGTTTTGACCCCCGGCCATTTTCTTATTGGGCGCCCTTTAAATGCATACCCTGAACCTTCTCTTCTAGATGTATCGGAGAGCCACTTGACACGGTGGCAGATGGTCCGAAGGATGCGTGATCAATTCTGGCATGTATGGCAATATGATTACCTTACCACATTGCAGGCGCGCACTAAATGGCGTATGAGTTCCGACTCCCTCAAAGTCGGAGATATTGTGTTAGTGCATCGTGAAATGCCTCCAAGCCATTGGCCTATTGGATGTATAGTGGAATGTTTCCCCGGAAAGGACGGTTTAGCACGCGTCTGCAAGGTAAAATTAGCGGATACGGTACTTACTCGTTCTATACATAAATTATGTAAATTGCCTACGGATATGTCATAGATGAATCATGTGAATTTTAGTTTTTATTAGTAATAGAATTGTAGAATTGCTGAATTATTCGCACTACTAATACGGTTTCTTTCCTGTCTTTTTTCACGGCGTGCGGTTGTCGTTTGAAGACAAGAAAGTAAGTACTTATAAATGTATACATTGAGAATTGTCGTTCCAATCGGTAACGAGGCGTGCGGTATGTTGGCGCATGACACTCTATACATATATAATAATTTCGTTATATTGCATTGGGCAAACATGAATAGCCACAATATAAATACTGAACATTATGGTTGAGTGTGTGCGTGTGTATGTGTGAGTGTGTGTGTGTGTGTGTGTGTGTGTGTGTGTGTGCGCGCGTGTGCCGGCAGAACGCGCTGAAGGTAATTCGCTTAGTTTAGTGCGCAATAGAACTGGATCGCGAGAAGATCGGTTATTTGTAATTTATATTACTCTAAAATTAATAAATCTATTGTGCTGGATTATTCGGGTTTGAGAGTTCCTTTCTTTCCGGATTACTCCTTTTCACCGGTGAATGGTCTTTGGACTGGTATTCTCTACGAACGATTTTTTTTGAAAATTAAGGTTTTCTGTCTCGATACAACGTCCAATTGTAAATAAAATTGTTTTGCGCGGTAAAAATGTATGGTGAAGCTAAATTGTTATTTAATAAGGACGAAATTGGGAACTTGGAGGTTTTCAGGGTTGTTGATTACAAATTTGTGCCCCGAATTTTGTAAATTAAAAATGGTGGATCCAATATGGCGGATTAAAATTTTAAACATTATTTGATTGCGCCATAATGGATCAGCTCTTTTTGAATTTTAAAAATCTGAGGTCAGATTCGTTACCCAAAAAACCTCCGAGTGATAAATTTTAGTTGATATCCATTTCAATCTTCTTCAAAAGGTTAATTTAAACAATTTAATGATTTAATACAAAAGAGCGAATAGAATAGATTTATACATCCATTGAATTGCAGATAAAATTAATTGTATATTATTTTTAGATTATGTCAATAAGAAATGCGAGGCAAAGCAATTATCGCAGAAGGCGTTTACAAAAACTCTGACACAAATATGTTATGGTTCAAACCACAAAAAGGACCACTCCAAATACAAAAAAAAAGAAAAATCGTACCGAAGAAAAAGCAGCAAGATAATAACGAAGATGTCGATAAGTCTGATAACGAAGAAGAAATTGCATGTCGCTCTGAAAGAGATCGTGAAAATGAAAGAGAAAATGCGTATATGAGGGAGAAAAGTGACAAACGTAACGTACGCGGGGAAGCAAGTGTCAGAAGGAATGATAGTGTTAGGATGCATGAGAGTAAGAATGAAAAGCTGCATGATATAAGTGATGAAGAAATTAGTGCTGAATTTAATTCTGAGATAGAAACAGAGGATGAAAGTGAAGATATAAGTGGAAGACGTAACTTTGGAAAAGAAAAAGTGCGCGACGTCATGGCAAAGCAGATCAATTATCAAGAGAAGATAATAGCGAGTGAAAATGAAACAGAGGGTGAATACGAATACAATTATGCAAGAGAAAAAAAGAATAAAAGAAATAGTGAGAATGAGATATTGAAAAGTAAAATCATGAGTGATAGCGAGAAAAAAAAAGTGTGTCTACTGGTATGTATCATACAGAAAAAGGTGAGAGTAAGCTAGACAAAGTGCGAAAGAAAATGGTTGCGAAGGGAGACGAAAGAGAACAAAATAAAAAAAGGAATGAATATAAAAAAGGAAACTTTTTTGAATGTGTGTGTAAGTGTGCGAGAGAAAGTTAAAGGAAAGAAGAGAGATGAGAAAATCCATGAAATCAGAACAAACAAAGTTGGAAAGAATAAATGTGTGAAAATGCAAGAACTTAGGAAGCAATATAAGCGTATAAACGAAAACGAGAAAATGTGAGTGAGCGGGAGATTGATTGATTGAAGACTTATTTATTAGTGTCGTGGCCACTACGAGCCGTGGAAACATTAACTCAATATTCTGCCGTTACAATGTTTCGGTCAGGATAAGCGATACATAATGCAACTTAAAACTATATAATCTCTGCTGTAAGGCGGTAAACACATTATACATCTTTATATATACTACATCGTAAATAAAAAAAAATAACTAAATTGCACTTGAGCTACACGTAAGTAGTAAATTTGATTAGAAGACGCTCGCATAGTTAAAACATTAAAATGGAAAACATAAGATACTTACGATTGATCAGCCCTAAGAGGATATGTTAACGAGAGATGTAAATGTGTGAAGGAGGCGTGGCAGGGAGTTCCAAAAACTGTATGGCTGTGATACGGAGAGAGAGAGAGAGAGAGAGAGAGAGAGAGAGAGAAAGGTGGAAAGAGAGATTGAAAGATAGTTGCAAAATAGTATATATACGCTACTTTTTAAAACGACGTGCGTATAACTCGATTTTACGCGTTCGAAAATTCCGTCCTTGTAGGTAAATCGAGTTTTACGCACTGAGTGTTAAAAATCAATTAAAAACTGTACTTTCATTGCGCATGTTTTTTTTTGTCTTACAGACATTAAAGGTTATTTACTATAACAAATTCGGTTGGAAACACCTTTTTTTCAATGTAGGTGGTTAATTGGTGTATTTCAATAAAAAAGATATTTCAGTGGCGAATTATCCTACTATTTAGTTAGTACATCCAACTAATTCAATTTTTCCACATATATGGTAACGACAATACATCATCTGCTTGATGAATATCCTTGATATTTAAAACATTTATTCGCAAACGCATTCTGCGGAGAGATTGCAGAGAACATTTTCGACTAGTAAATGTAAATTATATGTATGACAGCATATTCCGGTCTAATCAGAGGAAATGAAGATGTCTTATTACAAACCAGTCTGTTTTTGGACGGGGGAACTACTTACCCCAGATATGCTAAATTTGAATGCAACATGTATCGAGATGTTTTGTAGATTAACTTGACTAACACGGCATGTTTCGATCCGGTCACGAAATAAACTTTCGCAAGAGTAGTGAGACTAGCGATTTCTGGTCGATGTACACGCGATATCTTCGTTAATGATAGTCACGAAACTTTCGCGAGAACAGCTAGACTAGTGCAATACTTTCGGTCGAATTGTTCTCTTGCGAGACTTGCGATATTTGTGCGCAAGATCTGTAGCGATATTTACGGGTGACTAGACTGGACCACCGCGATATCTTCGTTAATGACAGTCGCGAAACTTTCGCGAGAACAACTAGACTAGCGCGATACTTTCGGCCGAATGGTTCTCGTGCGAAACTTGCAACATTTGCGCAGAACATCTTCAGCGAGATTTACGGGTAACTATAGGCTAGGCTATCGCAATATCTTCGTTAATGCCAGTCGCGAAACTTACGCGAGATCAGCCAGACCAGCGGGATATTCAGCCATATCAAGTCTCGCAAGTCTCGCATGTCTCGCATCGACCGTTTAGCGATACTTGGGCGAGACATCGAGCCAGCAGACCATCGCGAGACCTTCGAGGCACTATATTTTTTTACTCGGGTTTTAACGAATGGTGGCTTATTTTTTTTGAGAAAAATTTTCTCTACAACTTTACCAAACGAATTTTTCCTAATTTTTTCTGATCGCTAAACTTATTCAGATAATGTAAATAGTTATATTTTTGTTGAATAAATACATATGTAACTTCAGAAATCATTTTCTCGAAAAAAAAATCGTTACTCGTTAAAATCCATTCATTTTTGAAAAATTCATAATTGGCGAAAAGGAGAAAATTTGAGTCATTAAAAAAGTTGTTTAATCACTTCGGCGGCGAGGTGTTGTGAATACCTTCGCGCGTGCCGGTGACGAAAGCGGCAAAAATAGTAGAAATGGCGGTCTTGCTTACCCTTTTTGGAGCACATTTTTCTTTATACGGAAAACAGCTGAAAATTGTTACTGGGGGGTTTTCGGGGTCGTTGATTATGAATCTGAAGTCAGGTTTTGAAAATTCAAACTGGCGGCTGCAAGATGGCCAACGTAAATATAAAAAAATTTACTTGATTTTGATGAAAGTTGGTACTCGGAGGTTTTTGGAGTCGCTGACTGCGAATTTGAAGTCATTATTTAAAAATCGAAAACGACGGATCCAAGATGGGCGTCGGAAAGTTGAAAAATTACTTCAGAGAGATAAAACTGGGTACTCTATGTACTCTGAATTCTAAATATATAAGTCAGAGATCAGATTCAATCAGCAACCCCAAAATTCCCCCGAGTACACAGTTTCATCAATTTCGGGTACATTTTCATATTTCTGTCGGCCATCTTCAATCCTCCATTTTGAATATTCAAAATAACGAGGCAAGATTCACAATCAGCAACCCCAAAAACCCCCGAGTTAAGAGTTTCAAGTAAATCCGATGAATTTTTAAAAATTCATCCGCCATATTATTTCCAGTAACAATTTTCTACCAAATCCAATGATGTTTGAACTAAAAAAATGAGTGACGCTATTCTCACAAGTATTAAAAATTGACGACATTTGTACTAAAAAAAGAAACATTCAAAACTTCAAAAAAATTTTTTTTTTACATATTCGTGTTCCTTGACATTAAAACGTAGTATTATTATGGTTTCCTGAACTTCATTATGTCTACAAATTTTGCAAAGCGAATTTAAGTAGGACCGCCATTTCGATTTTTTTTTTGCTGCTTTTGTCACCGGCAAGCGCGACGCCATTCGGAACACCTCGCCGACGAAGTGGTTAACAAATTATTTTTGTAGGTTTCATTTCTTTTAAGAACAATGCTATGGTTAATATACATTACGACATATTACGAGTACGATATTAATTCTTTTATTAATAAATATACCAACCAAGCAGAAATGTGTTAATAGCTTTGAATAAAACGCTGAATAAAATGTATAGGGGAGAGTCGGGTAGCCCCGGCCACCGAAACCTTTTATGTAATAACTTGAAAAATAATGCATGCCAAAAAGTTATCAAAAGATAGAAATATTCTTTGCACGTACACAGACATAACTAAAACAAATTTACATGCAAAAATAGATTTTTTTCGTCAGTATAGCCAATTGATTTATATAACGATTTTTGTTACTTTTGAACTTGTGTGGGGTAGCCCCGGCCACTCAGAACAATGACATACAATTAGTATAAATTATACAAATTTAACATAATTAATTTTAAATCATGATTATGATCATAAACAATAAATAAGATTGGTATTTTTTGTACTAATTATCGTTTTCTTGTCTGTTTTTTCTTCAAAATTTTTTTTAATCACAATCGTCCGAAATCTATAAATTATAAAATATAAAAACAAATACTTACCACCAATACCACCTTGCACTATTTTGGAAACTGAGGTCAGTGAAATTATCGTTAACGAAAGCTACGTAAGCGGTATAAACGTAGGTTATGTCATAAACAAGTCAGAATATATGAAAAATATGACCCAAATGTCAGCACTAACTTTAGACAATTGAATTATTATAATGAAAATGTATTCGAATAATATAAGATTTTAACTGGCCTGGGGTACCCGACTTGTTAGTGGCCGGATACCCGATAGCCATATCTGTACTAAACGAGAAGAAAACACAATGTTAATAGTAAAATATTTAAAATACAAAAAATGTAAATTAAAGCTCTTGAGACGTAGAAGCAACGTAGCCAAACACTTTATGAATATTTAGTACTGGTTTTTTAAATATTTTCAATTAAAAATTACTGAAATGCCGAAAGAGATTGCATTTGTTCGGTTTGTAAAATCAAAATACTAATTAATCTACTCAAAACAGAGCGGAATATCTCCATATTTTGAAATTTATTGTTTCGGGCAATGGTAGAAAAGATAAGTGAAGCAGTATTCGTGTAACCTATTTAGATACTTCATAAGAGGTAGTGGCCGGAAGTATCCGTTGGCCGTGGCTACCCGACTGTCCCCTACGTACGCCTAGAATTCATTATTGATGATTAAAATATAGTGATTATTACATTAATTAAAGTTACAATAGTGGTGATTATAAAAATTATACTTGGTCTTAAATGGATCAACATTAAGGAAACGTTAGATATGACAATTCATTATCGAAACATGAATATATTAAAACCATCTTCGAAGAAAACAATTATGGACGATTCATTTTCCAACAAACGGGATCGTATGCAAACCATACCGAATTCAAATCATGCGAATGATTTCATGCAATTTCTTTCCTTGAAAAGATTCAGAAATGTATGCAAACAAATATGGTTTTAAGACTCAAAAATAAAAATGTCCATGAAATACCTGAATATCTACACACATAATTTCCAACAAATTCTACGTGCGAACGATCGGGTATGATACATATTTGTCACCTCATATTTGTTGACCGTGCCTTACCCGCCAGAAGGCTCTAAGGCTCGGGCCCCATGGCGCGGAGCCGGGATACGCCCGGACCAACGCGAGACCCCTTCTTCCGGTAGTGTCTACCAATCTATCTGAAAGCGGCAAGACTTCTCGGGCTCCTCAGTAAGGAGGGGACCTTTATAGTCTCTACGACACTCTGCAGGGTCGCACTCGAGTTGCATTGCAACTCACAATCGGAGCATGCGAGACCTTTCAGACCCGGGGAGAGTCCTTCCAGTCCTACAGAATGCTTCTAACCCAGCATGTGGGCTATTGAAACCACTACCCGCGCGAGTCCAATACCAATGGCTGAGAGGATCCGCCGAAAGGTTCCCCGTCTTGGAACAGCCCCAGGGAGTACCATTCAATATGACCTGATGAGATATTGCGGGGACTGGCCATGATTCAAACACCAGCCCTCTACCGGTTGAGTACTTGCCTCCCCGGGATTAGTCGCTCAAGTCGGTGGGATGCGGGCGCCAGCTCCCGAAGCCCATGCCTGCATGATTGAACCGGGCGGAGGCCAACTCCCACCACCTTCCCTGAGATAACGATGCGGCCTCGAATCCCCGGCCCCAGGATCCTCGGCCTCCCAACTTACATCCCCGCTTGCGCTGGGTATCTCACAGTTTGCAGCCGAAGCCACTTGTCTCGCGTCCCTCGGGGCTGACCTCGTGTCCGTAGCCTGCCGCCCAGTGCGGTGGGCCGCCCAACACCTTCCAACAGACTCACTGAGGGAAGAGCAGGTTCAACCCTTTCGAAGAAGGGGTCCCAACATCTCCTCCCCCTCTGGGGGGGGGGGGTATTACATATAGGGGTACTATAAGATCTTACCATTTACGAAAAAGTTTGGATACAATAATACACGCGAATCTAACGTTCCACTCGTCACTTAATGCGCCATGATGCGACAAGCGATCAAAATCGTACAGAAACTTACCGCGCAGAACCGTATAGAAACGCAAAAAAAAAATAGGAATTAGCATCAGTTACATTCGTTAGTGGATATGAAAATGCATTAAGTCGCATATACTGAAATTAACACTCAGTACACCATTACCCTCGAATGGATGCTTTCAGACAGAATCGCATGCACCATATAATATCGTATAATTTCGGATGATAATAAGTTATCATAATTTACGAGGCGTATAAAAACGAACAACTTCACATTCATTTGCACACGAATGAATGCAAAATGGAAAAAAATCGCATGTAAAATTGTATTTCTGCATGCGATCCCTTTTGTGGGGTTGTAGCAACGTCTGGAATATACGTTACTTCTGGTTGCATTATACAAGAAGATTGTTACAAAATTTGTTTAACTCTTTACTATTTATTGTACAATTTTTACATGGGTGATTATCCGTGAAATATCTCGTGCAACCAGAAATCGAGTATACGCAAAAATTGTCACCAATCACTGCAGCTGCCACAAAATATATTTGCCTCAAACGAGATGGTGTTTGCACACTAATGCCTTCATTTTCTAATAAACTTAATTGTTTAACTCGTTTTATTAAAGTACTTTAAAGAGAAATAATTTTCTTATCTAATGATTGGTAGCCAGACATTAACAGAATATTTTCAGTTTGTGATGGAAAATATGTAGCTAAAAAAGATAAAACCTTTTCCTAACCATGTTTGATTTACCAAGGGATTATTAGCTTTACAATCATCGTGATATAATAGTATTGGCACAACTGTTTTGTCTCCAAATTCTTCTGTTTTGGCCTTCCAGTCACTTCATTCATTTATTATTTATTTATTTATTTATTTATTTACATGCAGCACATCTGCGGTTCATCTTCACTGAATTCAAATGACATAATTTCATACATGGTATATATTCAAAAATTAATTAGTAAAAAATTCCGTACATTTTAGATTAGTGTGAACTAATTTGTAAACATACTTACATGAAATTAAGGTTATGTTAACAAAATAATTAATTAAATATGAATATACTTACTCCTATATTTCGCAATTAAAGGCTTGATTTATTTGTTATTAATTGAAAAAGCATGTTATATATAAAATAAACGCATGTAAGTAATTTCAAATGGTCCAGATGTACGGAAATCATTAGTGTCTAGACAGTTGTAAGTACTGTATGCGCAATAGCTATTTGTGTCAAAGTAGTGGTTACTGTCTAGAGAGAACTGAATGCTCCCTCTAGAAGTCCTTCCTGAGAAAGGAATAGATACTACGAGGAGAGTACTTTTACTCTCAGGAAAGTAATCACTCATGTGTAGACAGGAATCAGAGCTCTCTTATCGACCGCGAGTCTGTCGGACAGTAACCAGCGCTTTCCACAGAGTAACCAGTAGGGTGTACCGAAAAACACAAAATTAAGTGTTCGGATTCAGCGAGGTGCGGAAAATTTGTGGTCCCCCATAAAATGAAAGGGCCCAAATGTTGAATCGGAGAGGATAATATTTACTATCCCCGCTGAATACTTGAGTGCTCGAAATTTGCATGAAAATTGATATGTAGAGGGTAATGGTATGTTCTATCCTATTAATGAGCATACTTGGTCTAAAAACTTCATTAAAATACTATTTCACACTGTCCAAGTTGTTAACAAAGATATATCTCTTTACGCAAAGGGAGAGGTATCTTCTGTGTTATTGTTGAAAAAGTTGAAAATGGTAAATTTTTGTTTAATTTTACGAATTAAATTTTGAGGAGTGCGGAAATGTGTATCAGACCATCAAAAGTCAGAAGCTTTATCTATATATAACTTCTATATATATCTATATATCTATATATAACTTATATCTTTCTATTATTAGCTTCATGTGTAGCTCTTCGAATCCAAAAATTGGTTGCATATCCTAGTCTAATCTAATAAATGGTTGTCTATCCTCATCTAATATGTAGAAAATGATATAAATTCTTTACATCTGTACTGATATTTCCTGTGTATATTGAAAAAATACCACAAAATAATAGGATGAACAGAGCATATGAAATAAATTTAAATTACTTCATTGGGAAGCTAGGTGTCGCTCAAATCCAAAAGTAAAGTCGTGAAAGATTTAGTTCGATAAAGAAAGTATCGGCAGTATAAACGTCGACTGTTATGACGAAAGAAGTCCATATTCTTGATATGCCTTGCCTTCTTGGCCAATTTTGCAGCGAGCTGTTACTCAATATTTTTCACTCATTAGATCCGTATTTCAACTAAACGTTCACGACTTCATGTGTGGATCGGGGCGCCGCCTGTCGTTCCTCGAAGAAACTCAACTGTTTGCATGACTGGTAGAATTCCCGTTATAGAATTATGTTTGACCTTGTTCGCATCGATCATCCAAACCATTACTTGCTCTTTAACAATATCCAGATAGATCGTCTTCTCATCTTCTTCCCAAAAATTATCTATCACAATAGGTCCACGAGCAATCCGTTCTTCCGTGGTCAATGTCTGAAAATGTTGTAAAGCTTCAGCCAGACGAGGATCTTCTTCGATGAGCACTTTTCCTCTGTTGCATTTGTAGAACGCCCCTCGTAGATGGCAACCTTTCATTCAGGTGCGTCGTCCGAGACGTATCCTTCTCTAAGTATGCCTTCTCAGTTTCCTACCGCGTAAGTACTTCTGGACTGAGAGACGGCTTCGTTTTTATTCGAACCGTGCTGGTGCTTGGTCCAGTGGAGGAGCTATTTGGTTGAACATTATAGCGTGCCTCCTCGCGTATATCAGGATCCTCAAGAAAAAGATGTTGTTGCAGCTCATCGATACCGTTGCAGACTGTACAGTTATTTCGACACGGCAATACTAGGGATGACGGTGTGTAGTCTATGTCCTACCAATTGAAAGTAGAGGGCTAGGCTCCTAAAACTAGGTCTCGGCTACGCTGAAGCGAATGGTAGCGATTGGGCGAGCGGATCTGTAGATGTGAAGTAGGGCGCATACCCAAAAAACGCTATCCGCTTATTTTCCGACTAGGCGCCTCCACTATTTCCAGGCTCCTCCAATACAATTAAAAAAATACGTTTCCTCCGGCGATTCTAGCAGAGCGCTTAGGAAGTTTGCTGGGGGAGGTCAAGATATCTTTGTTGCGAAGTTAGCATATGACTTCCCAAGCAGAGAAGCACTGTACGCAGGCCGACTTCCTAAAAGTGTCTGACTATAAGGTACACAGCACAATGTGACCGCAAGACCCTTAAGTGATGCTGAACGCACTTTTTAAAAAAATTCCTAGTGACCCTGAAAAGGACTGTTTAGTATGAAAAGTTCCTTTTTTTATATTTTTGGTATGGAAATCTTGAAGACGGTTTCCTCTGCTGCTCGCGTTCGTATCCTGGGCATCAGCTGCTACTTATAGTGGTCTGTATACTGCTCCTAGAAAAGGGTTCCTACGAATTGTGTCTCACTGTCCGTACTGTCCTATTTATATACTACTTGTCGGATCAAATCCGTACCAATGAAATAATTTTCGCTGGGCAAACACATTCCCGAAATGTTTATTTCTACTTAGTTCTTAATCGTTAACCAGATACGGCCTCTCTTCGTGGTATGCGCTTCGAGATATACACCTTGATTTGAATTGTAATAATAACTTTATTCCTAATTCGAGCGCCTGTATTCCAGGAATTCACTATTATGATTTAATTGAAACTAATATTATGCTGGCTGGGTGCCTTGTTTCGTTGCATTAATATGCTAGAATACGCTACAGTATCAAAAAATTGCAAGACATGGCACTGATAGTCTCAATACTACAGTGGATAGATTTTTTGTTAAATGAAACAAATTGTTGGATATTGCTTTCTATAAATGACCAATCGATGATAATAAACCTCACGAAAGCCTTTCTTACTGCTTAGATACGTCTAAAAAGGTTCCATCTATTGAAAAGCAGTTTCTTCTCGATCAATGAAAGTTGCGTCTAATGGTAATTGGCGGAGTTGACTCAAAAATGACCAATAGACTGCAGAAGAGGGAACATAGAAAGTCTGTAGATGCTCAACAGTATGCAAATTTATCCTGCTGCGTTTCATTAAATGCAGGTCCGTCTTCTACTCGTGGGTTGTCCGTATCCGACGATTCAGATATTGACACATGAGAATTAGATATGGTGAATCCTGTGTAGAGTAACGGCAGCAATTGCCTCTGCTATATTAAAAGATATGGGTATGATTACGAATGGGAATTCGTCTTTTGCCATTGATAAGTCAAAAGTTTTCAGAAGTGAATCCGGAGTTAGAAATTCTTTGCAGAAATTGAGCAGTGACTGGGATGATATCCAAGGTTTGTATTTTGACGGTCGGACAGACAAAACAGTGGTTCAAGTAAATGAAGGTGCTAAAATTTATAGGAGACTACAAATGGAAGAACGTAATTCTTTAGTAAAAGAACCTGGATCTACTTATGTAGGGCATCTGAGTCCATCCTCTGGCTCTGCAATTAACATTGTTAATAGCATTTTTGAGTTTCTGACGAAGAGAGGAAATACGGAATATTACTAATAACAATAAAATGTATTAGGTGGTGATGGTGCTAACGTCAATGTGGGGCATCACCACCTAATAGTGTAATTCGTTTATTGGAGGACAGATTGGGCAGGCCATTACAATGGATTATTTGTCTCCTGCACTTCAACGAATTGCCTTTTAGACACCTTCTTATTTTAGTTATTTCACCTTAACCTTCTTAATCTAGTGACAGAATCTTATTCTGAACCTTGCGAACTTACGAAAATTCTTGCTAGTTTTTGAATGTGTCGGTGAAGCTCTAAATGCTTATGCACCATATTTTACTAAGCGGATTACGCGTCGTTCTATCCCATGGATGACTACCGAACTAAGAGTTAGAATTACGAAGCGTGATAAAACGTTTACCCGAGCTAAGAGAACCCGCAATCTCATATTTCTAGAGCAATAAATAGAGATTTAGAATAAGCCAAAGACCGTTATTTAGTGGATAAGTTGTTCTCAGAATCGAGCCCTCGTGATATCTGGTCATGCTTGCGAAAATTGGGTCTTAGTAACAGTAAACCAAAGCCTGTCCTACACCATTTATCTGCATCTTCGCTAATCTGTTACCTTCAACGATATCCTATTAGGACCCCTACCAAATTCTGATTCGTCCTTTATATTGTCGGCTATAAATCAGGAAGTTCTTAATAACCTTCATCTTATCTAAAAAAATTGTATGGTTTAAGCCCTGATAACTTCCGTGTACTACATCTCAAATAACCACTTCCTGTCATCCCTCCATACCTCATAGTCATCCTAAATCTTTCATTGTCGACAAGCATATTTCTATATGTGTGGAAATTACTTTATGCCATTCCGAAAAAATCTTTCCTGGAAAAATCTGTAACCCTTTAAATCCGCCCGATACTCGCCCAGTTTTGAAAGTCTTCGATTCGGTAACCGGCCGAAATATTACTAAACCGTAATATTACGGTAAAAAATAATACCACATAATATTATGGTAAAAAATATTACGGTAAAAAATATTATGGTAAAAAATAATACGGGTAAAAAATATCCCAATTATTAATTTAACGACAAATAGCATTACGAAAAACTATTTGAAAAACCCGATCGGTATGTTTATTCCACAATCATAATATCAATATTCCCCACTACCCGATTATTTACTTTAGGAAGAGCCGATCGATTTATTGATTACTGGGAATATATTAATATATTTAATATCAGGATAATAATGGTTATTAGTGAATTCTGAATAAGTGCGTTTAATCGATGCAAAATGCCTCTTCATTCCATTTTAAGCCCGAAAAAAATCAAATTTATTGCTTCACAATGGCTATATATTTAATAAATTGCAGGTGTGTCGACACGATAAACATGTGAAGTAGAGGTGTAATGAATATACCACATTAGGATGTGGATGCATTGCAAATACAATATCTACGGAGAATACTGGTTAGTATCCGTGTTATTTGTATTCGAATGTTGCTAACCATTTTGAATGTTGAAAATATGAGGTCGGATTCATAATCAGCGACCCTGAAATCCCCGAATAACAAAGAGTATCCACGGACATGGTCCATATGGCCAAAACACCTCTCGAACCTCATCACATGGCAAAAAACGCCCTTTTTCGACAATTATTTTTTTTGCGGTGACCTTTAAGCACACATTTTCTGAACCTTATGGACTCAATCTTTCCTACTTAAAAAATGTCTTTTAATTTTAAAATTTGATTTTTTGGTACAATTTTCGAGATGGCACAACAAATTTTTTCGTCGGTTTTTAGAGTGGTTGAGCCCTATCTTCAGGAATTTTTTCCAATTTTTTGGTGAGTTGCGCCTATGTTAATATTCGATTTTTTTAATTTTATAAGTTATTTTATTATGAAAATTATTTATTTTAAGGGGTATTCATTTCGAAAAAAATAATTTTTCTCATTTATCTATTTTTATCTATAAAAGTGTCTATATGTCAAAAACATGTTTATAATCGGGTTTGTTTTAATAAACAAAATAAACACGTTAAATATAAATGTAAATGTTTTTTTATGTTTGCAAAATATATATCTATTTTTATCCATAAAATTGTATATAATCGTAAAAATATGGTAAACATGTTTATTTTATTGTAAAGGGCTTCGTGCTCAGGCGGTTAACGCACTGGACTACGAGGTCGTAGGTCGTGAGTTCGATCCCCGTCCGGTAAACAATTTTTCGATTTCGTTTTCAAGCAGCAGCTCGCTGTTGGTAAGACGAGCCACGTTGTTTGTTTACGTTTCGAAAATATTGTTTATCTGGCGGAAATCGACTCATGACCGCTGCTGTACTTGGTGTAGGTTTCTGCAGTCCTACATTTCATACACAAATGTGAAGTATGGCGCCATCTTCATAAGTCGATCTGCAGCTCTCGCAAAATCTTATGAATAATAAAGATATGGCAAAAATTAAGTAAAAGGGCGATTCCGCTCGTTAATTAATACTTAAAAAAAAAAAAAATAATTGATTTTTAGGGTGCACTTCCGGTAACGATCGATGACACACGCTGTCAAATTACGTTCTAAGCTTTCGTGTCTGATTGAGCTGTATTGCCCATTGTATTGTCCCGTATTACGTCGCTTGTAAGGCCTAGAAGCTGTCTTGCAAGATTGCTGCTTAATTTTGGAGTTGCTATTGCATCGTTTATGTTTTCCCCTTCGAAGCGAGTCTGACGTCATCATAACCTCACCCTACTATCACAAGGTCGCTGAAAGGTTTTTAAAATTATGCCAGGACGTGTGCTATCAGATGTGCCATTCACTGCTGTTAGCTGGGGACAGTGTTCTTTTTCAACCAGGACTTTATGAGGGTGAGTTTCACGTTATTAAAACTCAACCGAGTGCATACTAACACGTGTTCTGTCAAGTTGTGTCCACTTCTTTTGCGCACCTCTGTTGCTACTTCCGTAACAATTGTACTGGTGTCTTCCAGCAGTGCTTATTTAAAATCCTGTACGAGGCAGCACGTCTCGGGCGAGCTATTTGCTAATGCAACAGGAGGAGTCGGACAACCTTCCCTCTCTCCACCGTCTACGCCTGTAAGTGCGATTGAGCACTACAGTTCACTCGCTTACATCAAGAGTAGGGCGGCCCTCGACTGCGACAAAATGACTTGCATACAGAGACCCGCAAACTAAGTTGATTTTGGAGTTTTTCCCGCGTATGAAGCGCGCCTGCTCGCCTGAAACTTCTCCGCCAGTCGATTCGAAAAATTTTGCACCAAAGCAGTGCCGTGCTTCGTCAGCTGACCTAAAGGAACAGGCCCAAGCATCGAGCAGCCCAACCTGAAAATGGAAGGCCAATTAAGAGAAATGCAAGAGGCAATTATAGGAACCCTGTCTGCGAAACTGGACGAAAATATAGATTCTGCGACCAAGACGAACCTTGATAGAATATCGAACCTCAGGAAAGAGATTCTCAGTGAGGTTACCACGCTCAAAGTAAAGCTAGAGGGAAAAGATGCCCAGATTCCCCATCTGACCAACGAATTGGTGCTTCAGAGTAAACTCCATAAAAAAAAAGAACATCAACATTCGTGGGCTAAAATCTCTGGAGATCCGACTGTTTGTGTCGAGAAATTTTTCGCAGAGGTTTTTAATATAACCAATGTGGTCGAGACGTCATTGTACGGAAAGAACCGCCCATCGTTCTAGTAGAACTGCTCTCTCATCCTGCCAATCTCCACATTATGGCCCAGAAGAAGCGCCTCCTCATGGGCAAGGACATCTACATCGACGCAGATCTCACGGCCAGGGAACGCCGTATCGACTTCCATGCAAGGCAATTAGGCAAAAAGGCAAGAGCTGACTCTAAAAGGGTCGAGCGTCGGTCCCAGAAGGTACGTGTTGATGGAGTATGGTACGGCTGGTCGGATGTTGCGGGAGTTTTTACACCGGAAGTGCCAACATCGTCACCTGGTGTAGAGGCTGATTTTCCATCTTCTCAACCAATTTCGACAGAGCCTAGCACATCCCGACTATTTGCCTACCAAAATCGTAAAAAAAACGCTTAACTGCAGCCCCGTTCACCAGATTTAGGGGCTGCCGAGTATTCCAGCACACTATAGCTCACCGGTTGGGTTCTTCTCCTTTTACGTCGACGCCTCCAACTCCTCGTTCTCTACTTCAAGTGGCGCCACCTCCTCTGCAAGATTCTTCGTTTACTGCCGCTTTTTGGAACATTCATGGTCCACACAACTTTGCCATGGCTAGCAAGTGCCAACTACATGGGACCATAAACGTTATAGAGACATGGTGTTCCGAGCCATCTACACTTCCTGAGGACCAATGTGTAGCGAAATTTTCAGTCCCAGCTACGCGCGAAGGATACAGAGGAAGATATAGCGGCGGTTTGTCGACATTTGTTCCGTTGTCAGGGTCACCGGTGCTGGTCGAATCCTCCTCGCACTGGCTTTTTGTATTAATTAGATCTCACCCACTTCCGTTAATTCAAGGCTCATTTTATTTTCCGCCAAATTTTGATTTAATATCGTTGCTTTCGTCACTCCAACTCATTCTTGATTCTTTTTCAGTTAAATTTCTGGACAGTATGATTATTTTATGATGCGACTTTATCTCGTGGACCGGTGACCTGGACCATGAACGCGAATTTTCGAATTTATATGACGAAACTCAACTCGCAGTTGCCAGGCGAACCTGCGATACTCGTTGTAATGTCCGTGGTAAATGTCTTTATGAGTTTATGTTTAGTAATAATTTTGTATTGTTAAATGTCGCTCGCTTAGCGATTCACCAGCGCAATTTACTTTTTTAGATGCCAAGGGACGAAGCATTATTGACTTGGTCTGGGTCTCTGCCTATCATTTGTACTTGGTGAATGACTTTGTTATAGGCCCTGATGGTGGAGGCTCTGACCATTTTCCGGCAATTGCTTCGGTGTCCCTCTCGTTTCCTAATGCCTAGCCTGCGCCTCATCTTTCGCCGTGCCTAGCACCGAGGTATAAAACGTCGTGGTCACCTGAAGGCGAGGAAAAACTCGCTAAAAGACTGAGCGAAGTCAACCCTTATTTAGAATTTTATAACCACACGACACAAAGTCCATTTTGTGATTTTTTGTGTTCGGGTTTGCTTAATCTTCTTACCCAGGAGGGCTTAGTAAAACTTTCCAATTCTTCCGGGGGAAAAACCAACCCTTCACGTTTTTTGCCTCGGTGGTACGATGCGTCCTGCAATTCTGCCAAGAGAGAAATGAACAGAGCCCTTCATCTCCTTCGGTCGAACAACCACGAGAAGTCTTACGACATTTTAGACACACAACGGTGGTGACTAAATGTCTTGATGTTTCTCGCCTGGCAAATGCCTTTGCTGCGGTGAGGGACGCTAAGAGTTTCTGGTCTGAGGATCGGAGACATAGGCGGGCTCCTCTCGGAAACTCGTCTGTGCCTCTGGAGGCCTGGTCCGGGCACTTGGGGCTCCTTTACCCACCGAAGCCATTGATGCTGCTAACACTCTACGGGCCTCTCGACAATGACCTTGACGGCCCAATTCTGCCGCAAGAGTTGAGGGAGAGCAGGAAGAGATTGAAGGCGGGTAAAGCTGTAGGGCCAAATGGTATACCGGCTGAAGCGTGGAAACTACTCTCGAGTGAGTGGTTCTCGTATGTTTTGGACCTATTCAATTTGATCTTAACCAATGAGCTACCGCCTGAAGAGTGGCTAGAGGCCGATCTCTTCATGCTCTTCAAAACGGTGACCGAACCGACACCGAAAATTACCGAGCGATTGCCATAATCAATGCATTTACGAAATTGTTCATGCAGGTGTTTGATGCGAGACTGGAGAACTGGCTCCCGCAGCGTGATATACTCCCGGACGAACAAGCAGGTTTTAGAAGAGCTTAGGAAAAAAGCCTCTAAGTGCTTTTTGTGGACTTTCGCAGGGCGTTCGATTCTATCCCCGACACAAAACTCTGGCACAAGCTTTATAGCATTGGGATTAGCGCCAAAACGGTTAGGGTACTTAAGGCCTTCTACGAATCTGCCAAATCTTCCATCATCTGTGCCGCTGGCTCTACTTAGTGAGTTAGGGTGATAGACGGGGTCTTACAGGGCGAAATCTTGATCCGTTTGCTCTTTATTTTGTACATCTCCGACATTGTAGCATACTTGCGTGATCAAGGCTTAAGAGGCATTGACTACACAACTACTTATGATGTTATGATGCTTCTCTTCGCTTATTCTCCTACTGTCATAAAAACGAAATTGAGGACGCTCCTGTCCTATTGTAATCTTAATGGCCTTGTAGTAAATACGACTAAGACAAAAATTATTGTGTGTAGAAGAGGTGGTCCTCTCGATTCCTCCTCAAGAAACTTTTTCTTTAGTAATCAGCAGGTGGAAGTTGCGACCACGTATCCTTACCAAGAAACAATCGTCTCTTCATCGGCGAGTGTGCTGAAGGCAACTGAAAACACTATAGCACAGACTCGTCAAGCGTCTGTCTTGGCTATAATGGCTTCAGCTAAATGTGATTCGACCAGTGCTGCTTTAAAACTATACGGAGCTTCTATCCTATCTACCTTACTGTATGCTGCGCCCTGTTGGCCTCTCTGCCATATTCGCTCTTTAGAATCCGTCCAGGTTGAATTTTTAAGAAGTGGCTTAAGCTTCCCAAGTCGACGCCGCCCTATTTCTTGCGCCTCGAATTAGGGCTTTACCCAATAGTGGTTGAAATAGTGCACAGAGCGTTAAACCTCGTGCTTACGTACCTGCGGCAACCACCAAATGGTCTCCCTCGTCTCGGTTTAACTAGGCTCTATGAACTTAGCTCTAGAGGAAACGACGATCCGACAATCAACTGGTTTTCGAGGTTGAAGTTGATCCTAGACGTGACAAAATATAATGTACGATGGGAGGATCTTTCGGCTGCAAACTGGGAGTCTCACGTAGCGTCTATTTGTGAAACCTTCGCTACCGCTCAGCGTGTGACCTCCAACGTTATTTTGCGTCGGATTCGAGCCAGTTTCCGTTATTTAGGCAGTTTTCTGACGGGTTAGCCTCCCTTGCTCCGGAACGTTGCCAGCTCTCTCACTTACGCCTAAAAGTCCTGCTGAGAATGGCCACCATATTCTCGCGTTCGTTCTGTATCGGCAGTACTTTTTATGCCTACAATCCGAGCGATCCGTGTTCGATTTCTAACACGGGCGAAAGGGAGACATTAATTCACATTTTGTCCGAATGTTCCCTCTCTACTCCCTCAAGATCTAGACTCCGACGTAGTGCCATCATAGCAAATTGCACCGACGAGAATATGTTGGCCTTCTTGATACTCTCTGCCGATCTTCGCATACTAAAGGTCCTCTTTGGATTTGTAAGTTCGTGTTTCACCAGGAGGCAGTTCTACCTGAATATGTAGGCTAGCATGCGAACATGGTAGCTCCGGGGCCTGTTTTTTTCCCTTTATTTTTTGTATTGTTCCAGTTTCCTTTTAGACTTGTTTTACAAAATAATTTTAGAGCGAGTTTTTTTAGGTATCCGTATTAGTGTCGTACCGGAATCGCGTGTATAGCGTTATTTTTATGTATTTTTAGAGCGTGTGTTTTTTATGCAATCGTATTAGTAGCGCACCGGATTCGTGGGTACAGCGTCTTTTCATGTATTTTTTAGAGCACGTGTTTTCTTTTTTTACGTAATTCGTATTAGTAGCGCACCGGATTCGTGTGTACAACGTTCTTTTTATGTAGTTTTTGGAGCGTGTGTTATTTATTTATTTATGAAACTGTAACAGTAGCGAACCGGAATCGAGTGTATGAGTATGAACTCGTTTATTTATTGTCCTGGACATCAAAGTCCGTGGACAAAGCAAAATTACATAAGTCGTATTACAAAGAAAAAGATACAAAAACATAATACTAGAATCTAAGTCTCATTCGCCAAATGGTGAATTCTAACAATGAAAAATAGAAGCAAAAAAAACATGACTCGTATAAAAATTCCTATGCTAAGCCTACGTTTATAAACAAAAAATCAGTGAAATTACAGCTATAGGTACACTTAAAGTTAGATTTAACGGCACTAAGTATGCGAATAAAAGACGAACACAAAAATTGCAAAAGGACAGCCCGGATACAATAGCCACGATTTGAAGGATTGGAAGCAGTATACTGACCGATGCTGAAATCACACTAATGTGAAGAGATTAATTATCGGGGGTTGTCGCTTCGCCGCAAATACAATAAAAGTGCAGCAAAAATCGAGCATTACGAAGCTCAATTGGCAGTAAGTTCTACGATTTGATAGCAGAAATCCAATATGAGTTAAGGAAAATATTTGTGCGACAGATGGGTACATAAAACGAACTGAAGTTTAGATGGTTTGATTGACGCGGCGAGATAGCCGTCATAGTGAAGCTCTCTCGTATGTAAGTGGATATCGAGGTGTTCAGTACTTGGTAAGGAAGAGTGTCCCGAAAGTATTTATCCTGGTAAGCCAGGTGGCTTTAGTCCAATAATAAGCTAATGGTTGATAACGTCGCAAGTGATACACAAATCGAAAGGGCAGCATTTAGTAATCTGCGCAATTTCGTGAGTACGTAACCAGAAGCATCCGAAAAAACGAGGCAAGCAAAGTCCAAGTGGAGGAGAATCAAAGCATTTACTAGTTATAGTTTTATAGATAAAGGAAGACTAGATCTGCGGAAACGTAATCCGTACAGTGCGTATTGAACTTTACAACTAATAGCTGCAATGTGGCGGTTCCAGATCTGGTCAGCAGAGATATGGACTCTAAGATTCCGGACTTCTGTGACAAATGGCACGATATGGTTGTTTACCATTATTGGTGGCAACACCATGGAATGCAGAATTTCGAGGTTATGCCTAGTTCCAAAAATGATGGCTTTAGTCTTCTTTTCGCAAAGTGAGAACCCAGACTGCTGAATCCAAGTATGGAAGATTTCAATTTCATTATTAACGGAATTGCGTGTCGTGGGCGAAGACTATTTTTGTGTTACGGCAATGATGTAGATGCCCGAACAAGGTATTGAATACGATCGAGAACAGTATTGGCCCCAAGCTTGATCCCTGCGGGACTCCACTAGTAGTAGACTGCCGCTGTGAATAGGTTCCGTCCAACCTTTGATGAGTTGCGATCTACCGGTTAAATAAGAGGCCATCCACTTGATAGATAAATCGTCAAACCCTGACTGTTGAAGGCAACGTAATAAAAGAATATGGTTCAGCGAGTCAAAGGTTTTGGAAATATCAAACAAGACCAGGATAGTTACGAAGCCTTTCTCAATTCCTCGACGAATGTCATCAGTAAGCTTCAGAAGGGCCGTCTGGATGATTGGGCTCAAGAAAGGAGACTAATATCCGAGTGACAAGGGCGTCAAGCAGCTTAGCGATATGTGATGGGTTCGCTATGGGACGCGTATCGCCAGGTGAGGCTGGATTGGCAACCTTGTTGAGAGGGATAATGAAGGACATTTTCCACGTAGATGGATAGACCCCGGTAGCAAGAGAGATATAAAACATGGCAGTAAGTGGTTCTACGATGATGGACACAATCCTTTGAAGGTGAATGAGCTGGAGACCATCCGGGCTGGGCCCTTTGGATTTAGAGAAAGAAGATGAAATAAGACTCTGGACTGGCTCGGGACGAATGAGGGGAAAGGAAAAACTTGGTGAATTTGGTGGAGGCGATATTTGGAGAATCTGGTGAAGTTATGAATCAGTACAGGCGGGATGAGAGGAAGCTATTGCGGAGTAGTGGTAAAGTTCATCTGATGAAAAGTGTTGAAGAGCAGATTGTGACGATGATGCCAAAAGGGCCAAATTTCCGAAGAAGTGCCCAGATCTTAGTCGAATTAGTTTCGTTTGTTACAAGGTTTCGCAGGTACAGTTTTTTGGCCATTTTCATGGAGGACTTTATGGTCTTTCTCATCTCACGATACTGCAATAAATTGTCCTGCTGCCGGAACGTTTAGCTTTATTGTAGATCTGCTCACCTCGCTTGATAAGTCGTTTGAGGTCATCAGTAAGCCACGGGGCAATCCAATATTCTTCTTGAGGCTTCTCGTAACGATGGGGGCGTGGATATCGAGGGACCGATTTAGGCAAGCGTAAAAGCGCGGGAGTAGATCGGAAATTGATTGTGTGTACAGAACATCGAGGTTGTATAGTTCCGGAAGATCTTGATGCAGCACAATGTTCAGTTCCCTTGCAAGTGCCTCAGAGTTGCAATTTTTAAAATCGCGGTGCGATATTGTTTTTTGCTGATGTGAGAAAGAGGAGACTAAATATTCAATGCTAATTAAGTCATGTCCAGCGGCAAAGGGGCTAGTGCTCTTAGCATATTTGTGAACTTTTTCCTGGGCATCGATTAAAAAGACATCAATGTGCGTATGCGTGTTCGAAGAGTACGGTGAGTAGAACCAAGAGGTACTGAATAAAACGAGAGATCCCGAATGACGTCTCTCAAATAGGTGGCATGGTAATCGGAACCTAGTAAGTCACAGTTTAATTCTCCAGTTACTACCATATTTTTGTACGTAGGTAGATAGAGACTAAGTTTAGCCTTAAAGTCGAAAAGCATTGACCCGTCGGGTCTACGAAACACAATAGCAAGCAATAGACATTCAAAGATCGACATAAGAATAATAAATACGGGCTCATTAATGGATGCATTTTGCGAGAATTCCAAAACAGAATAGCTTAGTGATTCGTGAAGATAACACGCTACGCCAGCTCCTAAGATGTATCTATTATTCTCAGTTAAAAAAATTCGTCGATCGTTGCGCAGTAGGTTATACGACGGGATGGCTAACGTGTCAGACGTAATGTTGGGATTTAACCAGGTTTCGGAGAGCGCTAAAATATGGATGTTGGTGCCCTGGATAAGTGACTCCACTTGACACAAGTGTGCTCTTAAGTAGTTAATGTTGCAGTGAAAAATATTTATTAGATTCTTTCGGTTACAATGTATCGATGGTTTGCTTGAGATAAGTGAATTACATGGCTGTCACTTTAAACTATGTGAGTCGTGGTCAGTTACTATTGGTAATTCCGCTGAGTTTGCATCACATCTACAAAATATCCTCCCATCGCGTACCCAAACCCGAGATCCAACTAGAGGTTTTGCAGCTTGTTTTGTTTGCATGAGTAGTTAATGAGATGAGCGTTGTAAAAATTCATTAACGAAAATAGTCAGGGAATCTTGCGCGAAACTCTCAGGGAAAATGTCCGCGCGTGTGATTTTCCCTATTTTCCTTTTTGCTATATGATCAAGTTGCGTAGATCAACAGAAAGACACGTGACAATAATAGAGAACGAGTCCGGCAATTGCATCGAGGCAGTATCGGACGTAACAGGTCCTCTCAAATTAACCTTTCTATTTCCCGTAATGAAAAGTTATTAACTATATAATCTAGTCGCGCGGCGTTGTTAAGCGATTGCTGCATTAATAAAGACAAACGCTGATCCGCATTGAGTGAGTCCCAAGCCGCCGGCATCGGCGCCGCGGGCAGATTGACATTCGATGCATTTGTTATATTCGGAACACTGTGGAAATTCATTGTACTTTGACTAATCGGTACTAACATAGGTAAACAAAACACTGGCAGGCGAGAAGGGTCGGTCGAGGGAGCGAGGGGAATATTGACAGAACAAAGCAGACGAGACTGAGGCGGGACAACAGGTGGGACGAGCACGTGGGGAACGGCGTTAGAGGGACCAGCAGCGGAGAATGAGCTTTCGGGGAGGGAGACGTCAGGCACGTCGGGAAGTAAACATTGAAAAATACGCATACAACAAGAACTTGCCGATTTTGAACTAATATATGAAAGGGCGCACGACCGATGAAATGTCGAATCGCAGGTTTCGCAGTTATATTTAGGACGAACGGGACCCCGACACCTTTTGCACTTAAGTACACGCTCACTGTGCTTATTCGGCGACACTGGCTTACGGGCGAATTTTCTTGGCATGTGGTTAATACCTGTCAAACCAGCGGCGATTGAAAAGCGTTGACGCACGGACTGAGTGTGAGGTAATTAACTTACAAATAGCCGGTGACGCGTAAGCGAGTCATGCGCAGTAGAAGGTCCGGCCAGAAAATGCCGAACGATGTGCTCCAGGATGACAGACAAAATGAAAAAAGCACTTTAACAGGCCACAAAACACTTCAACCACAAATAGTGCAGATAAATGCAAGGGCCGTTGCGTGTGCTCAACCTGGACAAAGTTTCCTCGCATTGAAGAGAAAATAAAAGTTGAGAATTTGACAAAATAACAGAGCAGATAATAGTACGTCTAACGGACTCACCATTGAACGAGAGGCCGAACTGAAGTGTATAGTGTTCTATTTATGTATTTTTAAAATAATCGGTGCACTCAACCCTTAAGAATTTACTGTAAATCATATATGGGAATAAACTTATCTATCTATCTATCTAATAGATTTTTAATGTTTTTATTTTATTTTTGCAAAATATACATTTTTAGAACGTCTATACGTGTATGTATATAACGTCTATACGCGAAAATAAATAAAATAATATGTGTTGTATTTTGCAATTTCTTTGCATTATGTTGTAGAGAATTCTTTGTTATAATTTTATTAATTCTCCGATCGTGAACGAATATAAATATTAGATGGAGAAAGAAGTGTTCGTGTTTTTCATAGCCATATTATTTCTATTATGAGAATATATTTTGATTGATTATTTTATAAGATTATATGATTTCTAATATAACACTATTGTATATTCTCGGTCAATACAATATAAGGTTTGTAATATGTAAAAATGTTAATATTTTAGATTATTATTTTGAATTTGTTACCATTTATTCTACATATTACATAGTTTTATTTCATTTTTCTGTTCAAACTTGCAGGTAGACATTCTAAGAATGTGTATTTTTAAAAATAAATTAATTGACCATAAAATTTGTTTTCTTTTTTATTTCTATGAAGGAATGTTCGCTAATATATTTCATACGCTTTTTCACTAAAATTAATCAAATAGTGTATAAAAAATGCAAAAATATGCAAAGAAAAAGGTATCACTCAGGAGTGACACTATGCCGCAAAGGGTTAAATTATTATATTGTCTTTATGTTCATTGTGCATTTTCTGCATTCATAATGCGTGCCACTCCGGTAATATTTTTCTTACTGGTTCAAACCTTTGTTTTATCTCATTTTTGTGTTCAAAATGGCATGTATAGTCGTTCTCAAAATGTATATTTTGCAAAAATAAAAAAAACATTTACATTTATATTTAACATGTTTATTTTGTTTATTAAAACAAACCCGTTTATAAACATGTTTTTCACGTATTTTTACGATTATAGACACTTTTATAGATAAAAATAGTTAAATGAGAAAAATTATTTTTTTCGAAATGATTACCCCTTAAAATAAATAATTTTCAGAATAACTAAAAAAATTCACAAAATCGAATTTTAACATAGGCGCACCTCACCAAAAAATTGGAAAAAATTTATGAAGATAGGGCTCAAACCACTCTAAAAATTGATGAAAAAATTTGTTGTGCTGTCTCGAAAATTGTGCCAAAAAAATCAATTTTAAAATTAAAAGAAGTTTTTTAGGTAGGAAAGATTGCGTCTATAAGGCTCAGAAAATGTGTGCTTAAAGGTCACCACAAACACTACTTTCATGAATGTTTTCAGAATTTGTTATCAATTCGTTCAGTTGGAAAAAATTAATGTCGAAAAAGGACGTTTTTGCCATGTGGTGAGGTGCGAAAGGGTTTTGGCCATATGGACCATGTCGGTGGATACTCCTTATTACTCGGGGATTTCGGGGTCGCTGATTATGAATCCGACCTCATATTTTCAACATTCAAAATGGCGAATTCAATGTGGCGGATGTAATTCTAAAAATAGCTAAATTTGCTTGAAACACGTCATTTGGGGGTTTTCGAGGTTGCTGATTAAAAACCGGCCTCAGATTTTAAAAATTTATAATGGCGATGCCAATATGTTGGACAAAATTCTCAAAAAATAGCCAATTTCTTTTGGAACACGTTACTCAGAGGTTTTTGGCGACCTGATTATGAATCCGGCCTCAGATTTTAAAAGTTCAAAATGGCGGATACTGTATAGCTGAGCAGAATTCGAAAAGTATATGAAATAAGCTGGAACTGGTTAAACGGGGTTTTGTGGTCGCTGAATACGAGTGTAGCCCTAGATTTGAAGAATTTAAAATAATGAATTCAATATGGCAGATAAAAATTCTACCTATCTACCCCAATCAGTTGCATAAACGAGACCATTCAAAAAATTAATAGTAACATTAGTGAGTTGTTAAAGGGTCTATAAGCTACGATTATAGGCTCATTCCCAACACCCGCAAAACACAAGCTATTACATTGGCTCTGGTGTCCAACTGGTTGTTTATCTCCTCCAGAAGACTACATTTTCTGGGAAATCTTACCAATCAAATAATAACGACTAACCAGCCATCGTATCTTGCATCCCGATTCATCTCCATCAACAGTTCATTACAGCACTCATCTCGCTCTCACTCGTCTCATATCATGCTACCGACCCCTCGTACAAGCATTTTCGCACGTTTATTATGGATCAGAGCCATTCAATATTGGAATTCACTTTCACATCATTTCCAAAACCTTTTACAACAGCATCCTTTCATGCGAATCTATTTGAATCCTTGTTTAGAGCAAACCGGTCGTAAGAACTAGTTAGATATTGTAAATATTAATTTATTATATACCGTACCGAAAACTTATATTATAGATACACTTTACTGATATTTTTATATATTGTGATATGGTATTTTCAAAACCATGTAATCACGGCTTCTATCTCTTTTATCGGGTCTCGCGTATTACCTAGTAAAGCGAGAATCTATAAGAAAGAGCACTAACATCGGGTTGGTACGCAAGTATGAATGTGAAACTATGTGGGAATGCTATATAATAGTTTTTACATTACATTGTCTCGACCATCGGTAAGGTAGGTCGCCAGTACGAGTATTCAAAATCTGGGGGACACCTAGAACATCGGGATAAGACGTCGGTTGCTGGCTACGGCATTTTACCCTTGAGGGGACTGTCGCATTTTGACATCTTAACGAATATAAGTTGCAATGGAGTCTCGGCATCTTGAAGAATCTGTTTCTCGTTCACCTTCATGCGAACGCCAACACCTCGGCAGCACAAGGACCATCAACACAGATGGAATCCGATTTTGATTGTAGCATTAAAAAGCTGAGATATAAATTTACATCCGGTTTCTGATAAGTTTTGAAGAACTAGTCCTGGGATTAAATCATATCCTGGAGCTTTCTTCGGGTTCAATTCATGTCGAACAGTTCTTACAATTACCTTTTCTGTAAATTCTTTAATTGGAATTGCTTGCTGATGAGTTTCGCTCATTACACTTTGAATTTCAGCTTCAAAATCCGTTTCTTTCTCCATTGGGTATGGAGTAATAACGTTTGAAAGACGCTGTGCAAAGACATTTGCTTTTTCTATTAAATTTTGTGCCCATATTCCTGCTAATGGTCGTATTGATGTTAACGGTACCACTGGTTGTTTTAAGCGTTTGGTCGCTTCCCATAGAACATAACCATTCGCTTAAGATGCGCCTAATGTTTTTAAATAATCTTGAACTCCATGGTTACGTTGTGAGTTAAGCAGTTTACATTAAATTTTTAAGTTCTTTGTTTAATATAGTTTTTAAATCTGGGGATCTGGTCATTTGCAACTGTGTTGTGTCCTTACAGCTCTTTTCTCTGCTATTTTTCCCTTATTTCTCTTGAGGAACTTATATTTCCTTTCGTAGGGGGTATCGGCGTGGCATTCCATGCTGCAGTCTGTACACATTGATTAAAATGCTCGACTGCTGTTGTAATTTCGTTGTCTGTTTTCAATGATAGCTGAAGTTTCAGAGTATCTTCGATTTGTGATCGGTAATAGTTCCAATGGGTTTGGTTATTACTCAGTATACCCGTTTCTTCAGTATCTAATACTTCACTGCTTACTCGAAGAAGGACTGGCGAGTGATCTCATGATACGTTTAAACTTGATGTTGCTTTTAGATAGTGTTTATTGATGTTTTTTGTGACATAAAAATCAATCACATTAGTAGGCCAATATGTAGTTTCATCTGTTAAAATCATGCCAAGTTTTAGGCATAAATGTATTGTTTTATATAGTTCTTTCCGTTTAATGGACGTTATGTGTGATCCTTATTCAGTGTGTTTTGTATTGTAGTCCCCACCTACAATAAAGCGATTTTCCTGTGATTTGAAAAAGGTTTCGAATTCGTCTTTTTCTATGATGTGCTTTGGCGGACAATAAATATCCGAGACTGTAATTGGGCCATTCCAATACTCCGCTATTACATTTGTAGCTTGGATTTTTACAGTCTGATACGTACTAGTAGCATGATATTTGATTTTATTCCTGATAATGTTGGCGGTTCCACCATGAGCCGTGCCATCTAGATGCATGGTGTGGTAGATTGTATAACCGTGAAATTTTATGTAACTCTTTTTTGTAAAATGAGTTTCAGAAATTAACATAACATCTACGTTATAATATTTCATGAAAGTCCGTAGTTTAAAGTATGTTGTGACAGGCTGTGTGCATTCCAGAGTGCAACTTGTAGGATTTTAGCCATTATACCTTTTTTGAGACAAGAATAGTGAGCAAGTTGAGCATGGTACTCAACTTTTCCGCAAGTTTTTTCAACATTAATCTGAGTTTCAGCAACGCAGTCGGGTGATTGCTGTTGGCGTTATCATATTTTTGGTGGTTCCTTTGAGGTTGTTCATCAGATCGGTTATTAGTTATTACCTGGACATAAGTTCTGCTACCGTTAGATATCCTTGTTCGTGCTGCAGGTACTAGTCGGATAGTAGTTTGTTCATTAATAATTGTCTTTTGTGGTACTTGCTTCATACTCATGGGTGGATATTTAAATTATTGCAGTCCCTTGTATATAGCACTACCCTTGTAATGCGCCGGATGGTTGCCTTGGAATAATACTCATTTTACTAAGTCAGATCTTATTTTCCTTTGGCATTCCGTAGTCAGATGGTTGTCAGCACAAGTAACGCATCTTAAAGGATGTGTACAAACATTTTTTGTATGCCCATATCGCTGGCACTGGCAGTTCATGTGTGTGTGTGCGCGCATGTGTGTGTGAGTCAACCGGTTCTTCGTCGATATCATGGGAAGTGACGGATAGCTGATGGTATTGCTATCCATTTCTCCTCGTTTTTCCGAATAGATCTCAGATTCTCCAAGTGGCGAGTTAGACCACTGCGTCCCATCTTTCCTGTGAGAGGAGCCGGACCCTACCAAATCTCTCGCGTGATTCTTCTCAAAATTTCTTTAGCGTCTTCCGCTCCTCTACGAACCGTGGACAATGAAAGATAACGTCTTCCACATCTTCATCTTCGCGAGAGCACACCAGGCACTCCGCGTTTGTCGTAAACGGGGATTAGATGGAGTTAGCTGCGGAAGCAGCCGAGCCCGGTAAGCGCCTGGGACAGATGGAATGTGTCGAATACGTGGTCTGCATGTCCACTTCGCCACATTCGGGATGAGACGCTGGGTCCAGCGCCCTTTGGCTGCTGAGTCCCATCGTTGCAGTCACTCTGCAAGCAGTCTTTTGTACCATTTGCCTCTCGAGATATTTGCCAATTCTTGGCCTGTACTCCTACCATCACGGTACTTCTTAGCCCTCTCAGCTGCCATTAGGTCTATGGGAGGGAACCTCGAGACCACTGAGAGAGCAACGTCGGACACGGTTATCTAAGCGCTACTGTCCTGCAGGCGCGTCGGCAAGTGACTCTGTAGCTTTTCTTGCTTGCAATGGCGTCCGCCCAGACGGAAGCTCCGTAAAGAATTACAGAGCTCACCACAGATGCAAGGAGGGATCGAAGATGTTGTTTTGGTTCCCCTATATTGGACATAATATACCCCAGCACGCGAGCCACTTTTAGCGCTTTGGTGCCTGCATACTCCAGATGGTCTTTGAACGACAGCCGCGCATCAAGCATAGCGCCAAGGTATTTAATGGCGCCCTTCGTTCTAATTCCCTTATCATCGATCGCGAAGATAGCGTACATTCACTTCTTAGTACGAGAGATGAGTACCGCCTTCGTTTTCTCAGCCGACAAGCAAAGTCCGTGGTTTCTGAACCAGCTAGCTACCACCTCAATAGCGTCATCTCCGAGGTATTAAATCGCCTCTATGATTTTTTCGACGACGATAAGTGCAACGTCGTCGGAAAAGCCTACCATATATAGTCACCTCGGCTGGAAGTGATTGTTTGCGCAATCCTTCATACATGACGTTCCAGAGAAAGGGATCCAGGACCGAATACTATGGCACGCCTCCCGTCATGTGGGAGCGCCTGCCGCCATCAGTGTCATAAAACAGGGTCCTAGCTGACAGGTAGCTAGAGATGTCCCTTCCAAGGTAAAGTGGTACCTAGAGTTCTTCCAAGGCTAGCATGATGTAATCCCATCGGGCCGAAATAAAGGCGTCCCCAGTCGACTGCATCAATGGTTGAGCGATCTTTCCTGAAGCCGAACAGATTGCCGGAAAGACCTCCAACTTTAGCGTTAGCTGCTTCGAGCCTGGTATATATTACCCGCTCGTACAGCTTCTCGAGAATGTCCAGCATACAAAATGGTCGGCGTGCGGAGGGTTCATTAAAGGGTTTAGAACCCTTGTATAGCAGCACCAACCTTTGTTGCTTCCATTGCACTGGGAAGCATCCCTCTTTCAGACATGCGCTAAATGTTTCGAGGAAGATACCTGGGACATCCAGCGCTGCGGTCTTAACCGCCACGCCCGGGATTCCATCCATTCCCGGAGCTTTGCGGACGGATATCATCTTAGCATGTATCCTCAATTCAGCTTCAGGGACGGCTGGTGGCTGGACTGCACTAGGTTTTGCCAACAGACTAGTACCGATGGATCGTTTCCGATGTTCTGGGAACAGGTGGTGGATTACTCTGTCGAGGAAGTGCGGGCAATATGGAGCATTCATTCCCTCGGGCTTGATGTTTTCCATGACCGTTTTATACGGACGGCCTCAAAGGTCCCAGCCTACCTCCTCGCAGAATTGCTGTCAGCATTTTTTTCTCGCGGTCTTAATAGCAGCTTTAAGCTTCTTCCTCTTTTCTTCGTAGGCCGCAGTTAGCTGTTGGTATTGTAGTTTATAAAGAGCTTTCTGGTGCAGGATTTGATTTTGTGGCCATAGAGACATCGCAAGCTGATAATATGGCCTGAGAGAGGCTTTGAGTCTTTCTTCGGATGTTCCCTCCAACACTGTATTCTCGAGTGAGCAGATGAACATCTCAGGATCTAATGTAGAAGGTACCTATCTCGCTTTTTCCCCTTCTCTGCTATTCTGCGTTGGCCTAGCTGGTTAGCTGGAATTGAAATACCACAGCACGATGGCCGCTGCCCGTGTATCGGTCGCTAACTTTCCATTCGTGACCCTCCCTAATCAATTTAGGGTGGATGAAGGTAAGGTCAAACATGGATGTCTTAACGCCTTCGTGTAGATTGGCTTAGGTCCGACGTTATCGATCTCGAGCTCCAGCGTGGCAAAGGCGCGGCCGCGTTTACTACTGATAGTAAAGTCTCAGTACTTTCAGCAATGTCGTCCAGGGACCCTAGGAATTCCTCGAAGGTGTCGCTGGGTGAAAGGTAGCAGCTGTATAGTCTTATACCTGTCACCTGCACTCCTGTGAATTTCGGTAAGGGGGTGACTATCCTGCTGAATATGTGAAAATTTCCACAGACCCAGATGGCCGCCTTGATGGTAGTGTTCCTTACCCACTTTGAATCCTCGAGGTCCCTGTACTTCTCACTAATGATGGCAATATCGGGCTTTTCCTCTCTGAGAAGCTGGAATAGCATATCCTGGGCCACGGCACAGTGGTTGAGGTAAAGATGGAGTACCTTAGCCATTGTTGTTCGGTACACCGCCCTATTGTGCAGACGGATGTTTAGCCGCACAGTCCCCTATTTTGTGGCCCTCTTTACTACATCGGAAGCACTGAGCTGACCGGTCGACTGAGCTCTTGCAGTTCGTTGCTATATGCCCGATCTCATGGCATCTGTAGCACCGAAGAGGTATTTCTAGGAGCCGTACTCGGCAGTTCACCCAACCAACTCTCAGCCGTCCCGTCTCCAGTAGCTTCTCTGCTACTGTGGCGGGGAGTCTGACTATGGCCGCCTGAGTGCCGCAGTACGCCCCCCTTAGTTTGATGGACTCTGGGGTCACACTATCCAGGCCGGTGACCGAGGCGAGGGCGAGTGTCACCTCGTTCGTGGTTGTGGCCTCGTCCAGGTCCGTAATCTTTATGTCTTCTATTTGCATCAGCGTCTAGATGAGGGCTGATCCTTTTAGGAGAGAAGCGGCCTCGGATCGGAGCCCCGCCGTTGGTGCACCGTTCTTACCCAGTACCAGGAGGAGATCTCCTGTCTTCGTGCGCCGAATCCTCGTTAACTTTTCGCCAAATTTCTTGAGCCCGGGTGCAGTTTTTGCCTTTCGTAGGATGTCGACGTACGAGACTCCTCCTGTCGCTTTGATATTGATAGCATCAGGACTATGGGGTCTCGGCCCAGTCTTGAGTTCTTAATTTAGTTGCACGCCGACATTCTGTAGTTTCCCTTTCTCCATTTTTTCCCTTCCCGTTTTTACCACCGTTGCCCTGCCCTTATCTTTCGTCCGGGTTTGCTGCTGGTGAAGGCTGGTCTTTATCCTCTGCCCTCATTCTTAACTTTTTCTTCGCCTGCGTTGTAATCGGCGAAGGCTCTCTTCTCCCCTTGTACTCTTTACGGGGCGCGCGAAACAGAGGCGAGGTCTAACTAGCCGCATATTTGCATGACGTCTTCGAAGGCCACGGGTTATGCGTGCGTGCGTGCGTGCGTGCGTGCGCGTGCGCGTGTGTGTGTGTGTGTGTGTTTTTCCGAAGCGACGATGGAAAGCTCTACCAGCCATCTCTGCCGGCCGGTGCCAGCAGGAGTGCGGGGCTCCCACCCGCTAAAACCACCTCCGCTCAGACTGTGATTCCCCCCTCGGGAACCGCCGGATGGCATTACTTCGAGGGGGCAGTCTATGCCTCAGTAGGCCCTCCGTCGATGTTTTGGCTCTTCAAGTCTGGGCGATATTGTTCCCTCTTCCGTTTTCTTCTCTTCTGATGGCATTCAGCCTATCGATGATGGAGGTGGCGATGATGACCACCGCGTCCCATCCCTTCTGTGAGGCGAGCAGACATTCCCCAATGCCCTCAGGTGTTAGTGGTCCTCCTCCCGAGATCCGGAACTGTTCCCGTTCCGCTGCAAATCTCGGGCAGTGGAAGAGGACATGGTCCACGTCTTCGTCGACACCAGGGCATGCCGGGCACTCCGCGCTTTGATGAATGCGGAAACGATGCAAATAGCTGCGAAAGCAGCCGTGTCCGGTGAGCACCTGGCTGAGATGAAAGGTGGTGTATCCGCTTTTTTGCCACTCTTCTATAGTCCTCATGGACCATTTGTCGTGGTTCGGCTCCTGGTCGGCGATGTCCTGCCTTATACACCTGCCTTCGAGGTGTTCTGCTGCCCTCTCCATAGCAAGAAGGTCTATGGGAGGGAGTCCCGCGACCACCCAGAGAGCGATGTCTGATACAGATCGGTATGCACGGGCCACTCTTAGGGCGGCTGTTCTATAAGCCCGCCGACAGGTGGCTCCAAAGCTCTTATGGATGTTCATGGCATCATCCCAGATCGGTGCCCGTAACGAATAACGGAGCTTACTACCGATGAAAGGCGGGACCGTCGCGGCTGTGTCGCCCCCCCCCCCCCCATATTGGGCATGATGCTGGAGAGCGTACGAGCCACTTTGGAAGCCTTTGCGCCTGCGTTCATCAGGTGTTGTTTGAACGACAGCCGTGCATCTAGAGTGACTCCAAGATATCTAATAGTGTCCACCGTCCTGATCTGCGTATCTTCCACCGTGAAGGTGGCGTATACCCTTTTCTTTGTTCGAGAGATGAGCACCGCCTCCGTCTTCTCAGCCGCCAGATCTAACCCATGGTTGCTCAACCGCCTAGCTACTACCTCGATAGCTTCATCTCCGCTAAATTGCACCTCGTCGATGGTCTTCGCGACGACGATTAGTGCAAGGTCGTCTGCGAAAGCTACCATGGACACCCCGTCTGGAAAGGATTGCCTGAGCAGTCCGTCATATAAGACGTTCCAGAGCAAGGGTCCCAGAACCGAACCCTGTGGCACGCCTCCCGTGATGTAGGAGTGCCTGCCGTCATCGGTGTCATAATACAGGGTTCGGTCCGTTAGGTAGCTTGAGATGGCTTCTCTTAGGTAGAGAGGCACCTTCAGATCTTCGAGTGCCTGCATGATGCAATCCCACCTGGCCGAATTGAATGCGTTCCGGATATCCAGGGCAATGATGGCACACCTGCACCTGGTGTTTCGGCTGCCACTGATGGCATCCGTGGCTATTGCTTTCACTCGGCCGATTGCATCGATGGTTGAGCGCCCCTTCCGAAATCCGAACTGGTTTTCGGAAAGACCTCCGGCATTTTCGATGGCTGCTTCCAGTCTGGCACAGATAACCCTCTCATATAGCTTCCCGGAGATGTCAAGCATGCAGAGCGGTCGAAATGAGGATGGGTCGTCCGGGGGTTTATTTCCCTTAGACAGCAGCACCAACCTCTGTTCCTTCCACGGCGCCGGAAAGCAGCCATCTTTACTTCGGCTTTGGTAACATCTGGCGGCTCGGCTGCACCAGCAATTACAATCAGGCCAGTGCCAATCGGCCGTTCCTGCTGTTCTGGGAATAAATGGCCGAGGACTTTGCCAATGCAGGATGGACAAGATGGTGCGTTGGGTCGCCAGGGATCGCGGTCCACCGCCTCAGAAAAGTCCTGCCAGCACTTTCTTTTCTCGGCCTTGATGGCCATCTTGAGCCTCTTTCTCTTTCTTTCATAGTTTGCGGCCAGTTGGTAGTACCGGGGCTTATGAATTGTTCTCTGGTGCAGCCTTCGAGCCCGACGGCACTCTCGACGGATATCTGCGATTACCTCGTTCCACCAGTAAACTGGGGGTCGGCCGCGAGGATTTGACTTCACGGCCATAGAGGCATCGCAAGTCGCTGTTATGGCTCGGGAGAGGCATTGGGCTCTCTCCTCTGCTGTTCCCTCCACCTCCATCTGTTCCAAGCTGTAGAGGAACATTTCCCGATCGAAGTTGGCCGGTGTCCATCTCTCTTTGCTTGCGCTCGGCACCTTTCCTGCTGCTCTGCCGGTCAGTTGGAGCTGGTACACCAAGGCTTGATGGTCACTGCCCGTGTATCGGTCGATAACTTTCCAGCTCAACCCTTCCCCCATCAATTTTGGGTCGACGAAGGTCAGGTCGACTACGGAGGACTTGCCGGCCTTGGAGTAGGTCGGCTTTCTCCCCGTGTTAGCAATCTCCAACTCCAGTAACGAGAAGGCCTCAATGAGGGCATATCCTCGGTGGTTGGTCTTCGCGCTACCCCATTCCGTCGCCCATGCATTGAAGTCCCCCCCGATTACTAATGGGAGTCGGGAGGTTCTTGCGCTGGCGACGATGGCCTCCAGGGTCCTTGGAACTCGTCGATGGTAAGACTGGGAGGGAGGTAGCAACTGTATAGTCTTATACCAGCCACCTCTACGCAGGTGAAGCTGGGCAGGGGGTCGGACATCGTATTGGATATGTGGAGATTCCCACACACCCAGATAGCCGCCATGCTGGGGGAATCCCTCACCCAGCTCGGTTTACAAAGATCCCGGTAAGCCTCGCTGATGACGGCGATATCGGCCTTCTCCTCCTTGACCAGTTGGAACAGCAGGTCCTGGGCCACCGCGCAGTGATTGAGTTTTTTTTGGAGCACCTTAGCCATTGTTGGTCTGTGCTCCAACCTCCTGCGTTGCACGATGTTTGGCTACGCAGTCCTCAATATTGTGGCCCTCCTTGCCACACCGGAAGCACTGCGCCGAGCGATCGACCGCGCTCTTACAACCCCTTGCCAGATGTTCGCTCTTGTGGCACCTGTAACAGCGCGGGGGTCCCTCGCGCAGTCGAACGCGGCAATTAAACCAGCCAATTTTAAGCTTCCCCTTTTGCAGCAGTGTGTTTGCTACTGCGACGGGAAGCAAGATATTGGCCGCCTGGGTTCCGCTATATGTTCCCCTGCGCTTGATATTCTCAGGGGTCACTGCTTCCGGTGAAGTCATCTCAATGATGGTGTGTGCCACCTCCTCTCGAGTTGTGGCCTCGTCCATATCCTTGATGGTGATGGCTTCCTTATGGGACAGTGCCTGTACGACAGCTGTCCCTTTTAGGATGGACGTGGCCGCTGATTGGAGCTCTTGGGTGCACACGCCAGGCGTTGCAAGCTCTATGAGCAGTTCGCCTGCTTTCGTCCGCCTGATGGCGATCACCCTTTCTCCTAACTTTCGCAGTTCTGACGCAGCTTTTATGGTCTTCAGGATGTCGACATATAACGCGCTGTCCGCTGCCTTGATCTTGATGGCATCGGGGCGGAAGGGTCGGAGGCCGGCTTTTGATTCCGGCTTCCCCCAGTGTCGCTTGCCGACATCCCTGCTGCTGCTGATGTTGTTGCTCCTGCTGCGGCCGTCGTTGTTGCTGTTGATGCTGCTGCGGATGTTGTGGCTGCTGTTGCTGTTGCGGTTGTTGTTGCGGTTGTTGTTGCTGCTACTGCTTCGCCTTCTTCTTTAGGCCGTTTCTGACCACCGCAACCCAGTCCTGGTCTTCCGACTGGGGTTGCCGCCGTTGTTCTGCAGCTGGTGGTACGGGGCGTTCCTCTTTCTCCTCTTCTTTCCTGACCCGTTTTGTCGCTGGCAGCTTCAGCGGCGAGGGTCCTTTACGCTCCGGACGTTCGGGGGGCTTACGGAATAGGGGCGACGTTTGGCTCGCCCCGTCCTGGTAGGTGACCGACGCCTGCGAAGCCTCCAAACTTTCTCGTGCCTTGGCGTAATGGCTAAAGGCACGCAATGTGCCTTTGGCCATATTCTTGAGCTCCTTGTGGGGATTTTTCTTTTCCTGGATAAATTCCACAAGGAGCTGAAGTTTCTCTTCCAGGCGCTCGAAACTTACAGTCTCGTGCGCCTTTCCTGACAGAGTGTCACTTGTAACATTTAATGCTGTTGGGGCCGAGTGAGCAACCCCAACAACACTGCGGTTGCCTGATAACGACGCTGGAGAGCCCGCTTGCTCACTCGTACCCGACGCCAGTACTGGGGATCCGACCCCTGCACCGTAAGCTTTTATCTGCAGTTGATCTTCCATACTTGGTTTATTGTTCGGGGTTCCTTCCCCTAGCTAGTTCTTTGGTCTGCGTCGGGTATTTTATTTCTCCGATACCTTTTACCAGCATTCCCCGATCCGCCACCTGGGGACGCGCCCGTTAGAAGGAACCAGCAAGACTCCGGGGGGTGTGTGTGTGTGTGTGTGTGTGTGTGTGTGTGTGTGTGTGTGTGCACGCACCTGCTAAAACCACCGCCATTTAGATAAAGATTCCACCCTCGGCAGCCGCCGCAAGGCATTACTTCGAGGGGGGGCAGTCTATGCCTCAGAAAGTCCTCCGCCGATGTTTTGGCTCATCAAGTGTGGCCGATGTTGGTTCCTTCTTCTTCCCTCCTAATGGAATTCAGCCTGTCAATGATGGGCGTAGCGATGGTAACAACTTCGTCCCGCCCCTTCTGTGAGGAGAGCAGACATTCCCTCAGGTGTTAATGGCCCACCTCCAGAATTGCGGAACTGCTCTCGCTCCGCTGCAAATCTCGGGCAGTGAAAGAGGGCATGGGCCACGTCTTCCTCGACACCAGAGTATACCGGGCATTCTGCGCTTTGGTAGATGCGGAAGCAATGCGAGTAGCTGCGAAAGCAGCCGTGCACGGTGAGCACCTGTGTGAGATGAAAGGTGACGTGTCCATGTCGTCTGCCCGTCCTCTTGGCTACATCTGGGATGACGCAGTGGGTCCATCGCCCCGATTCTGGAGAATCCCATCTTCGTTGCCACTCTTCGATGATCCTCCTGGACTGTTAACTGTGGTTCCGCTTCTGGTCGGCGATATTCTGCTTTGTACCCCTGCCTTCTTGGTGTTCTGCGGCTCTTTCGATTGCTAAAAGGTTATGGGAGGAAGTCTCGCGACCACCGGTAGAGCGGTATCCGATACAGTCCGCTAGGTGCGAGCCATTCTTAGGGTGGCTGTCCTGTAGGCCTGCCGGCAAGAGGCTCCGTAGCTCTTGAGGGTGTTAATGGCGTCAGCCTAGTTCGGTGCCCCGTAGAGGATAACGGAGCTTACTACCGATGCGAGGAGGGACCGTCGCGGTTGCTTCGCCCCCCCCCCCCCCATATTGAGCATGATGCTGGAGAGCGCACGGGCCACTTTGGAAGCATTTTCGCTTGCATTCGTCAGGTGTTGTTTGAATTACGGCCGCGCATCGAGAGTGACCCCAAGATATTTAATAGCGTCAACCGTTCTGATCTATTTTCCATGCCGCCAGCACGCACGCACATAACCCTCAAGGTCAAAATGGTAAATGTTCGCTGGCATCAAAACCTACTCAAGTATTTAAAATAATTCTAAGATACAGTATGGTTTATGACGAAAATCAGGTTTTCTAGTTAATAAAGAGAGATCGCTAAAATTCCAAAATCCTACCTAAGTATATGTTTGCCCATGAATCTAAAGTTTAAAGAAAATTTTCTGCACGATTTAACATTTGACCTTCGGAAGGTCATATTAGCAAATTATAAAGTATCATTTTGCACCGAAAATTTCCCGCTGTTTCCGAATCTGGGGTCAAAAATAAGATTTTCCATTTAAAAAAACGATGTCACCTTCAAATAACCTTGAACATAGTCTTCAAAGTCAGAACCTGTAATGTGCAATGATTTCCCCCTTTGTCCTGGACAACTTTTGTTTGAAACATTTTTCTCTAACACATTTACTTTTCAAAGTATTTCGCATGAGGGATTAAAATGGGATACCCTGTGTAAATACAGGGTGATTCGCCAATGGCAACCCAGAAGGAAAAGGTGGATTCTTCATAAAATTTCAAGCAACATTGTCTTTTGAAAAAAGTTTCAGGAAAGTGGCGTTTTCAAATTATTCAACATCAAAGCCAGCGAATAGTAGTAGGAGATGCGTCATTGTCGGGGAGATATTCGAACCGTCACATTACCCGTGAACGTCCGATATGGTTCGAATATGACTGTCATAAATTTCGAACCATTTGCATAACCTGATATTCAATTTCTAAAACGCTAATAGAAGTATTTAAAAAACGTTGAACGTAATGAAAATAAAAGAGAAAAGTAAAAGCATTCCAAAATTTTATAAGTATAAAAAAGAACTAAAGAAATTCAGCCACGAAAAAGAACAATTTTTAAAAATAAAATATTGTCTGAATTTCAAAACTGTTGCAATAATGTTTTTTAAAATAAATTGATAAATAGAGGACATAGGTAACTTACCTTTACTCGGAATGTTGCAAATTTGCTACTTTTGTATTGATTTCCTTTTTCAAAACTTTAATACAATTTTACCTTATGGAAAATTAAAATTAAAATTTATTAACTTTAAACTGAACGGAATCTTCCATTTTCAGAGCGATTACGATAATTAAAAATTTTGATGACCTGATCATACCTTTTAATGACATTGAAATCAATTCCTAGAGGCCGTTTCACTTTAGCGAAGATTTAAACCATTTTTTAACACTTTCGGTTATGAACACTTGCTCTCATAGGGTTAATTGATTTTTTAGAAGACAAAGCTAATACCAATCGAGGCTAATTCATTGGTTACCTTAAGCCATTTTCTACTCAGATAAGATTTAAGTCCAACAAATTTTCATGGAATGTTGAAAAACCGGAATCGCCCACATTTGGTTGCGAATGTGTTAATCCATTATTTTGATGATATTAATACTTTTTGATGCCAACGCTTTTATCCCTTCTCCCCTAAACATCTTTTGGAATGTTCAACTTAATACTTAACCCTTCGCGGCATAGTGGCATCACCTGATGCCACCTATTTCTAGACAATTTCTTGAAATATCAATGTAGTTCTGATTCGATTTTTCCCATAATTTTTGTAATTTTATAATCATGGAATTTTACAAAATGAATATTAATGTGCTAAATTTTTAAAATCATTGACAATTTATTGATAATTAATAATTAAATTACAAAAGATAGGAGGTTTAAAATACAAAATTTATTATTGACAAAACTTTTAGAGATAACACTACGAAAGTTGGAATACAGGGGTTTTGGGGACTGCTGATTACGAATCTGACCTCAGATTTTAAAAATTCAAAATGGCGGATTGAAGATGCATGATTGAAATATTAAAAGGTATTTCATCGAGGCAGTTTTGAATCCGCCATTTTGAATTTCCGAAATCTGAGTTCAGATTCCAATTCGGCGACCTCAAAAACCCCCAAGTAACAAATTTCAGCTATTATAGGGTTGATGAATTTCGAGAACTAGAAATCATACTACTTTGGTGTGAATGTTTAAACAGCTTTGGGAATGATTTCAATGTCATTAAAAGGTATGATCAGGTTATCAAAATTTTCAATTACTATAATCGCTCTGAAAACGGAAGATTCCGTACAGTTGAAAGTGGATAAATTTTAATTTTAATTTTCCATAAGGTAAAATTGTATTAAAGTTTTGAAAAAGGAAATCAATACAAAAGTAGCGAATTTGCAACATTCCGAGTAAATATAAGTTACCTATGTCCTCTATTTATCAATTTATTTTAAAAAATATTATTGCTACAGTTTTAAAATTCAGTCAATATTTTATTTTTAAAAATTGTTCTTTTTCGTCGCTGAAGTTCTTTTTTATACTTATTAAATTTTGGAATGCTTTTACTTTTCTCTTTCATTTTCATTACGTCTAGCGTTTTTAAAATACTTTTATTAGCGCTTTAGATATCGAATATCAGGTTATGCGCACCATTCGAAATTTATGACAGTCATATTCGAACCATAGTGTATTGCTCTAAAACAGACGCGCGTGTCTTATCGATGCGCATTTTCTATGCATGTATGCTCGGACGTTCGCCGGCAATGTGACGGTTTGAATTTCTCCCCGACGATGAAGCATCTCCTGTATTTGGGGGGAATTTGTCCTAAAAACGTTGAGTTTTAATATTTAATTATGAATGTTGCGCAAAACAGAATTTTTCCAGTATTTATTTAAGAATATATTTTTCTATAATTTTTAAACAACTAAGAAGATACAAAAAAAAAACTGAAAACAATTTTTTTTATAAACCACCGATATACATGTGTGTACTGTACAAGAAATTAGCAATAATGTATTTTTCTTCGTTTTCGGGAAATTGATTATTGGAGCTGGCCGGTCCGAGCCCGTGCATGGATGACACGGCACAGACGCATTCCCACTCTCGCGGCTAACTTTAATAATCAATTTCTCGAAAACGAAAAAAACATATCGTTGCTGATTTTTTGTAGAAATAACAATATACACATATGTTGGTTACGATTGAGACTAAATCCTAGGATATTTGAATCTCTTGACTCTTTTCTTGGTTATGTCGGTCCCATTAATAAAACATTAAAACAAATTTAGTTAAAAAGACGTTTCGGCACAGTGATGTGTACCATCTTCAGTTTTATTGTGTCTATAAAAAATATTTTTGACAATCAGTTTTTACTTTACATTAGTTACAAATTCTAGAAGGTGAAATGATTAAAACAAAATTACTCGCTTAAGGTGAAAGGTAGACAAAAATCTCGCAACGTGACATGTCATATGACACTTAGAAGTGTTTATGAGAGAAACGAGAGAACGAGGAAAGTCTGAAAGACCCGTTAGTAACAATTATTATCGCTTGAATTCACAATGTTTGTGTGTAACATATTGTAGAACTTACAAAAGGAAAGAGACGAACAGATCTTATCGCTTAGGCAGATGTTGTATCCTATTTCCTTGTATGCGAAATTTCACTCGTGTCTCTCACTGTCACTTGTACATTATATGACTAACATTTGAAATGCATATTTGAATGACGTTGCGTAAATTAGTAAGTCAAAAGTTTCTTCTCCGGTGCCGAAAGCGAAAAGTCCTACCGTCACATCTACGAAATTTAAACTTAAATTCAAATACCTTCAACAGTTACAAAACACAACAAGCTTTTATCAAGATTTCTAAGGATGTTTCATGGAAACTACTAAACTTGGAAATAACTGATACAATTCATCGTATTCATGACAGCCGGGCCAATCGTAGAATAACTTTCAATAATATAACAAAGTCTTTACCTTTCGAAATTTATAATAACTTTTTTTACTATGAAAATTTAAAATTCATGAAATTACTAAAATCAAATTCCAACAGGCTGAAAAAGAAATTTAACTGGTTACTTAATAATACCAAACAAGTGAAACAAAATAAGATCCTTATTCAAAAAAATTGGTTCGTCAATCTAACCAATACACGCATTCCACAAGAAATTATAAATATTGTGGGTCTAGGACCAAAACACTCATTTCCGTTAGAGACAAACAAAGATTTGCCAGTACACCATTTCCTTGCCGGGATTGAGCAGGCCGTGAGAAACATTAGTAACACTAACGGTGGGAATGACACAAAAAACGATATCAAAAACCACATTAGAGCCGATTGTACCAATTTTATCAAAAAATTTGATTTACAAAATATTAATAATGACAGTTTCACATATAATTTTGATAATAAAAAACTAACTTCATTCTTACGCGATAACAAAGATATATTTTTTACTAGAAGTGATAAGGGCAACACGACGGTTGCCATGAATAAGAGTAACTATATAGCATCCATGATACAGATACTAGAAGATACCTCCACTTATAAAACATCGAAATATGAGTACACAGCTACAATAACGAAAGACACGAATAATCTTATAGCACAGTGGGAAAAATCAGGTTTTATTAACAAGCCAACGTCGAAATTTCTAAAAAACTACAAAGGGGTTATACCACGCGCGTATGGTCTTCCAAAAATCCGTAAAGTAAATAATCCTTTACGGATAATTGTTTCAACGGTTAACTCACCCACGTATAACTTGGCTACTAACTATACTAACATTCTGAAAAAAGTGGTTGGTAGGAGAGATACATACATCAAGGACAGCTGGGATTTTCGAAAGAAAATAAAACAAACCAAACTCCCGAGAGATCATATCTTGGCCTCTCTGGATGTTGTGTCTATGTTTACCAACATCTCACCGGTGATAGTAGACCATGCAATTTATAGTCGATGGAATGAAATTAAAAACCACACCAAGATCACAAAAACTGAATTTATGAAGGTCTTAAAATTAATTTTAAACTCAACCTTCTTTAAATTCCAAGACACAACATACAAACAGGTGTTTTGTTTACCCATAGGATCACCGTTGTCACCAGTCATTGCCAACTTAGTGATGGAATTTTTAGAAAATAAGTTTTTTAAAATGCTAAATTTTAAACTAGGTTTTTACTTTCGTTACGTTGATGATATATTGATAGGGGTTCCACCCCAAAAGTTGGATTACCTATTGAAAATCTTTAATAGCTTTCTAGATTTCGATAATAGAATTACCTTCACGGCAGAGGTGGAAAACGATAACAGCCTACCCTTTTTAGACCTTGTGGTTTTTAGAGAAAACGATGGCACCCTACGGACTGATTGGCATCACAAAAAGACCTGGTCGGGCCGATACCTCAACTATTATTCCGAGCATCCTCATAATCATAAAATTGGGGTTATGTACGGTTTAATAGACAGGGCGGTTCTGTTATCAGAGATCGAATATAGGGAAAAAAACTTAAAATTGGTTGAAAAAATACTAACCCAAAATAATTATCCACCTAATTTGATTCAAGAAATTATTCGTAAACGTACTCACAGCATTTACAATAATAATATAGAACGCCGTGAAGCTGCCACAGATCACATCACTACTACCTCCCTCCCTTATGTCAAAGCGTTAACTGAGATAGTTTCCAAGACCTTAAAAAAGCAACATATACGTGTTGTACAAAAACCAGTTAACACTAATATCGGAGGCATTAAACCTTTTAAAGATAAGCTAAACAAACTTAAAAAAAGTGGTGTAGTATATTCGATTCCTTGCCATCATTGTGGCTGTGTATACATAGGAGAGACTGGAAGACTACTTGAAACACGAATAAAAGAACACAGACGTAATATTTTTTGCAAAGAAAATAATCACACAGCTCTTACCAAACATCGTATAGAAACAGGTCACGATTTTGATTATCGTAAAGTCAAAATCCTAGCGTCAGAAATTAATTTATTCAAAAGAAAAGAGATAGAAAATAATTACATTAAAAAAACTAAAAATACAGTTAATGAACGATTCGAAAACACATTTTTACCGGAAATCTATAATACTTTAATCTCATAGTATCGGGCTAACATAATTTGATAATAGGTATGATATTACATATGTATTACATACAAATGTATAATCGTGCTTACTAGCACTGGTCACGTGTGTATATGGTTTTCTTTGTGTATATTGGTCTCTTTGTTTATATTGACTCTAACAGGCTCCAAACGTTATAACCGTGTGTGAATGCTAAACTTTGTAGTACCAGGATACTACAAAGAGGTATTGGTAACTTTTGACTTACTAATTTACGCAACGTCATTCAAATATGCGTTTCTAATGTTAATCATATAATGTACAAGTGACAGTGAGAGACACGAGTGAAATTTCGCATACAAGGAAATAGGATACAACATCTGCCTAAGCGATAAAAAGATCTGTTCGTCTCTTTCCTTTTGTAAGTTCTCCTACAATATGTTACACACAAACATTGTGAATTCAAGCGATAATAATTGTTACTAACGGGTCTTTCAGACTTTCCTCGTTCTCTCGTTTCTCTCATAAACACTTCTAAGTGTCATATGACATGTCACGTTGCGAGATTTTTGTCTACCTTTCACCTTAAGTGAGTAATTTTGTTTTAATCATTTCACCTTCTAGAATTTGTAACTAATGTAAAGTAAAAACTGATTGTCAAAAATATTTTTTATAGACACAATAAAACTGAAGATGGCACACATCACAGTGCCGAAACGTCTTTTTAACTAAATTTGTTTTAATGTTTTATTAATGGGACCGACATAACCAAGAAAAGAGTCAAGAGATTCAAATATCCTAGGATTTAGTCTCAATCGTAATTAATAATAGCGGTCAAGGAAAAAAAGCTACCAAAATCAGGATGACTACAATTCCTGATTTACCTCATACATATGTTGGTTGTTGCTAAAAAAAAATTGTTTTAGAATTCAAATCAATTATCTTCTTGGTTGTTTAAAAATGATAAAAGAAATATGTCGTTAAATAAATAACGGAACATTTTTTTGTTTAACATTCATAATTTTACATTAAAATTCAGGATTTTTAGCACAAATTCCCCCAACCATATTCCGATAACGTTACATTAACCCAAATTATTCATTTAAAAATAAAAAGTGTTGAAATTTTTAATTCTTTATAACGAGATCAGTTTTGCAGTTAAAAGAAATCACTTGAGACAATATTCTATTTTGCCAAAAGCTACCGATATGTAAACTTACATCAATTTCTAAGGCATAACTGATATTCCTCACGTGGCATGACTCATATACTGTACAGTGATGGGGAAAAGTTCCGGAATGGTGATATATCTCAACGAGTGTGCATTTTCGGGGAAAATGTTGCAGTGAAAAGTTTAAGGATTTCTTCCTGGCTATTCTGGTAACATCGAAATTGACCTTGAATATAACGTTGACCGTTATTTCAAGGTCAAGTTTATTTTTGTAAATGGGAATCCCTATTCATTTCACGAATTCGGAAAGAGCGGGAATATGATTCACCCGATATTTTGATGAAGGTGATTTCAAGGTGAAACGTAAATGTTCCAGTAACGGCGAATTAACTCAGCGGAAGTGCATTTTCGGGGAAAATGTTTCAGACAAATGTTTAAGGATTTTTCCCTCTACATCTAATGGTGATATTAATTTTGACCTTGACTATTATTTTCAAGAACATTTCCTTTGAAAAATTGATCTTGCTTGAAATGTTCTTGAAAATAATAGTCAAGGTCAAAATTAATATCACCATTAGATGAATAGAGAAAAATTTTTAAACTTTTGTCTGAAACATTTTCCCCGAAAATGCACTCCCGCCGAGATAATTCGGCGTTACGCGGACGTTTAAGTTTCACGTTGAAATGACATTTATAAAAATATCGATTATATCATATTCGGACGTAAAATTTCCCGATCTGTTCCAATCCATAAAAAAATACAGAGTTCTATTAACAAAAATTAACTTAACCTTGAAATAATCATCTAGGTAATTTTTCAGGTCAATTTTATTGGTACCATTGAATAGCCCGGGAGAAATCCTCAAACTTGTGTTTGAAACATTTTCCCCGAAAGTAATTACGGCAGCTGTAATCTTTGCTGTTTTAGTCAATCATCAGATCATAAATGTTGCATACACTTTGAAACCTTTAGACAGAAGGAGAGGTAGAAGAAAATTGAAGAAAGCGATGAAAAATTTTCAGATTGAAAATAAAAATTGAAATCTTCGTGGCATTTTCCTATTCGCATCACATGGAACATTATAAACTATCCAAGAAAAATAAAAAAATTCAGGGAAGTTTGGTTGAGTGGTTGAATTGAGCAAGTATCAGACTCGAAATATATCTACGTTCACGTCTTCAGACTGGAAATATATCTACGTTCAGTTATGATAGAATAAAAGTTATTTTGACAATTTTATCGAATGGAAAAAATGTATTACATAAAAAAGGTGTTTTATACAATTCTGTTGCCATTTCAAAGACGTTTTTCTGACGATTTTTAACGATTTTGACATCTGCCGATTTCTACAACATTCGTCGCTGAATGCGATTCAGTGCCACTGCAGCCACGGACCTGCTCCGGATCAGCTCCGCCCATACCGACGCTCCGTACAGTCCACGGGAGGTGAAGACACCCTGGTAAAGGACCCTAACGGTTCGCCGTCGTAGTCCCTACTCCCTTCGTATGACCCGACGGAACTGGCCGACGAGCCGCGACATCTTCTCCCTCACCTGTTGAAGGTATGGTTTGAAGCCCAGTCGTTCCCCCAGCATAATGCCGAGGTACTTGACTGACGTCGCGTACTCGATAGCCCGCCCTTCGAGCATGACGCGAGGGTAACGTCCCGACAGCCGTCCCTTAAGGAGCATACATACGGTTTTGTGGAGACATATCTCCACCCGCCCATACACCACATTCAGCGACAGCTACCAGGTCCCCATCCGCGCGGATCTCCAGCTCTCGCCGGGTATCCGCGCTCGTTATGAGAAGGAGGTTGTCGGCAAAAGCCACAAACTCCTTCCCACAACCGCCTAATGTCCAAAAACTTGGACCCGACATCGATCCCTGTGGACATCCCCGCTCGACCGACACATCCGCTCGGCTAAACCCGGCGGACATACCGGCCCATCTGTGCCTGAAGAAGTCCGCCCAGAGCGGAAGCTCTGGACAGCGCGCCTCCTGGAATATCCGGAGGAACGTGTCCCAGCGGAGCTGGTCGAAACACCCCCTTAAAGTCAATGAACATCACAAGGACGTATTGACCCGGGGACGATCGAACCACCCCATGGCTATAAGCCACGCATCCTCGGTGGACCCTCTCGCGCGGAAGGCGAACTGGCGGCCCGAAAGGACATGCATTGCCTGCTCCCCCAGCCGCAGGACAAGGACCATCTCCAGGAGTTTCCCCAGGACTGACAGCAAGCTGATGGGTCGCTATCAACCGACCTCGTCAGTCGGCCTGCCAGGGCCCTTCAAGATGGCCACCACCCGGGCCCTCTTCCACTGGGGTGGGGCCACCCCAGTTTCGAAACACACGTTTAGTAGCGGCACCAAAAGGACTGGGAGTGCTCGCGCAAAGGCCCGGATAGCCTCGTAGATGGTGATCGGCGCGGGGGCTCTAACCCCCCTTGCTGCTCGGAGGGGGCTTCCGGGCGGTCCGCCGGGAGTCGAGGAAAGAAGGCCCCTAAGAGGTCCTCCCAGCTTCTTGCCGTTCCACCACCCGTCCAAATGCCGCCGATCCCAGCAGCGGGGCACATCCCCCTGAGTACCTTGTAAGCAGATCCCCAGGGGTCATCGTTACCGACCGACCCCACAAAACTTCGGCAGTCCGCCTCCTTCACCTCACAGATCCGGACCTTCAGTTGCCTGTCGGCCCGTCTGTAGGCAGCCCGGAGATGGTCTAGCTCGTCTGGCAGAGTCGGCCGCGAGCATGCCCGCTGCCAGGATCTCCGCCTCCCAGGAACCCTCGCTTGGCGGCCGCCAGGTTGGCGTTCCACCAGGCGATCTTCTTGCGCTTTCTCAGCCGCGCCACCTTCAGGACCTGGTCGTGTACCCCTTGGATAAGGGATGTCACGACGTCGGCCCTGGCGGCGGCGCCCGCGGCCAGGAAGTCGCCCATGTCGAGTTCAGCAGAAGACCGTGCCAGTAGGCGCTCGTAGTCGGCCCAGTAAGTACCGACTATCGACCACGAGTACCTCTCGACGGGCTCCGTCACCGCGCCCTCCCTCTCCAGAAGTATGCTCATCGCGTTGTGGTCGGATAGACTCACGTCATCGTGGACGGTCCACTCGGCTTTCCAACGCGACGGCCCCTCCCTGAAGAGGGTGACATCGATGTCGGACCTACCCGTCGAGCCAGCGTAGGTGAACACAGGGCTGGGACGATTGAGGACCTCGACATCCTGGCTGGCGAGGAATTCCTCAAACATTCGCCCCCTCCTCGCATTCTCCCGCCCCGGCCTGACACCCTTTGAGTGCCACATATGCGAAACCGCGTTGGCATCCAGCCCGATCAGGACCGGACCCGGATTTCCTTCTCAGCCGAGGATTAATAGTTTATTTTCCACCCGCCATAGATAAGCAATGACTTCAAATATACCAAGTGCAATGTGAAATATTTTAATTTAAAAAACAATTATGTCAAGATATTTCATTTATCATTGTTTGGACGATACGGATTAATTGTTTTATTAATTGTGAAAAAATTGATATTTACATCAAAAGTTTCTTATTTCCCACACAGCACGCATTCATCAGAACAACCGATGTTGCATGTTCAACAGGTAACCTCTGCATAACAGCAAATCGTTATGTAAGAATTACTTATCTGAAATATAGTGTCCATATAAAGTATACCTTTCAAATAGTAATGCGATTGATTAGGGAAGATATTGCACTGATATGCAATGCTACAAAATGCATAATAAGATAATTTTATTAATATTGTTGTTATAAGTGAAAAAACAAATTTTTATGTTGAATTTTGTACCGCACTGCGTGACTTTATATTATTTTGATGTAAAAAATCTATAACGTCTCTTTTTCATAATAGGTACCAATCAAAAATATTCTCGAATTCCGGAACCAGAAATGTATCGCTTCCAACACGAGATTTATCAATAACTTCGTCGCCGACATATACACCATCAGTTGCAGGACTCCTCAGCCCTCATAGAATATTACCAAATATACAAATTATAAATAATGCTAGTCATATACAAACATCTAATCACATAAAGTCCGAAATACAGGAAATGTCCATAGTTCCATCAGCTCTATCTCATAAAGTAAAGCCAAAGGAAGATGAACCAATAGGTGAGTCATAATATTACCCATTTTCCTTCATTAATCACAAATGAATTTTATAAATAAATAAATAAATATTAGCTTACCTTGGGTGGCGAGGAGCACGATCTATTTTAAGTTTTGTCAACTTAATTCGTATATATGATACATTCTTTTACAAACCGATCAATTTCTGACCAACTACTTTTTAAATCGCTCCAATTTTTTTACTAGTTTTAGACATAAAATAAGACGTCAATCTTCTCGCACAGAATACACACCGTCGAAGATATTCCGGTGCGTGCGAAACGATTTCGCCACCCTCCTGTGATTAACCAGGAGATGCAGCGGCTTGCACTAGAGCAGCTGAACGCTGGAATCATACGACACTCGAATTCGCCATATGACTCCCCAGCCTGGGTCGTGCCGAAGAAGGCAGGCCCAAATGGCGAGAAAAAGTGGAGGCTCGTGATCGACTTTCGTGATTTAAACGAAAAGACGATCGGCGATGCCTACCCAATCCCGAATATCGCTGATATTTTCGATCAGCTGAGCAAAGCGACATACTTTACTACGCTTGATATAAAGTCGGGATTCCATCAAATAATGATGGACGAGAGAGATGCCCACAAAACGGCATTCTCTACTAACTGAAACGGCTAGCTGCAGCGAATCTTTCGCTAGAGCCTCAAAAGTGCAAATTCTTACAGAAAGAGGCCAGCTATTTTGGACACACAATCTCCGAGAACACCATGAAACCTGATCCAAAAAATATCGTTGCCGTTAAAAACTTTCCACAGCCTAAAAATCCAAAACAAATTAAACAGTTTATGGGCCTCGCCGGATACTACAGACGATTCGTGGAAGATTTTTCGAAGATTGCGAGTCCGTTAGTTTTCCTGCTGAGAAAAACGGTTCCTTTTGATTGGACGGACAAACAAACCACGACCTTCGAATTATTAAAAGAAAGGCTGTGTTCGGCTCCGATCCTCCAATTGCCAAATTTCGAGCAGCCCTTCGTTGTGAACACGGACGCCTCCGGGTACGCACTAGGTGCAGTCCTGTCACAAGGTGAAGAAGGAGAGGAAAGACCGATAGCTTCTGCTTCCAGAACTTTGCGAGGTGCAGAGGTTCGATACCCCACGTGCGATAAGGAAATGCTCGCCGTAGTTCTTGGTATAGAACAATTCCGACCATATCTATACGGTCGCCAGTTCACGATCTATAGTGATCACGAACCCTTAAAATATCTCAAAACGATGAAGAACCTCACAATTCGGTTTCATCGTTTACGAAATAAACAGGAAGACTACGATTACGTAGCCAAGTATAAGACCGGAAAGGAAAATGCAAATGCGGACGCATTGTCGAGAAATCCGACGGATGGTGTTTATATCGACAGTAGCGATCAGAAGGAGGACGTGGAACACCCTGTCGTAAAGACTGTACTATCCCTACGGAAGAAAAAACGTAGAACGAGGGTTCAAGAGAAAGAAGGAATTCCACCAATACAACACTGGAAAACGATCGGATTCGAGTTCGGGAAATCCTGCAGACAAGAAACTACATCGGAACAATGACAACACTATTGCCACTAGTACCGAGGTCGATGAGATAACTGACAAGTCGGAAAATAAGAAAAATTTACAACGGAAGCCGAAAGGGTCGTCCGTAAACAAATATTGGGGTTGGCGATTAGTTGATTCCGCCGCGCGATCATCTCCACAGACGGTCAGTGAACCCTAGAGAACGCGGTCGGGTAAAGTATATAAAAAATCGACTACACCATCTGCGTCGCATACGCAACAGACCGAAGAGCGAATACTCGCGAAAAACCACCCCTCTACGCCGAACAAGGCGAACGAATCACACGTAGATTCGACGGCAATCACGGACACGGATTCCATTGCCGAACATTCCGCCAGTTCTTCGAAATTCGTGTCAGACATCGACAAATTCATAGATAATCGAACTAAAGATTATCGTATTCGGTGGGAAGATCGGATGGGTACTTTACCAGTAGGAATAATTATACTAGAAACGGGCGAATTTTCGTTCCATATCGATCATGTCAGCAGGATGGAGGACAAAAAACTTTCCTCCCCTAAAAATAATATACGAGGTGAATCTCCCAGAAAACAGGAAAAAACCATTCCGAACGGAAATTATAGTCATCGCGTATGGGGAAAAATCAACATTCAACCCTTGGACGATGACGAAGGAAATTCAGAGAGCTCAAAAATGAGCGAAAACTGGAGAAAGCGTCGTAAGAAAAAATCACGGACGCCCGAGCGACGGCGCAAGGAGCGCGAAAAACAAAACGTCGCATTGAACCGCGAACTTCATCGCAGAGCACCGTCAGAAGTCGACGAAATTCACAAATCCATGCCGAGTGCAGCGGAAACGGAAAATCTCCGCGAACGCAGTAGCACGAGGCATAGAGAGAAATCACTGTCCGCGCCGATTAACAGGGACAGCGAAAGCGAGAGAAAGAGGTACGGAGCGAGTGAGAGCACACGCTACAGCAAAGATGCGCGGAACCGCTCGCATCATCGTCCGAGCCATATTGGCAATTCAGGTACCCCTTCTCCGCGTCACTTAGTCAAAAAGCGCGAACAAGCGCGCGAGAAGGATAGCGCTACCCCAGCAACATACAGGTAGAGCAGCGAGAGGAACTTCACGTCAATGGATGCTAATGCATCCCATGGCCGATCGAGTGGGACTGACGTTCAATTTCCCTCCACTCCGGTTAACGAAGAATGCCACATTAAGACGCGCGACGGTTCTAACAGTTCGAAACGAACTCAACCTCCCGCGTACCCCTCTCCTCCACTCTCCGTGCACGAAACGCAATGCCAGAGAGACGTGACGTCAGACAAAGCTCCGTTGTTAAACTATCAGCAGTCGGAGCACTGTGCTGAACCATATGAAATTCTGATGAGAGACGAAGGAGTCGTAACTGACGGCAACTGCCTATTCGACTCGCTCATCAAGGTTCAGCAGCTGACAATGTCACCGGACGATCTGCGAAGGCTTCTTCTGCTGCGAGGCAATTTTGACATTATTGCCGAACCCGGTCGAGCGCGCAACGTCTTACTCGCGCAGTATGAATACGGCGATGACAATCATATCAGCCTATTCGCGCATCTCTACGGCGTAAATATCTGCGTTCATTATGATCATCGAGATGAACAAACCAGATATTTCCACGTGGGAGTCTCCGATAAAGCGAGATGGCATCACCTGCATCTCGAGAGACAGCACTATACGCCATACCTAAAACAGAGTGGCTCAGAGCAGTTCCATCAGCCTCGAGGATCTCGGGATCCAAAAACACGCACTTGGAGCCATCGGAAAGCGACAATGATAATTCCAAGGGAAGCGCACCGGAGACTCAGCCACTGCCCGCATCGTCTGCAATCGAGACAGAGGCAAATAATACCTCCGATTCACCAGAAGAACCGGAACATCATCCATTGCCGACATCTTCCACTGAGGCAGAGGCAACCAGTATCAGTGATTCACCAAACGAACAGCAGAATGCGCCCGAAAAAGGCGAACCGATCGTGAAATTTTCAAATCGTCATCTGACGAGTGAAAAAGGCAACGTCGCCTATTTTACGACGGCCGACCGTCAGTTAGACAGCGAAGTCGGAAAGCTGCTTCGCGAAAAACGGCGCGTAAGCATCGAGCAATTATCTGCTCAAGACGTTTCAAAAATTGGCGAAATAATAGTAACCAACGTTGGAAAATATACGATGTTCGCGCTTCTAATCAAGCAATACATTGACGAAAGAGCATCAATGTCCGCAATAACGTCGTGTATTAAAGCGCTAAACAGGCACATTCTAACAGCTCAAATCAGCGCCATACATGTCGAGTATGACTTCGACATGGTTCCCAAACAAAGCTGGCCGAATATTACTGAGCTTTTCCGAAAATGGATAAAATACAGAATAACAATCGTATTCTTTAAAGATTCCTTGGCTGTACCAGCTGACCGCGAGCGATATCTGTTAGTTAGAGAACATCATTGCTCTGCGAGTGGTGGCCATAAAGGAATTAAGAAAACATACCGCCGACTTTCACGAACCCATTATTGGAGGAATATGAGAGCCGACGTGACAGAAGCAATCAACAGGTGTGGCATCTGTCGAAGCAAAAAGACATTACGAAACAAAACTAGACTACCTATGATCATAACAGATACACCAGCAGATGCCTTTGACAAGGTATCAATAGACATCTGGGGTCCAACAACGGTATCGGAATTGGGAAACAGGTTCGTCCTTACAATGCAGGACTTACTGACCAAATACTCATTGGCAGTACCCCTCCCCGATATTACAGCCGAGACAATAGCAAAGGGAATCGCCAAACATCTCATCTGCAAATATGGCGCTCCGCGAGCACTCCTTACTGATCAGGGCAAAAATCTTATGTCTAGCGCCATTTGCGAGCTTACACGTCTGTTCAGGATATCGAAACTGAGAACGACAGCATATCATCCGCAGTTAAATGAAAGTATTGAAAGGAGTCACCATGTGCTTGCCGAGTACCTTCGGTGCTACGTTAAGAAGCGCGAAAGATGGGACGAATACATTCCATATGCATCGCATACGCGGGTGCTGGACCGCCTAATAAAACATATACTATTTGGACATTTTTTGTGTCATTCACACCCCCTTCTTCCCCTTCGCGCCTGTTACGCACGACCGCTCCGTACGTAACATATACATTTAAGAATTTAAATTTGTACCAGGAATATAAATATTTAAATGTCCTTCCGAGTATTTCCCGGAAATAAGGAGAATCCGATTATTGAAATGTTTCAAATTAATTGTTTCGTTACGAGAGCATTTAAGAAATTAATTTGATATTTTTTAGCGAGATCGGCGAGATAAGGACTGGGTTCAATTGAGTGCAACCGGCACACTATAATTATGCTATGGGACCGCGTAAAATTTATTCGATAACCAAAAGTATTTGATAAATTACGAATACTCGTTTCATACGCAATTAAATTAAAATTTAGTTTTTTGGCCTGCAACAGAGGCACGAGTAACAATGCATCTTTGGTACAAGGAATTTTTATAGAATCTGTAGGAGATATCATAAAAACTCAGATATTAGGAGATCTCAGCTGTAATATAACAGAACATTTTTTATCATTAAAAATTAATTGTGTTAATACTGTAAAGTTGTATCCTTCTATTATGAAGAGATAAGAACGCATTTTTAAGCTGAAAAAGTCGTATTTTGTTTTTTTTAATAAATTAAGGTATGAGGCATGTTAACCCTCCTTTCGAACTTTTGACCAATCAAATAGGTCCAAAATACAGTACAGTACGGATAGTACAGGGTATAAATAAGCGTCCTTTCCTTATAAATGGCATAGACACTCTGATGTTCTTTTCGATTGCTATCCGAATTAACAATTTATTCGTCGGCATTTTTCTGGCAACGAATAAGCCGAAAGAATGAGGCCACGTAATAGAGGACAATATTGCATTTCAAAATATAAATCTTGAAATAGAATGCAGTTTTTCAAAATTTGCATCTCTACGACCGAAGCAATGTATGGCAGGAGCAAGTGGAACACATTTGCGCGAATAGAGACGCGAAGGAACACTTCATCTATTGCGCGAAAGACCGATGGAATGCCCACTTATACAGGCAATCCCCGCGGCGCTTGAGGCTGCTGTAGATACCACTCGCAAATTAATGGAGAACTATAGCGCGAAATACTCCGGGGCAGATCCCATGCTTGCGGGACGCGGCAAAAAAACATATCAGGCGTCGGCTCATGTAATATCGGGAAATTCACGGGGCGAAACGAACTGCCGATATTGTCATATGGCGGCACATTATAAAAGGGATTGTGAAATTCGAAAATTCAATGATACAAAATGCCCATTTACTTATATGTTATAAATACAAACGACTGCGAAATCACGTCTAACGTCCGCCCATTGGATTAAAAGAGTGCGATATAAGCGAAACGGGAATATCCGAGAATATTGGAAACGATTCATTCTGCGAACGCGAGAATTTTAGTGAATTCGAAAATTATCAAAAAAAAATTGACGAGGGCTCGTATGACATATAAAAAAGACGATCGCTGCAGAGTTAGTGACTTTCTATCCTGCATAAATGTGGAAAATCTCTCAAATGAGGAAAGAAAATGTGTACAGCATCTTGTTAGTGAATAAGCGCATATGTTTTACCTACCAGGTGAACCACTAGGAGCAACAGCAGTCTTCAAGCATCTTATACATATAACCAACGATGTACCGGTGCGTGCGAAACGGTTTCGCCACCCACCAGCTATAAAAGAAGAAATGCAACGTCTTGTTCATGACCAACTCAAAGCGGGTATTATCAAACTCTTCTCATTCCCTTATGATTCGCATGTCTGGGTAGTCCCCAAAAAACCGGGACCCGATGGGACTAGGATTTATTGGGTAGTTATCGATTTTCGCGATCTTAACAAAAAGGCGATCGGCGACGCGTATCCGATTCTTAATATTACCGATGTCCTTGATCAATTGGGGCAAGCAGCGTATTCTACGACTAATGACCGGATATCCGGATTCCATCAAATCATGATTTCCACCCATTGCGGTCATTATGAGTATGTCAGCATGCCCATGGGAATAAAAAATGGTCCGAGCGATTTTCAACGCCTAATAGACCTAGTCTTATCCAGATTACAGGATGTAGATTTGTTAGTTTATCTTGATGACATAATCATCTACGCAAAAACCCTACGCGAGCACGAGATAAAGTTCAGGCGCCTCATGAAAAGACTAGAAACCGCAAACCTCACTGTAGAACCTGATAAATGCCAGTTTTTATGTAAAGAAGCTGCATATTTGGGTCATAAGATTGGAAATAATACCGTGCTGCCCGATAAATGAAAACTTGATGGAGTAAAGAGATTTCCGGTACTAAAAAAAACGGAAAAACGTAAAACAGTTCCTATGATTAGCAGGGTACTACCGACGGTTTATTAACGGATTCTCAAAAATCGCGTATTCTCAAATCCTTTGAAAAGCTGAAATCTTTACTATGCGAAAAACCGATTTTGCAATTACCAAATTTTGAAGAACCGTTTAATGTGACGACAGATGCTTCTAGAATTACACTTGGAGCAATCTTATCGCGCGGCAAAATTGGCGAAGATTTACCGGTTGCATATGCATCACGAAGTCTAAAGGGGGCGGAAACACGTTATACGACCTCCGAAAAGAAAATGTTGGCTGTCTTCGCTGTTGAACAATTTCGACCATCCCTATAAAGTCGAAAATTTACACTCATTACGTACAATCAGCCGTTAAGATTTTTAAAAACCATGAAGAATATGAATCTTCGGTTGCAATTATGCCGATTGCAAGTGAAAAAAAAATGGATAGAAAGCGTTCAAAATTCGATAAGAGACCACGGGTTTCGGACGCTGATGGATCTGGTAACTCCACTCCAAGAAAGAGAGGGAAAGATTTCGAGAGTGATACCGATATGCATGGCGATATCAAAGATAACGCAACTGAGTGTGAGGAGCTCAAAATAAAAAATCCGGGAGCAGAAAAGAATCCCCGTAAGAAAATATAATAATAATAATAATATTTATTTGCATTCACATATTGTGCTTCTAAGACTTCCTAATTACAAACATGACATTTTCTCAATTGTACATTCAACAGACGAAAATTATAACAAAATTCTGCTCTTTACTATAAAACAATGGAAGTCAATAGAGAAGAAGATGAAAGAATACGAGAAAAGGAGATAGAAAATGAAATAAAAAGATTGAAGAAGGGCAAAACTGCGGGTCTAGATGGAATAAGAAAGGAGGCATGGAAAGAAGGATGGGAGAAGCTTGCAAAAAGATTGGGAGAGATTTTGAAGATGGTGTGAAAAGGGAAAGGGTTCCCAGAGAAGTGAAAGGTGGAGTTGTGGTACCGATCCGGAAGCGAGGAGAGAGAAACAATCCGGGAAATTATAAAGGGGTAACGATGACGAGGACGGGATACAAACTTTATACGAGCATCTTACACTGAAGGTTAGAAAAACAGTTGGATGCGAAAGAAGGGTGGTGTAGCTCGCAGTCGGGATTCAGGAAAGGAAGAGGAACCGTGGAAAATAGCAAGATTTTGAAGCACTTCGTAGAGAGGAAGTTAAAGGATAAAAAGAAAGTGTGGGCGTTTTTCATGGATTTAAAGGCAGCTTTCGATACAGTGGATAGAACGGAGTTAGGGGAAATGATGAAGAAGAGAGGGGTGAGTGAGGGTTTAATAGATAGAGTAATGGAGGCATACGAGGAGACAAAGTGTGTAGTGAAGGTGGGAGAGAAAAAATCAAGAGAATTCTGGGTGGAAAATGTGGTAAGGCAAGGTTGTCCGATAAGCCCGACTCTGTTCAATATATATATATGGCAGACATAGAGGAGGAGTTAAGTAAGGGCAAGGGAGGGATTAGAGTTGGAAATGATAAGGTCTGGTCTATAGAGTATGCCGACTATATTGTGTTGCTGGCAGAGGAAGAAGATGGGCTGAGAGACATGATATGGGGAGTGAAAAGATCTGTATATCGGAAGAAGTTAGAATTGAGTGCGGCGAAATCAAAAGTGATGGTGTTTAAAAATAAAGGAGGAAGGGAGAAAGAAAGAATCTGGTGGTGGGGAGAAGAAAGACTGGAGGAAGTGAAAGAATATAAATATTTAGGATATGTAGTGACAAGGTATGGAGGGGAAAAAGAATACGTTAGAGAAAGAGTGAGAAAAGCTAGGATAGCAATGGTGTGGGTATGGAGTTATGGGGAGAGAAAATTTAAGGGGGACGTAAGGTGGAGGGTGAAACTGCTTGACAGTATGGTAAAAGGAATTTTATTTTACGGTGTGGAGATATGGGATTATAGGGAGTGGAAAGAGGTGGAAGCGTTACAAGAAAAGTACCCGAAGTGGATCTTGGGGTTAGAGAGGATAACTCCAGGGTATATAGTAAGGGAAGAACTGAAAAGAAATAAATTGAGGGTGGAAATGGGCGGAGGGCAGGAAGGGTTGAGAAGAAATTAGAGATAGGAGTGGGAAGAGAAATTGGGAAGGAATATATGTTGGAGAGTAGAATGGAGGAATTGGAGAAGGATAGGAGTGAATGGACAAGAGAGAATGTAGAGAGGAGGAACTATTTATGGAGAGGAGGAATGAGTGAGTTTTCCTTAAATGCACTGGAAGAGAATAAATCGGAATGTCTGAGACATAGAGTCAAAGAAGTAGATGAACATGAGAGCGGGGAAAAGATAAGAACGTCAAAGTCATGTGGGAGAGGAATCAGATGAATGCAAAGGATAGAGTGTTTGAGAAAAGCGCGCGCGCGAGAGAGAGAGAGAGAGAGAGAGAGAGAGGAAGAGAGAGGGAGCGTGTGAGAGGCAGAGAGACAGAGACAGTGTAAGAAAATGATAGTAAGACAGAATGAGTAGTATAACCTGCGCCGCTTTTCAAAGTTTTGCTTTATAGTACAGAGCAGAATTTTGTTATAATTTTCGTCTGTTGTGTGTGCAATTGAGAAATGTCATGTTTGTAGTTAGGAAGTCTTGTAAGCACAATATGTGAATACAAATAAATATTATTATTATTATTATATTTTTCTTACGGGGATTCTTTTCTGCTCCCGGATTTTTTATTTTGAGCTCCTCACACTCGGTTGCGTTATCCTCGATATCGCCATGCATATCGGTATCACTCTCGAAGTCTTTCCCTCTCTTTCTTGGAGCGGGGTTACCAGACCCATGGTCTCTTATCGCATTTTGAACGCTTTCTATCCATTTTTTCTTCACTTGCAATCGGCATACATGAAATCATTTTAGCTTTGTTGGAGCTGTTGGCATCTAATTCGGACCTATCAGGTGGGGGGGGGGGTCCGAGACAATGCGTCCGCATTAATATTACGTTTCCCTTCTTTGTATACTTTTGTAGCCAAACATCATCGTTCATTGTTTGAACTAATTTATAATAGTGTTAACATGTTTTTGTTTGTTTTGTTCTATTGAGCAAATATAGAAGTATAAATAATAAATAGAAATAACAATTACAAATTTGGATAAAATTAACAAAAATTGCTACATACTTGAGGATAAAAATAATAACAAATAAATTGTAAGGCCCTTAGAATATTTTTAAAAAATTCACATCCCTACGATAAAAGTCAGCTCGACTCATAGGTACCGCACGCGTATTGCAAATTCAATATTTAACCCTAAATACAATTTACATTACTTTTGGGGCCTCATAATCGATGCTCAATACATACTTGAGCATAAAAATAATAAAAAATAAATTTTATGGCCCTTAGAATATTTAAAAAAAATTTACGTCCCTACGATAATAGTCAGCTTGACTCATAGGTACCGCAAGCATGTTGCAACTACAATATTTAACCCTAAATACAATTTTGAACAATTTGGGGGCCTTATAATCGATCCTCAATACATACTTGAGCATAAAAATAATAAGACATAAATTTTAAGGCCCTTAGAAAATTTCTAAGAAATGGGCATCTCGACGATAACAGTTAGCTTGCCCGACAGGCACCTCTGGCGATTGCAAATACAATATTAATCCTTATTTATAATTTTCATCCATTTCAGGGCCTTATAATCCATGCTCAATACAAACTTGAACATAAAAATAGTACCAAATAAATTTTAAGGGCCTTAGAACATTTCTGAAAAATTTACATTTCGACGATAAAAGTGAGCTTAACTCACAGGGACCGAAGGCATTTTCCAAATACAATATTGAACCCTAGATACAATTTTCATCAATTTTGGGGCCTTATAATCGATGCTCAATACATACTTGAGCATAAAAATAAAAATAAATATATTTTAAAGCCCTTAGAAAGTTTATAAGAAATGTGCATCTCGACGATGACAGTTAGCTTGCCCGACAGGCACCTCTGGCGATTGCAAATACAATATTAAACCTTAATTAAAATTTAATGGTAATGTCAATCAGCACAGCGTGCATGGTTCAAGTCAAGCCTGGCGTAGTTGAAACATTTCCTTGTCGGAGACCTCGTAGTTTGAAGACTGAGAAATATAAATTGCGGTCTTCCTCTGAATTGCCAGAGACCGCTGAGAGACATGCTGCAAAAAGAAACCATTAAGCGTCAACAGTTATTTTGAAAAATAGTAACCTATTTTATTTCTAGAAATTTATATCTGACCTGACTCAAAACCTGCAGGAGAAACCTTCATCAGGGTGTAACTGCAGCCAAAAGACATCATGTTCGAATGTCGCTCCCATCCAGGCATAAACGCTTCAAAAATAGCCCATCAAGCATCAATATTTATTCTACTGTATCTACATTTATATTTATGCATTATATTTATGCCTTTTCACATTGTTTAATTATAAGCCGAGGTAATTGAACGTAATTAATGTGCAAGCTCGTAATGAATTTTCATTTATTGATCATGATGCGTGCTACATTGTTATTGAATATTCGGAAAAGACGAACTAGGTTCCCTAAAAGGGAGCCGTTACTGTCTTGGGTTTTCAATAACTTGACACCTTTTGCATGGAATATAAATACATTTATTTGCATTGCAATACTTAAGAGGACAGTGTCCTAATTGCACTACTTTCAATTACCTCACTTTATAATTCAATAGTTTTAAAAGGCGAATTTGTCATGATAGGATCCGCATAACCTATTAAAAAAAAAGTTTTGCATATTCAATTATAATGCGAATTAAATACACACATTGTATAGAGTGCAAGCTCGTAATAAATTTTCATTGATTCATCATAATGCGTGCTACATAGTTATTGAACATTCTGAAAAGACGAACTAGGTTCCTTAAATTGGTGCCGGTACTGTCTTGAATGTTCAAAAACTTGACTCCTGTTAAGTGAATCACATTACTCTTAGTATGCTAAGACTAAACAAAGTAACGAATTTCGGCATTATGGCATCATTTTGAGGATAACTTTAATCTGGCTGTCGCGACACCTGGTGTACTCTCTTTCCATCGGTGGTTTTAATTCTAGAAATAGTGCAGTAGAAACCATTGCTCTGATTCACCAAATCTGTCAAAAGAATCGTCTCCACTGCATTTACTTGTGGAATTTCGTTAATTCGGAAGTTCCAGCCGTGGTTTGTAGTGTTGGCTTGACCATCCTGCTACATATAACACACCAAGAAGAAGAAGAGGAAGAAGACTAATGGAGTGGATCCGTCGGTTATCTGCTGTAGTCTTAACAGGTTATATCGCGAAAATGAAATGACAACATTTTTAAAGAGACAGAAACGCATTAATAAACAACTTTCGAAATTTATGTACTTTTGTTTCAATTGTCAGAAGGAACATCAAAAGCAATAATAGATAAATCTAAGCCTTGAGTCAGATAAGTATTAATATATTTTAGTGTAATTATGATGATATATATAATATTAGAACACAGTCCATTCTGGAAACTTTATTTTATTTACAGACCTGTAAACGTAGAAATCAATTACATATACTCCTAAAATTTGGTAAACAGACTTGCTCATAAAACATATTTCGATATAAGTTTTTTCTTTAGTAACAAATTCGGCGAACCTTGATACAACTCATCTGATTCGAAATATTTAGAAAACATTCTTGTAAACTTTGCCACTTAGGGATTTGAATTGTTTTACCGTATAAATCAGAAATATTAATACGTTATTGCTTAATATAATATTCAGAAAACTATACATGTTGCAAAATTTACCAAAAGAATGTCTTCTCTCAAAATATTTGTGACGACATACATATAACACCAAAGTTTATTCCGGAGACGGAGAAGACCAAAACATTAGTTTATTAAAAAATAGTCAGGTCCAAGTGAAGAGATATTTAATGAAATGTACAAAATTTAAAAATGAGCATTTTCGAAATTGCAACCCCGACCACAGGCCAGCTGAAGCAACAAAAACAAGCAATAATACTTTATGCCAGTACAACTAAAAGGGAAAATACTCATTTATAAATGCATGTACAGGAATGTCTCCAAGTACGATAATAAACCATGCCAGAACATGCAGAATATATGCCAAGTCGATATTTTTATATTCATTCGTCAACGGTCAAACTGTAAAACAGCTTAGTGGTGCTGTGTCTCGTCTTTTGCTTATACGCATTTAATTAGTAAGTAAATTCTCTGATGTATATAGTGTATTCCTGATATCAGCACTAAAATCGACACTGTATCGGGCCATTTCTTTTGTAACTGTAACCACTCCCTCTACCTGCTGGTAAGTGGTTACAGGATCTCGTGTGACCTCAGTAGACCAAGAGATCCGAGCAGCACTGCTTTTTGCATTCGGCTTGCGATGGAATTTGCATGTTCTCGGCAGGCCGGAATGCTTTTGATGTTTTGGTGGAAAGTTGGTCTCATTTCTCCTAGCACTCCAATTATCAGCACGACGAGCTTGATTTTGAATCCTCGATACAGCTTGCGAATCTCGAACAGGAGTTCCTGATATTTCATCTATTTTTCGTCCTCTTTGCTGACTATATTTATCTCTGCTGGTGCAGAAAACTCAATGACAAAGATGGATTTGTCATCGAAGTCAACAAGGACGATGTCAGGCTTATTGGCTGATATTTGCCTGCTCGTCGGGAATGAGTAATTCCAGTATATTCGGCACGACTCATTCCCGACAACGGATTCAATATCAGTGGGGACGTACGGCAAAACTGGGGTTGCATCAATACCATAAGTGCTGCGAAGATGGTAGAACAACACTCGAAGAGCCGCATTGTGACGTTCGATGTATGCTGAAACTGCATATATTGGGCATGCTGCCAAAAGATGCATTAGTGTCTCAGCATGATATTTACACGATCTACAAAGCGTACTCTGTACCGCCTGGTGTAAGGCGGTCTGGCGATACGCTAAGGAATTGATAACCCCATCCTGGCATGCGAAGATAAAACCCTCGGGCTCGGATTTCAAGCCGGCTGATCTTAAGAACGAGAAGGTCATCTCTGCCGACAAGCAAAGTTGTTGGACATTTCGATAGAATAGTCCATACAATGGCTTGTCGATACGCCTTCCCTCCAACATACGGAGTTGTTCCTTCCGTATGTTAGCCCTGAGACGCACTTGGCACAGATTGATGCCTGATTCAGCTTCCTGTGGACCACTACGTCCCACATTGAAAACCAGACCGAGGTTTCGCGCCGCTCGTTCCGCCGCGTTGTACAAAAACGCCCCCTTCCCCTGAATTTCATGCTGATGAACTAGCATCATCAGGGGATCCTCCGTTCGATTAATTACGTCGCAAGCTGTCTCGAGGACTAATCGGTCTTGAATACACTCCAGGCTGACATTTCCGTTCACGATCTGCATATCGTTGTTATTGGAGCCTGACCTTCTTCTGTGCAAATGAACGACTGCACACTTGTCCAATCCGAATTCCTTGCCGATATCTCTCGAGTATGTGAGGGCGATGTTCAGAGATCGATGTAATTGAACCTCGCCTGATGCGTATAATTTAAGATCATCCATTTTGCAGCCTCGTTGTTCTACTATCCGTTGCCACACCGGTTTCACGGATTTCTCAATACGTTCGTTCAAGATGTTAGCGGACAATTTGTATAACGTATTGAGACACGTGATCGGTCTATGGTTTCTCGGATCGGACAAGTCTCCCGATTTTGGGATTAGTGTCGTTCGGCCCTCCGCCAGCGAATGCGGAATGGGTTAGTCTCCATTTATATAAGAGGTGAATATTCGGGCTAGGTGTTGATGGACAGAAGTGAACTTCTTCCACCAATAGTTGTTAATTCCATCCCAGCCCTGCGAGGAGAAATTCCTCGCTCTTGTGATGGCATTTTTCACCTCTAATGCACTGACGGGTGGGCAATCTTCACTTTGTTGTGTGACTACGTCGCACAACTCGGTGAAGATTTCAATACCTGGAGTGTCTGCATTAAGCCTATATGTTTTCTCGTAGATGCTCCCCCAGAATTCCTCAACCGAGGCCATCGGAAACTCGTGTGAGGCTGCGATACGATGTTTGAAGAGGTTGGAAGGATTCGTCCAAAATATTGCGTTTTGTCGAATTCCATCCTCCCGTCTTTACAACCTCTTTTTGGCATCGGCCAAAATCCGAATTTTATCCGCCAAACGTTGCTTGATGTTGAGCAACTTCAGCTTGTTCAGTGTGTGATAGTCCGTCCGCAGTTGTTGCTCAAACTTCTTGACTTTAGCCATAAATGAATGGCCAGATGTTAAATAGTCGATCACACACTGAATTCGGGAAGCGAGCTTCCATGTCAGTCGAATTTTGCTGTTCAATTGAGACATGCGTTTTGTAATCTGTCGATTCCCCGATATCTGTGTCAGATTTCGCGGAGTCACCAGATCACTCGCAGCCTCGTAAATAGCACAATTGACTTGCCACAGGTCGCAATCACCCGGAAGAGCATCCAGACGTAGGCTATTTGCTCTATCTACTTCTCGTTGTTTAGGCAAAATGTTTGTTGTCAAATTTCGCCTAAACACGAGTGTCGTGCTTTCATAATGTGGAGCATCTCTCCCAGCACCGCGTACATGCTCAGTTGTTATTGCCCGCACATCCGGTACCGGTGGACAGTGGGAAAAATGAAACCTTTCCGCCTCAGATAGTCTGTCAGATGTTGTTGAGAAAAGCGATCTGCCAGTTCGGGATGCATTACTGCAAACCGACTATGCATTCACGCCATGTAGCCTCGCTGTTGCGGACAGCTCTCCTCGTAGCAGCGCATTAGGTCTTGTCTGAGATCCTCCGTCCACTGAAATCGTCCGTGGACATTAGCGGGTCGTGGTCCCGGGATATCCGTTTGGGCCCCTCCACCTCGGGACTGGGCTGCATCCGAAGCAGCCCGATGGTCAGGAGCCCTGCGCATTATGTTATTTATAACCGCTTTTAAAGGGAGTAGGGTGGTTGGCCTTACTCCTCGTTGTTATGCCTTTCTCGTTCATCTCTTACCTCGCCATCCACTGGTGTTGGTTACCCAATCTCTGGCAAGGTTGCTAAGAGTCCAGGGCCCACCGGCTTTAATAAGCACACGTGGAGGTGAGAGTAGGCCATTCGGGAAGATAGTCTATGATGCAGCTTTTTGCATAGCCTCGTTGTGTTACGCAACATTCCCTTTGGGCCCTTATTTTTATTGTTGTTGTTATTGTTATTATTATTATTTTAATAATAACTTAAACAACAACATTGGTTTCTTATGTCGCTCAATCTGTCCGAAAAATGAGAAATTTTTTTTCCTCAAATCTCTACCAGATCCGCGTGAAATGTCACTGCAACTACGCCTCAAAATATGGGGTATGTGATTGCAGTGTCGGTACTGAGTTTAGTTCAACGCGCAGAAAATTGTCTACACGGGGACTCGAACCCAGAACCTTCGGAGACGTTCAAGTTACGAAACAAGGCGGACGCCTTAGCCATCGTAACCCTTCTTATTATTATTATTTATAGCATTGCCAAAGACTTTATGAAAAAAGTGCAAAGAACCTTTTTTGTAGATAAGTTGATGATCTATCTTTTTTGTTAAAAGCATTTTTTTATGTGATTTGTATTTTTGTCAAAAAATGAAAAGAAGCCTACTGTTTGAGGTTTTTTTAACGGACCACCGCGTAATCTAGTATGGACCAACTCCAAAAACTAATCAGTTGAAAGTTAGGTCATACTTTTAGTTTCTCGGGTGCAAATATATGGTAGTTACGAGTACAACTGCGTGTTATTTCCGTTCACCTTAAGGATTTAATTGTTCGAACATAATGATAACACTAAGGAGTGAGAGGTAAAAAGTAATTTATTTAATATAATTTATAAACTAATACAACTATGTGTGTAGAAATGTGTATCGTAAAAAAGATGCATATTTATTTTTTAAACAAAAGAAATATTCGCGTTATCTCAGGCTCAGAACGAGTTATGTCTGCTTTGCTTTTCGCTCTCTTATGCATCGTCTCCTATTTGGCCTCTGCTCCACCTACTTTTGGGCTCGGTATTCTCGAGCCCAGTCGTCCAAACCCTCGAAATGTGAATACACGGTATTGGAGGACGAAGAAAAAGTGGGGATGACAACAGGTCACAATTCGTCTCTCTATACCGTGTTTAGCTTCTCGAAGTTTTAACCTCGTGAAGGATTGTCGCAGCCTAGGATCCTCGACACTAATTCCAGTTTGAAATGGTTGACAGGGGCGCTGCCACACCACTTCACAGCTTGACACTTTCCACGTAAGTACCTCGTCCGGAATATGTTCAATTCTGGGTCGCGAATAATATACGCGGGTTAATTGAGGAAGTGCTTTCTTCCGTATAATCACCCTTCTACTAGGAGAAAACGTTTCGATGGATCGGATGATCAGCGACATCTTCCTAACAGTTAGAGTTTCCAAGAGTGCCGGTAGATGTGGAGGTTCATACGGTACCTCGGTGACATCTTAGAGTCTATATAATATTCTCTTGCAAACCTCACAAGTGTTTATACAAGGTCGTATAAACGCTCGGTCTGGAGATCCTAAGACGTCCTCTTCTTCAGAAATCTTAATATGTGGAGTTAACTTCTTCTGGATTCGCAGCAGAAATCGCATTCGAACAACCGAACGGATTCGAGACGATGAATGGTTGCAAGAGTTGTCCATTGTTGCAAGATCGAAGATCAACTGTACAAAATACACTATCGACATTTCCTTTATACCCGCAGGGTGTGTACACCTCCATTTTGAATGGTTCGCGGAGAAAGGGGATACTAACACGATTCTTCACGATTGGCTATTGAAACCGAGTAGTGGAATAGGCGCAGAAGGAAAAACCAAAAGACTAATAACCTTTCTAGTCCATAACAAAAATTCGCGGTTCCGACTGATTTTTTTAAAATAGAATAGGACAAAATCAAATTCACAACTAATAGACGATTGTTTTCGTCAATATTTGTGTATACAGAAATAATGTATGTAGCTTAAAGAAAGACACCGCTACATGTTAACAAATATTTCGGTTCAACTTTTAAATTCGTTTTCCGTTTCGGAGGTACAGTATTTACAAGAAATATACAGTCGATTACGTTCATGTTCATTCGCTTCTTACGGCATTATCGTTGATTTTACGAAGAAAATATATACAACCTTTTTTCTATAGAATTCGATGCTCTATGTTTTGTTTGCGATGATTTGTATTTTTTGTAAACAAATGGAAAAAACGTGTTTTTTAGCTTTTATTTTGTTCGACCACCCCATAATCTATCATGCATCATTTCCAAAAACTAATCAGATCTAAGTTAGGCAATGACAAACTCAAAACCTTGTCTAACGTTTAAATCCGTCCCGCCATTCACGAGATAACCGTCCCGCCATTCACGTGTACAAAATTTTGCGAACGGACGAACGTAAAAACTAACGGACGCTAATTTTTGTATCGTTGCTTGGGGTTCCTTACAGTCTCAAACATCGACATTTGTTGAAAAACTAAATATAGGGTAATTTTTTGGCGGGAACTGCCCACATTCAATACTTCGCCAGACCTATGGTCAGGATCGACGTAAAATTATTATTTTACAGAAGATTAAATGCATCCCATATTCGCGGTACTAATACCTATATAAATTGATATTTGCATTATTTTTACATTAAAAACTGAAAGTTTAGGAAGCAATACGCGACGCGAAGAAGGTTTTCGTAGTCTGCGAAGGTAGATTTATACCTCGTTTTGTCAATAAAACATTATTATTTTGCAAAAAACACATAGCATCGCGTGTTCGTGGTACTAATACCTATACGAATTGGTATTTGCGTCATATTTATATTCAAAACTGAAAATTTAGGAAGCAATATGCGATGCGCATCTGGTTATCGCGGCCGGCACGACAGGCTGATTTACTACGCGTTTTCTATTTAAAACCAGTTTTAATTTTAGACACCTGAGTGTAGTTATTTAAGGTGTCTTGCCTCCCGTTCGGGTTTAAAACACCCCCCCCCCCCCATGGGGGAATGGGGCCAAATTTTAGTGATGCGCCAGCACCGCTGGTTGTGCACACTTAAAAAAGATATACAACAAGTCAGCTACCACATTTATTAGCAAGAAGCTGCCTGCCTTGATGCTTCTGTTGGTTCAGAGAACCTTTCTAACGTTGCCACGGCCCGCTAGAGGCCAACCCTTTCTGCGGTTACTGCCTGCACGGACACGGCACGCCGTAGCGCTCCCCCGTGTGGAACCCGCCGGCAGGGGCATGACACCGCACCCTAGCTCCCCAGTACGGTGGGTCTCTCGAGTCGGTTCACGATCAGGCATTCGTCGGCACAGACCAGCCGAACGATCGGGTCCGTGAGGTCGTCAATTCTCAAAACTTGCTAAGAGAAGCGGATCTTTCAAAAGCATTGCTCCTCTTCGAGCTCGGGCACTTCGACCCCTCACTCTTCCATAATAAAATTGTGGACGGAGATAAGCCGCTACGCTCTCTTCCACAAGTCCCCTGCGGGGTTTAATTTTAGACAGAGGGGGGGGGGGGGTGACGGGTGACACACGCATACCGCTTACATGTAACCACCGGTCCGCTTTGTGGCTTCCCGAATGCGCCGCCCCCTGCCCCTTTTCCGGAGAGGGCGCCACCAGTACAGTGTTCGGCGAATTTTGGCTGAATTTTCATTCCATTTCAGCTTTGTCTAATAAGGCTACAAAAAGATAATTGAACATATAATGTACCTAATTTTGATGTTGTATTTTTTGACATATTATACTAGATGAGCCACCTTATACTATTCGGTATTATTTTTATCATTCCTCGTTTTTATTATATACACTCCAAACACAAATAATGAATCACTAAATGGAACAGGCTGCAAAACAGCTCACTACTGCTCTTTGAAATACTTTACGATGGTTGTTGATTTGTATTTATGATGATTTTTGAATGCCAATAAAATTTATTTTAATATAAGTTTATTAAAGTTTAATTTTAGAATATGATATTGAAATTGGCCTTATAATAAACAAACTAGATGGAATTTTGTTCCTAATTAACATATTTTTTAAAGTTTGTTTAAAGGATGTTTAAAGTTTAATATTATTATTTTACACTTTACTTTTAACAGAACTAATGATTAATACAAATTTTTAATCGGTGGACGTTTGTATGGTAGTCATATTTTTAAATATTGAATTATTATATTTCATTTGGACTTAGCCGCACTAAGTTTACATTTTTTACTAGGTCTACATGGAATTAAATAATAATGAAGATGCAAGAAACATACTCAATTTATTACGTAAATATTCCAGCAAACGAAAAAGAATTAAAACGAATTGAATATGTTTTTATTCGGTTTTTTGACACATCTTTCGTATTGAACCGGAATAGAACGGATTATATCATTTACAGGGAGAAGAAAACGAATAAACTCGGATTGAAGCGTATTTTTTTGAATCGATGTATCTGTTTTATTCCGTTTCAATGCTAGGATCTTTTTCAAAGAACTTTACAAAAACAATAAAATTACTAAAAGTACCAAAATATTTTTATTTTATGTTTTATGCTTGATAACATTGTTTCTATTTTTCTTATATTTTCGTTCATCTACATCACTTATAGATTCAAACAAAAAATGAAAAACTTCGATTCGGTATTAGAAACTATAAAACATACGCTCCGGCCAGTAAAAAAAATAATATGCAATGAAATTATTCGAACAAGTATCATTGTCATATATGTTATGATATCTGTCCGCACTTGGTATTTGATATGCATCAATACGGCTTGCCAGTAGTTACACGTTATTCCTATGAGCGTCGCGAATGCGCCTGGCGGCGAGAGGCGTAAGTTGTACACTTGCAAGCCATAAGTGACGACAACCGAGAGGTAGAGCATTTTTTACTTTTCACACCGGTGGCGCTATCTGTACTGTTAAACACCGTTTCCACGTCCGGTAAATGGTATTGCTTGTTAACCGGTAAAAACTACCTTCCAAGAAAGTTACAGTAACCCGATCATGCCTACTTAAGAAAAACGGTAAAAATAACTGGCTTCGGCAGTTGTTTTTACTTAAAATTTCTCTCCGTGGCAGTAATCTGAAATAAGATAATTTTAAGACCTCCAAAATATGACCTCATTAAGTGGTCTTTTTGTTAAAGATTATAACCAAGACCTCTTTAAGAGCTCTTTTTACAGATCATCTTAACCAAAACCTCTTTATATTGCCTTTCTAAAAGACACCCTGGGCAAGAGCCCTGGAAGACCTCTTTAAGGGTCTCAAAGAGTTGATGTGTACATATCTAAACTCTAAACTTTTTAGAAACGTTCTAAAACTTACACAATACAGCCATTTTAATGGTATTTAAAAAAATTAACTTGATTCAGTGTAATTACTTACTATAGATAATTGCAAGTTATTCGGTTATTAAGCAATAAGAATTCGGTATATTTATTTATATTCGTTTATTTACGCTTTTTTACATACAATTTGTTTCGTTGTTTAAATTGAAAAATATATGAACCATAAGTATAAAAACGTATTTGATCCATTGAGTCGTACTCGCACGGAATAATTCGAATATCTAAAATCATCGAAAATAAGAAAATCCGAATTAGCTCGAGATTGAAACAATTCAGTTCGAATGTAATCGGGTTGGATCGAACCCCGATTTAATGGAATCGCCGGCGTATGGAATAAAAACGCCTTAAAATAAACTTTACTAAATAAATCGGATTATTTCGAATTATAGGCCTTGAGAGGTATTTTCAACACTGTTACCACAAGGGTACTCTTCTGTGCATTGCCGTGCACTGCATTACACCCATAAAGCTAACGTATTTTCAGGCCGCATTTGTTAGAATAAATTCGAATTCCCACTTCAGATGATCGATCGGCACCTGAATTGACTCGCATTATAACGAAATGAGTTCCAACGTTTTTCAATCCGAAACGGCAAAAAGTGGATTGAATATGCAATTTCTGAATTCAACCATACACTTTTTCGTTTGTTGGGATTCCAGTTACATGAAGAGATCATTCACAGTTACTTGGACGTGACATAAGTAATTCAGGTAACTATTTTATAAATTTGTATTCATTTCTTAAAAAGATGGCACTCTATGTCATCATATCGGGCAAGGTGTTCATCATCCCACACAGGACAACATATACATGTAATACAAGCATACATACAAAACACATAATCGGTATCGTCAGCAATTTATTCGGTGGTCTATGTCGTAGCGGGCGCATCGTAAGAGTTATCCCATGACAGAAACGGACAATACTGAAGGTGCGCCGACCACGGAAGAACCGCTGACGGCACCGATGACTGCCAGTCTAGGTCAGCAGCAGTCCCGAATTCGTATTCTAAATACTGGAAAGTAAACAGAAGAATTGCACGGACGGGGATTCGAACCCGCGACCTAGAGAATGTTCAGATTACGAGGTGAGTGTGCTAACCAGTTAACCATCCCGGACTTCTAACTCAAAAAATAAAATACGCGTTTTTTTGTTTATAAAAAATAATTGTTTATAACAATAATTTGTGACAAACAATTTCGTCAAAAGTTTTTAGAGACAGTTTCGAGATTTATACAATCGAAGCGAGCATATATGGCCCTCACTCTTATGGCCTTTTAGACATATGGCCTGGACAAGTTTCATTCTAATGGCATTTCTCCTCTCTAGCCCTCCCCCACTTTGCAGTCTTCGCACTCGCTTGAGCCACTTTTTATTAGGCGCGTTGCGCACGATATATATATCAAGTTGCAGAAGTGGGAGAACCGTTCTTTCCCCTTCACAGTCCATAAATCTGAAACTCAAATTCCTGAGCACAATGAGCCCGTAAGCGTAAAAAGGGAACGTAAGAATACTTCCTTCTTATATTATCACCATGAGTTAAACAAAGACAAAATACTCCTACGTTCACGTATTACGTCTTACATGTTCATTGTGCTCAGGCCAATATATGTGAGGGGTTCGACTGTATAGAGGGTGCGTGCGTACGATCCGAACATAGGACATGCCATGTTAAAGGTAGAGTGTTCCTGATTGGCCAGTTCCAGCCCGTACGGTTCTCCCCATTAGCCGCGAGAGAGCATGGAATAGCTGAAACTGAAGATGCGAGTACTGCCTTCACTGTTCAGTACTTTAGTCAGCCGCATTCAGTAATTCAACCTGAAGGAAACATTGAGTACACGATAAAAGATCGTAGATGTAATTTATCAGCAATTATATTCAGTACACGGTTTAGTTGTTGGCAAAATGTTGCCATTTGTTTACATTGTCGCTCCACACAAATCCAAATGCATGTACTGTCAAATATTAAATTGGATTAAAGAGAAAATTGGAGATAATGAGACACATCGTGTGGTAGTAGATTTTGAGATCGTCTTCATATCAGCTCTTATGAAGATATTTCCCGAGTGTGAGATTTCTGGATACTTTTTCTACTTTTCACAATGATTATGGAGAGCGATTGGACGTTTTAAATTAAGTAAGTGGTATGTCAGTAATGGAGATGCGTTGAAAATTAGGATGTTGGCAGCATTCGCTTTTCTTCCTGTCGAAGATGTATTTTATGGTTATAATCAATTGATGGCTACAACTTTTTACGTGGAAAATGCTGAAAGATTGAATGGTTTCATTGAGTATTTTGTAAATACGTGGATCGGAAAAGAACTTGGCCCACGTCGAATAGTTCCTCGTTTTGCTATTGACATGTGGAGTGTGCATAGAGCCACTGTAGACGGTGAACTTCCTACCAATAATGGTGTGGAGGGATGGCATCATAGTTTCAATGGTTGGGTAAGAGTTGTTTATTCAACAATGGGCCGTTTCATTGATTCTCTAAAGAGAGAACAAAATATTACAGAGTATTGTATGGTGAAAATTGTAACCGATCGTGATGTTGCTGAGCCACGTCGTCGCAAATATGTACAACTTGATAAGGCTCTTCAGGAATTAATTAATAATTACGATCGCTCCGACATTTTGGAATTTTTGAGTGTCGCTGCATTGTTGAATATTTCTATTTAATTATTATATTGTATTAACGATGTGAATTGAAAAAATTGAGTACTAATAAGAAATAATATATATTTATTAATAAAAATAAGAAATGTTACACAATATTTTTTTATGTATTTTGGTTTTATATATATTTTTTTAAATGTTTTTTCGTTAAGTATTTGTGTTGTAAATATTTTGTCCTTAGTTATTTGTGTTTTAGATATTTAATCGCTTATTATTTTTGTTTATATATTATGGTTTGTGTATTTCGTTATGGTACCAGCCCATTAATTCTGTCTGCAACACTGTTCTATTATCTTTGTTTATCATATAAATATGTATAGGGGAAAACAAGGATAAGAGAACAGTGTTGGTGATAGAATTAATGCGATTGGGAGCACATATAATGATGGAATAAAATGAAATAAATCAAATGCAATTCTTCAGTATGCAAATAAATAGAAGTTATAAAGCAATGTTCAAGTAGTGTCGGTAACGAAAACGCATCAGATTTGACACGCATTTAGAGGGACCTTTGGCTATCTGTTATTAATCTATGCCTCTACCCTTCGCATCACCACTTTCGACCGTCATCCATCAAAAGCTTAAGAGTGGGGAGGCGAGGGCAGGGGCCTGCGGAAAATGGAAGTCACCTCAGTGTCTGGCCCGACTGTATAATACATAGCACATTCCAGTGGCCACCCCGAGTGCGCACTAAGGCTCACTTAGTTCATTTTTTGCCCATAAGCGCAATGTGAAAATATGCACCTAGTGCGCACTCAGTTCACCCATTGGAAAGTGCTATAAGAAACCTCAATTGATTGATAGCGTATTCAGGCGAAAGTTGCACTCGCGGATGCACATTTTAACATGAGCTCTTATGTGCGACGGTTAAATGAACCAAATTCATAGAGAAGTGATGAGCTTTACATTCTGCAAGTTTTATGCTAGTTTTGCCAAGTATGTTAAAGCGCACCAGTGCGATTCAAGGTGCATCATAGTACATGATAACAAATATGTAAGTTTGCTTCCCACTTCTATTCCTCGGAAGTTGAAAAGTCTTGTAATAAGTCCTAAAAGTTAAAAAATGTATTTAGTAATTTTTTACAGGTCTTGAAAATTACTTAATCTTTTACGGACAAGTGTCTCTGTAATATTGAATTTGTAATGGGGTAGATTATTTTCGCCGACACTTATGCGCGCTCAGGCGTCTTCGGGCGCACCAAAAGCTCCGGGACGGAATCCCGACCTTTATTCGGCCCGAATATTCGCGACGTCCTGGACCAGAAGCAACCCGCGGTGAAGTCTCCATCCACCGGCTAGCTCCCGCCCGGTGGCAAGCAAGAGACGGGCCGTTACAGTACCCGAGAAAGGTTGTCCCAGAAAGAAATGAAACGCGAAGTTATTAACAAAGATACAATTACGTTCATTCTAACCAGAAAGAAAAGTAAAAAATAACAATCGGTACACTACTCACAATCATGACGCGTAACGCTTCGGCAAGTGCCAACATCGGCACACTTGCTCGTTACCGGAGACTCGCGGTCTCTATCGCACTTACGCTCGTGAGGTGGAGGTCGAGAGAGGAAGAGAGAAAGAGCTATTGGCACCCGGTTCGACACAGCACTCGAGTGGTTCTTACATATAAAATGGCCGCTTGCAGGTCCTTCTCGCTCGGGCCGCTTCCGCTACGCCATCTCTCGTCCGGGCCTAAACTTGGTCCCCACAATCGGGCCAATCCGTTCGACCTGGACCTTTATTTGAGGATGCACACGGTAGCCTTCCGGGCCCTATTTTTAACTCGCGTTTATCGCTTAAGCGCTCGATTTCGAATCTTGAAAGATCACGTAGATCTCGCTCACGTTCCGCGCGCGACCGCCTATCTCTCGATTCGCGCCTGGGAGCGACCACGCGACCGGAGCGGCAAGCTCCTACTTACTTTATCTCTCTCTTTCTCCCTCTCTCTCTTCATGCGGCGTATCTAGCTGACGCCTGGCCTCTCCGGTCCTGTAACTATAAAACACATTAGTATAACGTTAGAGGTTCGCGACCGGGAGGTCGGTACAACGGTGATCTACTCTTCCCACGGGGGACTCGAGATCACCGTTACACGTCACCCCAGACGCTGGTTACACGACCGGTGTACCAGCTCGAATACTCTGCCGACCGTACCGGGCTCTACTTCAGTACAGGGTTAGGAATCACAGGTATCAGGATGATTCATGTTGTGGGTACGGTTTGGAGGGAATGAGGTAGGTATCTCTCGCTCCCCCCCTCTCACCTACCCTCTTTTGGGACCATATCAGAGAACACACACGCTTATCTATATAATCCCATTTATTTACCGGGCCGGTTGCGCGTCAAGTGGTATATATGTACAGGGTTTCACACTTCCGACCCCTATCACTGGGTAGCCTTATTTGGGTGTATATCTGCATCGGGACGCTGCTCTTTCTTCAACACTCCGGGCATGCCGCATACCCGGCAGTAAACCGGGTCGATCGCTTGGCGTAGTAGAGACACTTTCCTCCCAGCCGCCTTCGTCGCATTGACAGCCCCGTGGCGGGCTTGTTCCGCCACTTTGGCCTTTTCCTTGGCCAGTTCCAGCTCTTTCAAGGCCTTTTGATCCGCTACAACCAACCGCTCCTCTTTCACTCGCGTTAGTTCAGCCTTCGCGGCGCGCTCGATTTCGGCTTTCCTGGCCAAGAAGGCGTCGCGGTCGGCCTGGTCGACCTGGTGTCCGTCGACCATGTCGGCCCAGTAGGCGATGGACGGCTCTCGGGACCCATATTTGGCCCGATATCGGTCCAGCTTCGCGAACGCATCCGCCTTTACTTGTACGGCCTTTCGCTTCAGGGCCAGGGCGTGGTTGAGGAACTCCTCCAGGTCGAGGCGTTCCCGAAATCGCGACGGCTCCCCTGCTTCCGGTTTGGGACTCTCCCATAATTCGCTGCCTCGCTCCTCCGGCTCCTCTTCACCCAGGACCGTTCCCCCTGGACTCGGGGTGGTGGCTGGTCCATCTCGATTGCGCTCTGTAATCAAAAAGAGAAGAATACGTTTATGTGGGAGCCAGGGCGGTTAGGCCTTCAGCCCTGCCTAGGGATTAAGAGTTACAGGAATGGTCGAGTTAAAGCGACCCGTCTCGAGGACGCTCGGATGCGAGATCTTGGTTGTTCTTCGTACCCTTTCCAGCAAACCAATGTCAGCAGCAAAGTACGGTGACCAGACCACGTTTGCATATTCCCGGATTGGGCTGATATAAGTCTTAATAAGTTTTTCCACCATTTTGTTATTTATGTACTTAAAGGATTTTCGTATCCTGTAGAGTGACGAGTTAATTACCATAAAATTCAAAAAATTATAACTTTGCTCCATTTTCAACATTGACATACGCCAACGCTGCCTGAGATGCATAAAAATCATAATCGTAGCAAAGTATTGTACTTGGAAATTTTTTACTGGCCACCAAGTTGACTTAATCTTATTTTATACACTGTCTCTTTAATATTGAATAAATAACTTTAAATTTCATAAAATTTATCACCATTGGTATATTACAATTTTGGAAATGGAGCCAAATTGAAGTGAAATTCAGTAAAATTGTAATTAGATTCCAATTTGAAACTTGTAATGCGCCTTTTGTGCGCAAGTTTGTCTGCAACATTGAATATAAGGCTCTGACATTCATTCAAATTGCATTTGGGTACCAGTATAGAATTCGTAATACACCAGCTGCGCCTGAAAGACATGCTAACTGTAAATTCTGTAAAGTTAATTTTTCAGGTATTATTTTATGGACCTTAAAATTACTTGTTATTATTTTTGAGCGCAAGCATATCTGTAATATTGAATTTAAAGTCCTGACATTGATTAAGTAACAACTAAATAATTTAGATGTCGTCAGGATCGTTTTGGAGCTATAGGAGAGGCAACATGAAGACTTGAATTTATTTCAGCCGTTTGCTGGTGTCAGATGACTAATAGATCTGTGGCCGAAAATTCTCAGCCACAGTTGTTAGTCGTTAAACCAATTCTAAAATTTCGGCATTGTCAAGATATTAGAATTGATTTAACAAATTGTAATTAATGTAAGTGGCCAGTTGAATGCCCAGTACTCCTTAAAATCACGTGAAGTAATTATTCCATTAATGTGTATGAATTGTGTACAAAATAACTTAAGAAGAAAGTATTCTTGACCGAAATACAAATAGAAGCACAAAGTCCTGGTTATTTTCGTGAGGTTAGTCAACATCGCCTAGCAATTGTCACTTTGACTAAATGTAAGAAACTGATTCGATAGATTTTTTTTAATCAAATAAAATTGATAAGACCGACTCGATCCTTTTAATCGATATTACGGACATATTTGCGCATTAAAAAAATCTATACTTTTCTAAAATTAACTTTATTTTACAAGTTATTTTTAATGAATTTAAGGGCCACACATTAAATATTAGAGGCATACTTCCGCGTAAAAATAATGAATAGGGGAATGTATCCATGAGTGGACCACGTTTTTAATTTATTGTAAAATATTAATTAAATAAAGGAATTTTTAAGTCTTCTATATACACCGTTAGGTAGATATAGTCCCTAGGGTGCATCGAAAAAACAAAAATTGTGAGTTCAGACAAGGGGGATTGCGGAAAAGTTGTGGAACCTCAATATGAAAACGTGTGCGAAAGATGAATTCGATCGGATATTTTTTGCTATCCCCAACCGAACCTTGAAATTCTGAGATTTTACGTAAAATTGACATATGCAAAGATGCGTGCAGAGTTGTCTCACTGAGTGTAAATTTTGATAAATTAGCATGTTTTAGTCACAAAAATAGAGATTAATGTTATTTTGAAACGTGCTACAGAATTTTGAACATACTGAGGGATCCTTTACGATGTCCAAAAATGTCTAGAAACTCCGATTTTTCAGTAAAATTATACACTTTCGTACGCAGTTCATCGTTGACTTCATTAAGATTGACTCCAGGAAGATGGTTGCAATTATATGGAGACGTTGGGTGTTAAGTGCATTTCGAACGAAAAAGGTCTAGATATTACAAATGAAAACTGTCCATTTTTAAAAGTAAAAATCTCAAATTCTTAGATAAATAAACATTTCCGACATATACTTCCTCTCAGACTTTCAATCCCAATAAACACTGGAAACATTTTATGCAATAAAAAAAGTAGTACGCAAGTTGCTGCTAGGCGGTGACGTTTCCCGATAGTAAAATGAGATTTCTGATAATCATATGCAAGCAAGCTGAATGCAATTTTACTTGGTCTTTTGTACCTATGACTTGTTGTCTTGCTTGCGGCTTATGTTTTATAGTAAGATTATTCTACAGAATATATATTGTCTGCCAGATATAAAGCATATTATATATACCGTTTGTTAGTTTTAAAACAAGCGAACATATTTCGCTTTGATAAGCCAAATATGGCATTGAATACTCGAAGTTCAATTTGCTGTCCGCTATTTGGAAATCCTCGAAGTTTACCTGACAGTCAACTTCCAACCTGCGCGGATGTAATGCGAAGTTGTTCTCAGGAAAGACTTCTGCTACGAATGGAAGGAAAAACGAAAGCGCCGTTTTCAGAAATTGCACATACTGTTGCCTCAGTCGTTACGGAATTGTATGCCAAAGCTTCAATACCAACTATCTCGCACAAAAGTGTGTTTGACCGGATAGTAGCTTATCATAAAAAATATGAAAATGTTATGAAATCACATCAAGACAAAAGAGCGTGTGAATTCGAGGGTTGTAAACAAAAGTTCAAAGCATTTATAGAAGAAGCTGAAAACCTTTTCGATGTTTCTGCTTGTAAATGTCAACCTCTTGATCAATGCAATTGTGAAAAGTCTCGAAAAGTCCCTATCATTGAACGGGAGTTTCTGTCTGACCAAAGAACTACTCGTCAAATGTACATTGGTCAAATTGACGCGAAGATGACGGAAGTTCTCTCGAATAGAGAAAAAAGAAAACGCCATTCTCATGAACTGCTGAAAATTCGCGACCTAACTGCTTCATCCACTTCTGCTTTATCGTTCCGTGTACAAGACAACGAATATTCCGATAGTGATGTAGACTGTCTTAACGAAAATGATGAAGAAGAGTATAGGCCACCGCGCTCAATGCAGTCGATGTCGACCTCATCTCAGATCCACATTCAACTGCTAAATACTGCAGCAATCAGTTGCCGTTATGGTATGTCACTTCGGGCAGCCGCTGCCTTGTCATCTGCAGTTTTGACCGATATTGGTGTAATCACTCCGGAAAATACATCATGCCTCATTGATCAGTCTAAGTTACGCAGGCAGAGAGAGAAAAACTTGCCTCGAAATTAACAAGCGCAAAAGACAACACGAACTTAGAAGGTTTGTATTTCGACGGGCGTAAAGACAAAACACTTTTACAGGTAAAAGAAGGAGCTAAATTTTACAGGAGGTTACAAACAGAAGAACACATATCTCTTGTTAGAGAACCTGGAGGACTGTATTACGGCCATGTATCGCCTCCCTCTGGCACCGCCGTTGACATTCTTCAGGCCACTTTTCAATATCTGGAACAGAATGAAGTCGATACAAATAACCTGAAAGCATTTGGGTGCGATGGTACAGTAACTAATACGGGTAACAAGGGTGGCGTTATTCACTTATTAGAGCGAAAATTGAACCGACCACTTCAGTGGATTATATGCGCATTGCATTTCAATGAACTGCCGCTCAGACATCTGTTCCAATTCATCGATGGTTGGACAAGTGGCCCCACATCATATTCGGGTTTAATAGGAAGCCAGTTAAAGACCTGTGAGACTTTATCCGTTAAAAAATTTCAACCCATCGATGTTAATTTACCTGTGTTAGATACCAAAGAACTTAGTAAAGACCAGCAGTATCTGTATGAGCTCTGCCAAGCAATTAAATCTGGAAATTGCTCTATAGACCTCTCCAAGCGAGATCCTGGTCCCATTTCTCATGCTAGGTGGCTTACAACTGCAAACAGGATTCTAAGGTTATACATAGGTACTTCTACACCATCTGCTAATCTGAAAATGTGCATCATGTTTATCCTGAAGGTCTATGCTCCCACCTGGTTTGCTATTAAAATCAGACAATCGTGTATAGATGAAAGCAAAATACTTTGGGAATATGTAGTAAAATCTCGATTCTTACCCAAAAAGTATCGAACCGTTGTTGACTCAGTCATTGCTCATAATGCATATTATGCGCATCCTGAAAATTTGTGGATTGCCATGTTGGGGGACGAGAAACAATGCATACGGACAATTTCTGTAACGCGCATTCTTCAAGCAAGGGAAGAAGCTGTAAGAACAAATGCTCCTCTTCGAAAATTTAAAATTCCCACAATCAACTTTCAGGCGAAGAATTATTATGAGATGATTGATTGGCAAAAAGAATCGATCTATGAGCCACCAGTTCTCCACAACCTCTCAACGGAACAGATCCGCTCTTTTGCTCACGATCATTCTCAGGCATCATTATTTAGTGCGTTCCCTTGTCATACGCAAGCTGTTGAACGGACTGTTAAGCTTGTCACGGAAGCTTCCCAAAACGTATGTGGTCCTGAGGCTCGAGATGGATTCATTCGTGCAACGCTAAAGGCAAGGGAAGTCGTGCCATCCTTCAACACGAAAAGAGAATTTCGAGGAATTGACACATTAGATATCAACACTCCGGACAGAACTGTTCCCATGGTAAAAACTAGTAAATAGTTTCTATGGTAAGAACTAGTTACGTTTAAACTAACCCTATCATTGGTTGGGTGGTTGGGATGGGTTAGGGTGGAACTCGAAATGCAGCCACCTTCTCGCGGTGAATTCTGAGTCGCTTCAGTGTTAACTTATTAACGAAGCGGGCGAAGAGCTGCATATAAAACTGTCTAATTTTAGTAAAAAATAGTGGATTTTGAATATTTTTGACGGGTTAAACGGCGGGTGAGCGGTAAGATAAAAATTTTTTAGCCACTTTCGACGTAGTTTTATCCTTGTTTTTGTACCAAGAAGATGTTAATTTGTTAGAATTTACACCCAGTGAGACAATCCTATGCACTTCGTTGCGTATGCAAATTTTATTTAAAATTTTATTTAATCTAAACTTCAAGGCTCGGTTGGGGATAGCAAAAAATATCCGATCAAATTCATCTTTCGCACACGTTTTCATATTGAGGATCCACAACTTTTCCGCAATCCCCCTTGTCCGAACTCACAATTTTTGTTTTTTCGATGCACCCTACTAGGTATAAATTAAATGAGTTACTTTCTGCAGTTAAATAAAATTGATTAAACCTTTTTTACGAAGGGACGTTTTTTGTTTAGAAAAATGTGTATCCGTGAGTGGACCACTTGTTCAAATCCCCTTAAAATGGCTAGAAACAGCAAAAATACAACGAAATAATAATTTATTTATTTTTAACACTTTTACTGTATGCAATACATGGAGAAAATGTGAATAAAGGTAAGGTCAACATAAAAAAGAAACTTTGTGAAAAAACCATCCAATCAATCCTTCTAATATGTATTACGGTTTAATATAAAACTTAAGCGCTACTTTAATGACTTAATTATATTCAAAGACAAAATATTAAATTATACTCAGAAATAATGCTTTCGCACCATAACCTTTACACTGATAATAACAAGTGCACCGCTTATGGATACAAAAAGTGGTCCACTCATAGAAATGGAATCCGAATTTAAAATGCATGAAATTTTTTCCTAGCATTGAAATATTTGTAAACCCTTCAGATATGATGAATTTCAATGTTTAATTTACAAGAAAAAATAAAGCTTACTACTTTACTGAAACCCAAGTTGTTCGATTCTTTTCTATCAATTCACTGTTTATATTCCTCTTACATGTACATATGTAGACACATACGAAAATGAATACAACAGGTATGTATAGGGAAATATGCGAAAAGCGTAGGTGTATATTTGAATAAAAAGCGCATTGAAGCGCTTTAAGGGTGTACTGCCTTTAACCCTTTGAGTCACAGCGTGACACTGGTGTCACGTCTAATTCAAAAAATCATAACTTTCTTAAAACTGAACGGAACGAATCAAAAAAGATCTCATTTGGAAGGAGAAGGATAGGGCAACAAATTTACCCCTTCAAAAAAGGGCAAAAATGATAAAAATTAAAAAATTTGTATATATTTTAGAAAAAATTTGTTCACCTTGTATTACTCTACATTTTTTTAAATATCCTTAAAAATGTAAAAAAAAGTATTTGCCAACGAGGACGTGCAAACGAAAAATTGAAGTTAAAAAAGTAACTTTTTAAGCAAAACGAGGAATGTCAAAATTTCGTCAAAAAGCGTTAATTGTCAAAACACTGGAATTGTATATAATCATCGTCCGAGGAACTCCGGCTTTGGGATTTGTGTAAAAATTTTGTTAGATTTCACGTACCTTAAACCGTTTTCGAAGTATTGAAACTTTGTAAATTGTAAATTTTTAAATTGTATATAGACGTTTCGAATCATCTTCCGGCGTACTCCGGCATAGTAGTCAAAATGCCGTCAGATTTCACGTATCTCTTACCAATCTCGAGATATTTGAGATTTTTTTTTTTTTTTTTTAATTGATTAATTATCGGGCGGAACCGCCCTTTTTATTGAATTGTTTTTGCTGAATTATAAATCGTAACATTTTTGCGAGAGCTGCAGATCGACTTAGAAAGATGGCGCCATACGTCACATTTGTGTATGAAATGTAGGACTGCAGAAATCTACACCAAGTACAGCAGCGGTCATGAGTCCATTTCCGCCAGATAAACAATATTTTCGAAACGTAAACACAAACAACGTGGCTCGTCTTACCAACAGCGAGCTTCTGCTTGAAAACGAAATCGAAAAATTGTTCACCATACGGGGATCGAATACACGACCTATGACTTCGTAGTCCAGTGCGTCAACCGCCTGAGCCACGAAGCCGATTTTGAAAATTTGTTATTTTAAAAATGATGAAAACTCACATGTAGGTCTATATAGTGTTCAATCCCCTTTTTGTAATCCCGAAAAAACAGGAAAGATGATTAAAAACTAGAAGAAGTTAAAAGAATATTCAATTACGAGTATAACGTTTTTGATAGGGATCGACAGCAGTAGACCACTGGTCGGTGTCGCGCGCGGTTCGTTATTCAAAGTTAAGCGTTCTAGTAGGAGACTATTACTTGGATAGTGACTATCTGAGAACAGTTTTTTTCAAAACCACTAAATTATCCAAAAAATATTAAAAAATTAGAAAAATTAAATAAGTTAAAATATTATTTTATATTCCAAATATTATTTTATATTCTAAATCTAAAATATTATTCGAAATTTCAATCCATTTAAATCCATTTCCGTTTACTGGGATTGTAATACTTCAAGATAAACGTCGCTCTTTACATACGTTCCCTGCTAAAAAAAGTGAATAAAATCGGCTAGAACTGAATAGAATAGGAGCGAAAACAGGATAGAAATGTGTGGATAAAGATGGATTTAATTTCTGTATATTTCTATCCGGATTTCGATCCGATATATACAATTTTGTGCAGGATTTTCAATATTTGACGAGTATTGATTTATTTGTTACGTGCAGACGCACATTCAATATTTTTATATAATTATTTTCCCATCGTTCAGAAAGTGAAACGTAAACATTATTTTTAAACGGTATCAACGAGTGCCCGTGGAAGTCTAAATCTCATCTTTCTGCTTCTTATGTGCGATCTTGCTGACGGTGCTGGGAACGCCGGGTCTGAGACTAGACATTTGATACGGTGCATCTTAATAGAACAAGGAGCCATTGATGATCGCACAGTTGCGACGTCTTAGAGTGTGGACATTATCGTTATTTCCGAAAATGCAGCACTGACGGTTTTTAGCGTGGGATATTCCCCGTTCATAACCAGCGACGCTGATGTCGTTCAGTCTTGACGTTAGTGTCGTCACTCGTGGTGCACCCTTCAAGTGAACAGGTCATTCAAAAGAGGAGGATCAAGACAATAGTCGTGTACCACAGTCACCGACTACATATTTGAGCAAAATCGGAAGTTCGCGTGGTACGAAATCTAAAGAACTCCGGAGCGGTTCATCTTTTTCTTTCGGACTCGTCCAACTAACCAGGCCGGTAGTTGTAAGGGCAACATTTTATTTAAATTATAGTACTATTATTTCCAGCTTATTTTATAAACATTTTCTCTATCAAAATTTAACCCTAAATCTTTCCTTAATCACCATTTCTTCCAAACGTCTTTGCCCTATTAAACCTAATTAGTCTTCGGACTAATACCAGAACATTGTTCTGTAGGTTTAACTCCATCTTTTTTTCTTCCGATTGCTCATCCTGATCATTCCTAACATTTCAAATATATACATATATACTTTAATCTGATACGACTATTCATTTAAGTGAATCAAGGATCCGCATTTAAAACGGGAGATCGAGGTCTGTATAGGATCGATTTCCTGTGAAACATTTCCTATCCCGAATCGCTTCCTAACGATCCAAAAAGGAATTTATAAAATAATCCTGGTTGTTCGTACGAGCATACGTTCGTACGCAACAGCCAGAAAAGTGGTGTCAGAAGTGGGATATTATGTTTCGAAATAATGTGGATCTTTGGTTCGAATTTTGTTTTAATCTATCATATTTTCTAAATTATGGTATTTGATGGTGTTGTATGGTCCATGAATATTTTAATTATATTAAACATGTATGTACGCTTTATTGTTCTTTTTCCTTCTAGCAGTGAAATAATGTGATAGTGTAAAAATTAGTGCCGTGACGCGATAGACTGATATTGTAGTTTAGAGAACGGTTATATTTTTCGATTAAATAATCTAAATTTGCATAAACCTTAATGACAGTTTTAACCACGTTATTTAATCCGTGCGCGCTTAAATAAAACAATAAATAAATTACAATTGTTTAACCTAAGACAAGTGGCGAAAAAAACATCGAGTCGAATAATTTAAACTTTTTCTCACATGGAAAAATATTCAACAGTAGTTTTCGTAGAAAGGTTCGGATAAATTTAGTAGTAGTTCTATTACTTTTGTTTTCCTTTTTTTACCTGCTATTATAACAGTACTGTTCATAAAAGGGATTTTCCCAATTTATTTTCTTTAATTGCGACGTTTTCGGTTTTTTCTATTTTTGAAAATTGTAATAGTTGGTTCGTACAATCTAATATAATTTTTTTTATTACGATATTTTCTGAAATAAAACGTAAAATATTTTAGAAATGCAGGTGTTTGGTCATATACGTAAATTGTTTTGGCAGGTGTTTTAATTTGATTTCTTCGAGATTTATTATATACATTAATATAATACAAAAATGGCAGAAAATCAACAATCTGATGCATTAAATGCTTCACTGGCTTTGATGAATAGCATGGCGGAAAGTTTCACGTTGCAAAATAGCATAGCATTTATTCCATATTTTGATGGTAAAAACATATCTCTAAAAGATTTCATACAGGATGTAAAAAATGGTTTAATTTTAATCCCAGAGGAAAACCGCCCTTCTTATGTAAAGGCATGTTTGCGAAAGTTGCAAGGTGCCGCGCGAAACAGTACATACGGTAAAGTGATTAATACAGTCGATGAGTTAATTGAACATTTAAAAAAACGTTTCGCGTCCGGAAAAACTTACTCCTACTATATTCATGAATTGGAAAATGCCCGCATGTATAGATCCGATTCCGTTAGTGATTTTCGGGATAGAATTAATATTTTAGTCGAAGGTGCCAGAATCGCGTTGAATAAGGAAATACCCGCCGACCAAAATGCCAGAAATAACCGCGATCGAAATGATATTCTTTACAAGCCACTTCAAATAACGGCTCTCAACGCGTTTATGAGAGGGTTGCCCGACGATATTGTAAGGTTCGTTGATGCTAAAGACCCAAAATCTCTGGACGAAGCTTGGGAGACCGCCTTAAACATAGAATCTAAAATAGATCAGGGAATTTTACCTGACACTAGAGGATCACGAATGCTTTATATGCTCGGCAGTGGCCGATACTTTGAAAAAGTAGAGAAGAATATTTCTGGTATTTTGAGGGGAGGGAATTCTGGTTTCGGTTATGGGGATCGTAGGGTTAGATTTTCAAATGAACCAGACGAGTATTATTCTCCTTATTCTACTCAGTGTGAGTCTCGGACTGGAACTCTCAGTGATGTTGGCCGATCTCGAGGTGATTCGCCAAGATCTAATTTTTATTCTAATATGAACTACTATCCTTCATATTCACATCCATATCCTCACCAGCATCCACCCTATGCGTTACCTCAACCATTGCGATCACCTTCTCCTAATCAATTTCATTCGCGCAATCGTTATTCCTATAATGAATTGGGGTGATAAATCGCCAAGTCGAAATCGATCACCTTCTCCTAGTCAATTTCAATCACGTAATCGCTATTCTCAATTCCAATATCGAGATAATTCGCCAATTCAAAATCGAACACCCAATCTGTCTTGTAATCGAAGCTTGTATGGTAATGATAGTAATGATAGAAAATCGCCTACTCGTGAACGTTGGTCAAAAACGGATTATCCTTACCAAGAATTTATTAATAAAAATAATGATCGAGGTAGGTCACCGGTTCGTGAGCGTGATTATTCAAATTCTCGAAAATCAGGATCACGTTCACTTCAAAATTTCCTTGAATATGCGCGAAATCGTTCACCAGCAGTTACGGAAACATTGAAAACCCTCAATTTAAACGAGAATGCGGCTCGACGGAAAAATGCCTCCCCGAGTCGAAATGTAGATCAGAATCAACCGGCATCAGTGAGATTTTTGGAATCTCTAGAGACTCAGGCGCAGACATAAATCTTATTAAATTATCAACTTTAATTCGGGATTTAAACGTTCGTACTAGTAATTCGATTAATATATATATATATATATATATATATATATATATATATATATATATATATATGGAATAACTCCGAAACCTATTCAAACGTACGGTACGGTTGAAATAAGAATTTTCGAAGACCCTGTGAGGTTTCACGTAGTTGCGTCAAAATTCCCTATAGAGTGTGACGGAATTTTGGGGAAAGAATTCCTTCGTCAAGAAGAAGCGGAAATCTCTTTTTATCATCAAACGCTAGTAGTTAAAAGCCTACCGGTTAAACCATTACGATTCGTAGATCCCGTTTCTCAAAATTTATTAAATAAATCTTCTTGTAAAATACGACTTCACTATTTGAAATCTCGAATGAAAAATATTATTAATATTAAACTTAAAGGAACTAATCTGAAAGAAGGTTATCTTCCGCGAGTAAGAACCGCCGAAGGAATTTTTGTTGGTGAGGCTGCTGTCTCTAACGATGGTGATTGTTGTCGTATATTGGCCATAAACACCCTTGATTGGGACGTCGTAATAGGTTTAATACCCCTAGAGCTTTTTCCTTTCGAATATCATAATTATACTTCGTCAGATGACGAAGGTCCTGTTGAAGATCGAATTTCGGAAATTGTAAGATTGTTAAGATTATAGCATTTAAATAATGAAGAGAAACATTACGTTATGTCACTGGTTAAAGAATTCTTTAATCAATTTTATATACCGGGAGATTTGTTGCCTTGCACTCACTTGTTATCTCACGATATATCAAGCGTAGACGATGTACCGATTACGACTAAACAATATCGATTATCGCCAATACATCGCGATGAAAGAGCCTCTGTAAAATATGCCCGTTTTTCGTACCTCGAATATTAAAACTTTTTTTATGCCAATTGGTTACATATGATGACCCAATATTCCCTGCAAAATTTCAAAGTGAGCATATGCCCCATTTCGGAAATATGAGGGGTCAAAGTTGACCATGTCCAATAAAAAGTGTACATCAATTTCACATTTATACTCGAATAATAATATTAAAAAACAATCAGACGATATGGTTCTTTACAGATTTTCGGCTGCTGATTACAAATCTGAAGTCAGATTTTAAACATTCAAAATGTCGGATCCCATATGGCGGACGACTTTTTTGAAAATCGATATAATTTTCGTAAAAATTATTACTCGGGGGTTTTTGAGGTCGCTGATTACGAATCTGAAGTCAGATTAAGAAAAAATTTTAACAAAGGCAAGATGCAATAATCCAACCAAGGCAAGATGTAATACTCCAACCGGCAAAGGTAAGATCGTATAATCCAGTCAACTAAGGTAAGATCGTATAATCCAACCAACTAAGGCAAGATGCAATAATCCAACCGGCAAAGGTAAGATCGTATAATCCAACCAACTAAGGCGAGATGCAATAATCCAACCAACTAAGGCAAGATGCAATAATCCAACCGGCAAAGGTAAGATCGTATAATCCAACCAACTAAGGCAAGATGCAATACTCCAACCGGCAAAGGTAAGATCGTATAATCCAGCCAACTAAGGCAAGATGCAATAATCCAACCGGCAAAGGTAAGATCGTATAATGCAACCAACTAAGGCGAGATGCAATAATCCAACCGGCAAAGGTAAGATCGTATAATCCAACCGGCAAAGGTAAGATCGTATAATCCAACCAAGAAAGGTAAGAGGTTATCTAGTTTCTTTAGTCTTCTGTTTGCATTGGTTGCGGGTTTTTTTTTAGGTATAGTTATAGATACGTCACATATTCCAGGGTTGGGTATATTTATTTCATGATATTGGCCGTATCCAAAAAAACCAAATAATTGTCATAATATGACTACAACAGCCAACTGTTCTAGCGCCACTTTCGCACGTACCAAAGTATTCTTTAATAGAATTTCTTCCTGTTAAGGTTCTGTCAAAAAGAACAAAGATGTGATGGTGCTTTCCACCACGGTATCGTGATTTCATGTACGCCTTTATTAATGTAGGATCTTGGATATCAATATCAAAGTCTGTGTATTTAATAGCCGCTGTTTGATGTTTTCGATTTGGTTGAAACTTAGAAACTAGAAATATTCCACCATTTTGATGTTCTGCATAATAAGAAATTGCATTTTGCATTTGATAAGGACCCAGACTAATATTATATAAATCGTCTAGTGTAAGTTGTGGAAAGCGGAGCTGTTGGTTGTTTTCATCATTGTCAAGTGCTACATATTCGACTTGCAAAAACGCGGCTCTAACTTTCGAAAGGTTGAATTTTTCTACAATGCATTGCAATTTGTTTGGAATGTGTAGTCTCGATTTCATTAAATCAGCAATATCCTCATTCATCCTATCAGAAAGAACAGGTTTATGAAATAAGTTCAGCAATGCAAAAGCCATCAGAAGTGATTGATAATCACGAAGCAACGTTGAATTATGTGCAGGAATGGAAAATATTGGAAACTGAACTTTTAGTCTACCAAAAACTTGTTCAATAACCCAGCGACATTTTGTAACAAATCTAGACAAGTTTGCATCTATAGTATTTAATTGACCAAGTCCTGGACAATGAACCTTCAATCCTTTCTCTTTAGTAAGGAATTCTATAACATCCCGAAAGCCTCTATCACCTAAAATGACATCATTTTCATGAATAACATTCATTTCAGAAGTGTATCTATCAAAACAATCTTTCAATATTGTTGCATCATTGTGAGTAGCATCAAATGGGCCAAGAACGAATTGTACCCAACCGTCAGCGGTACATCCTACCATGGGTTTCATTAAAGGCATTTTCTTTTGCTCACTCCATAATTGCTTTTGTCCTGAGTAATTTTTAGACTTTTTCACGAAACGGTAAGTAGCATCAAATATTAAGCAAGCGTTATTTTCCGGTATGTCGAAAAGTGTTTTTGCAATAGGAGTAACATGAACAGTAAGTACTGTTCGGTCCTTACTATTAATGAATTTAGGAACTAAGTGTTCCCCTAAGTCTTCTACTGCTAATTTAATAAAATTGTAAATTGTTTTTTCGCAAACTCCAAATAAGAAGCTAATCTGCTTATTTGAGAGAGCTGTGCGTAGTTTACATAGAAGGACACCTACATGTACTGGGTTACTTTTTACGGTACAGGTACAGATTTGTTTAAATTGTTCTCTATTGTACGCAAACCAGGCTTTAAATGTATCATCGTCAATAGAATCGATGTTATTCATATCAAAAACTATTTGCTTTTTTGATTTTAGCTCTTCATAATACTCTAACAGTTTATCAGTAATTAAAGCTTGATCTTCTGACGGTACTACTTCAGATTGTTTGACGAGAGGCCAGTAATTCGCAATACCCACGTGATCAGAACACATTCGAGCACCCGATGGAACAAAGAATTTATAAGTCATAAGAAGATCACGACAAATTAACGGTGGAACCATAATTAGGTTATTAACACTTTGACATGAAAATGTGCACCGACGGCGAGAACTCAGACCTCTTCTATAAATCGATAAATCTGGTTCCATAACATCAGCTGAAACATTTGAACTTTTCCGTAATTGATAGCAACCTGTGCAGAATTTAGCATCTAATGAAATATCACTTATGTCATCAAGCTTACGTTTTTTTGAGTTGCGAAATTGTCTCATATAATTAATAACGGTTAATGGATTTTCAATATTGTTTACAGGAAAGAACTTGTCATCTTTACTTCTCTTTTGCTTATCGCAGCTAACGCATTTAATAAAAGGCATTTTTATTTAAAAAAAAACAAAAATCTCTTAAGTAGCGAGTATGACAAACGTTTAAACCGATCTTTTCTTCATTATCATGAATACAAGATTCACAAAAAATACTTACCATCTATTATGAACATATATTTTCAGATTATCAAACTTTTTTACTACCTTTGAAAGCAAATGATACAAATAAGATGAAGGATGGAATGCAAATTAATGAATTAATGATCCGATGATCGTCTTTTATTTTTAGGGTTTGGTGTTTATATGCTGAAATCCTTCAACTTCAGACTTTCAAAACTGCAATAACTTATTTTATCACATTCGCAAGCAAACGATTCAAATAAGATGTACACTGGAATGGAAATAAATGAAATGATAATCTGCTGATCGTTTTTTGTTTTTAGGGTTTTAGAATATAGGCTGAAATCTTTTAGAAATTCGAGATTTTCAACACTACAGATACTTTTATTTTATCACATTCGCAAGCAAACGATTCAAATAAGATGTACAATGGAATGGAAATAAATGAAATGATAATCTGCTGATCGTTTTTTGTTTTCAGGGTTTTTGAATATAGGCTGAAATCTTTTAGAAATTCGAGATTTTTAACACTACAGATACTTTTATTTTATCACATTCGCAAGCAAACGATTCAAATAAGATGTACAATGGAATGGAAATGAATGAAATGCTAATCTGCTGATAGTCTTTTGTTTCTAGGGTTTTTGAATATAGGCTGAAATCTTTTATAAATTCAAGATTTTCAACACTAAAGATACTTTTATTTTATCACATTCGCAAGCCCACGATTCAAATAAGATGTCTTAAAAGATGCATTAAAACTTGGATTTTTTAGATTTTCTTTTGTTTCCTATGCAGGGTCCAAACAGATTTAATGCAGCGACAAAGTAAGCTGAGTGTCTTTTCAATATCAATTCAACGTTAGATTAGACGTCATCGACTACAAAAACCTTAAGCTGACGAGTTTCAAGCGAATTACATTAAATTTTTCAAAAGTCATCCGTTATATTGGACCTGCCGTTTTCAATTTTGAAAAACTAACATCCGATTCGTAATCAGCGACCCCAAAAACCCCCCGAGTAATAATTTTTAGGCAAATTACATCGATTTTCAGAAAAGTCGGCCGCCATATTGGATCCGCCCGTTTTTTAATATTATTATTCGAGTATAAATGTGAAATTGATGTACACTTTTTATTGGACATGGTCAACTTTGACCCCTCATATTTCCGAAACGGGGCATATGCTCACTTTGAAATTTTGCAGGGAATATTGGGTCATCATATGTAACCAATTAGCATAAAAAAAGTTTCAATATTCGAGGTACGAAAAACGGGCATTTTTTGCATGGGACTTACAGAGGCTCTTTCACATCAAATTCGAAAGAAATTAGAAAATAAGATAATAAAACCCTCTTCATCTCCCTACAATTCACCTCTGTGGATTGTACCAAAAAAACCCGACTCACACGGTAACTCGCGATGGCGTATGGCGATTGATTTCCGTAAACTCAATGAAAAGACGGTTGGAGATGGCTTTCGAATCCCCCACTCCTTGGATATTTTGGACCATCTTGGGCAGGCCCAATACTTTAGTGTGCTGGACCTGGCAAATGGATTCCAACCAATACCGTTGAGTAATAGGGATAGGGCGAAGACAGCTTTTTCGAACCCAAACGGCCATTATGAATTTATACGTATGCCGGAAGGATTGAAAAATGCCCCTGCCACTTTTCAACGGCTAATGAATCAAGTATTGATGGGATTCCAAGGTACTGAAATGTTCGTGTATCTCGATGACATAATTGCTTTTTCCCGAAACTTGAAGGAACACGGTATCAAAATGCCCCAGTTGCTCCGTCGATTATCGGAAGCGAATCTAACATTACAACCAGACAAGTGCGAATTTTTGCGTACGCCGAAGGTCTTATATTTGGGACATATAATTGGTAAAGAAGGCATAAAACCGGACCCTGATAAAATTAAAGCTGTAAGAAATTTTCCACGTCCTAAGAATGCGCGAGGAGTAAGAAGTTTCTTAGGATTAGTAGGGTATTACCGTAGGTTTATAAAAGATTTCTCCGCTATTGCTAAACCATTGTCAAAATTAACCAGTAAAAATTATACCGTTCAATGGAAAACTGAACAGAAGAAAAGTTTCGAAATATTAAAAGATGCATTATGCCAGAGTCCGATTTTACGCTATCCAGATTTTGAAAAACCTTTTATATTGGCCACCAATGCCTCCAATATCGCTATTGGAGCTGTACTTAGTCAAAATTTCGACGGTAATGAACATCCCATCGCCTATTTATCTAGAACCTTATCAAAAACAGAAGCCAATTATGATACTACTGAAAAGGAGTGTCTCGCAGCACTTTACACAATGTTGTATTTCCGTCCGTACCTGTATGGGCAGCAATTCACTCTTGTCTGTGACCATGAACCCCTGAAATGGATTAATTCTAAGGGTGATATTAGCCAGAAATATATACGTTGGCGATTGAAATTACTAAATTATAAATATGATTTTGAATATAAACCAGGAAAGAAAAATTCGAATGCCGATGCTTTATCTCGTAATCCCATACCTAATAGCGGGAGTTCTTCCGAAATGGATTTAGAAGATGAAACGGATATTAAAATTTTCAACAAACAGGTTATTCAAGCGACGAATCTGACACTGATTCAGATAACATTGAAAAAGTCAATGATCGTTGCCCTATCTATATCTGGCAAAATACAACCTACGTCCAGAGCTACCCCTCTTCCTCCGGATAATCGATAATAGTTCATTTAAACGACGATCGGTTTCGGTTCCTTCGTTATCCGACATAGAGAATTTCAATGAAACCTGTAAATTTCCTGTGCTACTATCTGGTTCCCAATTACCCCACATACCGGACGAAGAGAGTTCGCAGTCCGCAATTCGTACCGATAACCCTAGCGTTAGCTTCAGGCTGCATAGCGAGGAATCTCACGATGATGAGGTTGGTCCAGACATACCATCTGAAAAAGGGACTTTATGTGTAATAAGAAGTAGAACTGGGTTAACGTACATTAAAGATAACATTGTACATTTCATCTCGGGAGACGGGGAGTTAACATCAACCGTCGGTAAATTATTGTCGGATTTAAAGGCAAAACTAGTGTTGGCGTGATGCCTCGCTCGCTCAGAAACTTCGACCCAGTGGAGAGTCGGCTATTCCTTAATATTCGTTTGTTTACTAACAGCTTTCAATTATATTATAAAATTATATTTATATTTGGGGGTCCAATCATATTTAGGTCCAAGTAGCTTCGATAGATACGTTACAACAATATAGTGTTTGTTATATGTATGAAAATTGAAAATGAGCATTTTCAAAACTTCGACCCCGACAACAGGCCAGCCGAAGTATTAATAAATAAAAGATGCAAAATACTTACTTCAAGCACTTGTATTGTAATAGACTATTCGATGCATATTACTTGTTTACAGTGTTTTACTAATTACTGTCTGTATCATTATGATATTGTATATACAATATATATACATATAATTCATCAAAGATATCTTGAAAGTGTCGAAAAGATCTATGACGGATATCTTATAGATATAAGACATCTTTTAGATATATCGAAATAGTTATTTTCGTATCAAGGGCGTAAAAGAACTTATGCGCCCGTAGGTGATCACCGCGCCCGAGGGGCTGGCGAAGACTATCGCTGGGGGGTAGGGGGTCGAAGCGTCGAAATTTGATGAAAAAATATAGGGTAATTTTTTGCCGAGGTGACCAAATTCAATACTTTTTCAGACAATAGTCATAAACATTTTAAAGCAGTTTTTATGGCATTATCGTTGAGTTTAGGAAGAAAATGCATACCACCTTTTTTGAAGAGTAGTTCATGCTCTATCTTTTTTGTTTGAAACATTTTTTAATAAAATTTGTATTTTTCAAAATAAATGCAAAAAACTACGAAGTAACTTAATTCGGGCTAATTTTTGTTAGTAATGGAGGGATGGATCTGCGCCAAAATCTAATCAGATCTAAGTTATGCCAAGACGCGGATTTTAAAAAAAAATTTATGTCAATACGCTTATCCGTTCGCGAGTTATCGCGAGACATAAAAACGGGACGTACGTACGGACGTACGGACGTACGGACGTACGTACGTACAAGATCACGGACACAAATTTTTTTTTTCGTTTTTTGGCTTCCTTAGGGTCTGAAACGTGGACATTTGATGAAAAACTATAGGGTAATTTTTTTGCCCGAGGTGACCAAATTCAATACTTCGTCCAGACTTAAGGTCTGGGTCGAAGTAATAAATCCTCGAGAAATACGAAAGAGTCGTCCCAAAATCGGGCAGGTCTTGATTACACCCCGGGGTAAATATAAAATATTGTCTATCGTCGTAGCTTCCAACCATTTCGACAAATTGCAACATAAGAATTTCGTTTTGGGAATAGAAAATTTAGCAATAATTATTCAAAAGCTTAAAATAGCAGGATTTAGAATTGCGGATACGGGAGATTTGAGTGATTGTATGCCACGAGGAGACCTTACTAATACATTAACTAATATATTTAATAAATTCGAAATTAAAATAACTATATGTAAAGGCAAAATTTCGGTGCCACCCCAGGAAATGCGTCATGAGATAATTAAGGAAAACCATGATAGGATCATTGGAGGTCACAAGGGGGTTACTAAGACATACCTGAGAATTAAAGAAAGATTCTATTGGGCCAATATGCGTAATGATATCCAAGATTATATTCGTAAATGTAAAAGTTGTCAAATACAAAAATTAGTTCGAGTTAAAAATCGGGAAGAAATGCTAATAACGGACATTCCTTTAGAAGCATTTGATAAAGTTTCAATGGACACTGTTGGTCCTTTACCGCAACCCCTTCTGGGAATCGACATATCCTGACAATGCAGGATCAATTAACAAAATAACTACGGTTGCATATGCTGTAGCTACCCAACTGATAGCTTGATTCGGAGCTCCTAAGGCAATTCTTACCGATTGTGGTATGTCGTTTTTAAATGAAATCTTGTATCAAATAGCCAAAATTTTCAGAATCGAACACTCAACTACCTCTAGATATCGACCCCAAACGAATGGCGCTTTAGAAAGGAGTCATATTGTCCTAATAGAATACTTGAAATACTATATCCATAGTCATGACGATTGGGACAGTCTAATTCATTTTGTTATGTTCTCCTATAATACATTGGTTCATGAAGCGACAGGATTTACCCCGCATGAGTTAGTATTCGGAAAAACAGCTAGGTACCCTAGTAAATTCCCCAGCGATGAAAAATTAAGTACTTTTAAGATATTCGTGTCCGATTTAATCAAACATTTAACCGAAATCAGTTTAATCGCGGCACAAAATTTAAAGAAATCCAAAGAGGTCTCTAAGGTATATTACAATCGAAAAAGTAAACAATTTAATGGTAAAAAGGGTGATTATGCGTACGTTTTAAAGGAACCGCGGTTATCGAAATTTGATAGCCGTTATCATGAACCGTATAGTATTGTAGATATTTCACCTAAAAATAATGTAATCCTTGAAGCTGGAGATGGTAGTAGAATGAGGAAACATTTGGATAAAATAAAATTGTCCAAGTGTGTCCTCTGATTTAAGATTTCAAAATGATGGTCACTGTTGTTCTGATGCTTCTGGTTACTGGGATGAGTTGTTCGGTAGTGAATTTTTCAATTAAACAGTAAGTTAATCCGGATATATTTTTCGAGCGAGTACACACTATGAGACTAAAGCAAGGAATTTGGCGAATCAATATAGTGCTAAATCTGAAGACTTATTTGGAACCAACATTTGACGAAATGCTTCAAGTGAATTCCATTGTAGAGAATTTTCCTCAAGATCTAGAGATCAACTGTCAAGATTTAATTAAATAAAATTTAATACTGCGGAAAATTAATAAAGAAAAGAACATAAGAGATAGGGTAAGAGCTGTTGTTCGAGAGCTCAATTCACCGATACCTCGAACTGATGATGAAATGATAAGGAATAAAAGACTTACGCCTTTCGGTATAATCGGGACCCTCAGTAGGGCCTTATTTGGTACCATGAATGAAGATGATGCCACGTATTTTAACGCCGAGATAGATAAATTGTATCAAGATCAACGGACATTAATTGCTCTAATGAACAATCAAATTCATATTACAAAATCTAAATTTGATAGTCTGCAACAGGAAGTTGAGACCGGGGTTGCTCGAATCAATCAATTGCGGGATAAGATCAATCAAGTGAACCACGGATTGGTTCACATTGCCATTATCAACAATTATGTCTCCGAGTGCCACGCTTATTTGGAGGATCGAATCGAAATTGGTCAAAATTTATTAAATATTCTGGAATATATAAGCCTGGGGAAATTCCATCCGGATTTGATAGATGCTTCACAGTTAAAAAAGATAATTCAGGATATCCAAATTAAAGTTCCAGAATTTGATGTACCAATTCCAATATCTTATTTTAACCCGGACACTTTAGCTACTATTTCCACTACTAATATAATTCATTTTAATTCAAAACTTCAAATTCTGGTGAAGTTTCCACTACTAGCTAGAACCCCATACCATTTTTCAAGATGTACCCTTGGCCTAGCCCTCAATTCATTAATGGGATCTGTAATTGCTCTGCTTTGATTAATCCAAGAACAAATTACATATTTATTTCCGCTGATCACCGGACTTATTACCTTGATGATAATTTAGAATTATGCCAGAATACACCGTATCACTACATCTGCGATATTAATCGTCCGTTGGAAAATATAAGAAGCGGATATGAAATAACCTTACTCGAATAACCAAAATTGGACATTACAAAAATATGCACATTACGAGTAAAATCCTATCTTGGATATACCTGCGAGCCGCCGGGAACTGGTTATTTTCTACCACTCGTCCTGAGGAAATACATATCATCTGCGTTGAACAAACTCAACGAGTCATGATAAATGGGTCCGGAATACTGGAATTTTCTCAAAATTGTACTGTTAAGCAAGAAACTAGAACACTATTATGCCTAAGAGATTTTGAGACAGAGAAAAAGTTAGTATATACCCCCGAGGTACCATTAGATGTAACAAATTCAATTATGAAAATTTATGTACAGAGGATGTTAACGCGGATGCAGAAACGACAAAATTAAAAAAATTGTATGACAAGAATCCTGAAGAATGTCACGTCCAGGATTGACGCAACATAAGGAAAGGGAGATTCTTTTTAATCATCCTAAGTATTAGGAAGCTCAAGAGAAGGAAAAAGGAAACAATAATAATAATAATGGTAATCGTAATTTAATTTATTTAACGAGGCTAACTACTTGCCTCGGTACAGTCAACCGTGAGTTTAATTTGGGGTTTAAGATTCGGGATTTGTGATGCAAAAACTGGAGGACAAAAAGGGACATTTGAAATATAGGGGTTCTTGGCAATAAAGGGGAATATTTGGGGTTAGGAAGCATGAGCAACCTAGATTTTACTTGGGACCGTTGTGGGGACAACATTACAGTATTGTAATGTTGTCATGTATTTATCGGGCTAGGGAAAAAGGGGGCAACCAGTTGGCCATGGGGTGATTCTGTGGGGCGGAAAGTATTACTGTTACTTACGTCGGATTGGATTGAAGACTAAGTTGTTGGCGGGTGGCAACTCGTTGATTCACGGTTGGCGGCTAGCGGGTGGCGACTGGTTGCTGGTTGCTGGTTGGGGACGGGTTGGCAACACTAACAATGCATTAACGACGTAGGGGACGGGAATGGTAACTCCACAGTTGACTGACTGCCGAGCAGGGCGAGGGGGCCTGTTTGTATAGAGACACGAGTAGTATCTGGGGCGGAACTTGGACCTATGTGTAAGGGCCAATAGGGAGCTTTCTTGAGGTGGAAGAGTGCACTGATCTTCGGAAAAACGGCGAGGGGAGGGGCGATACGAGCGAACTGTCGCCGAGGCAAGACAAATACAATTTTATATTATTAACAATATTAATATCATATGCACAAATAGTTAAAGCCTTGTTTCTAAATCAGTTATTGATATTAATGAACATTGGATTTAAACAAAAACGAAATAATATTATTTACGAACACTAATTTTAAAGTGGTTGTCAACATTATTTCCAAATGGATCATTAATATTAATAAGTGTTACATAATTTGAAACAGGCATTTATAAGTGCGATTCAATACGTCAATTATAACTAAACAAACTTAAATGTTATTTAATATTAATATTCGCCTATGGTAATTGATATTTTGAAATGTAATTGAAGACGGTTTATGTAATTTTTTAGTCTTTGAATAAAGCAATTTTTGACAATATGTATATTTAACAATTTAGTTTAAATGAATAAGGATGATTCTTTTGTAACTTAATAAAATATATAAATTTAAAATATTTTCAAGAAGAAACTTCTAGAACATGAGATTAAGAGGGTTTCCTTGGTGTTTAAATTTAGATAAATTTAGTGACGGTTTTTCCGCCAGATTGCATGTATGAGAATGAGAACAAGGATGCGGTCCCAAAGCGTTCTCACACTTGGGACAGCTTATCGAATATGATATAATTTTTATGATCGTTTTCCGGGAGAAACCTACTGTCCCCAAGTTCTCATTCTCACATTTTCGTTAGCTATTTTTAAATAAGTTATGATTTGCAGCTGTGTTAAAAGGAACATATGTATCATTTTTCCAAACTGTTTTTTTTTTTTGAGTTTTTAGAAGACTTCCAAAAAATATTCTAAATATATCGGGTGTTTAAAACGTAAGTATTACGGCTCGTACGTTACAAGGATATTCTTTGCAAGAAATAGAGAGTCACTTGGAAGAGATTAAAACCCACCATTGTGGTTAACAGCATAATCAAAATTTGGCGTATGGAAGTTTATTTAGCAATTTTGGTGATAATGATTATGGTAATTTGGTATTTGAAAGGGTGTGGGCAAAAACGTGCATGGTCTGGCATTGCACGGATCCGACGACAGGAAATATCAAAATCAAATGTCGATAGTCAATTTACCCAAAGTCTGGTATCGGAAACACAACGCTCCGAACAGCAACCGGAGGCTCAGGTTGATTAGTGATACATCATCTTTGTGCGGGGAACTGTAAAATATAATGTAACATCGTTTATTGCTTATTCTAACAGGACTTAACATTCTTCCGAGCGAACGTAAATCGTATTTAACCATAGCTAGTCGCTTGGAACCATGGCAGGACAGTTTGAACGAGAAAGTTTGACCCCGGGTGTGGAGGCTACTGGAACACGGAGATTGGCCGTCTATATAGATGATCAAGAAGTGAGTAGAACGAATAGACCATTAGAAAATCAGACCGGGAATAGGAAGTTGCAGCCGATGTGCGAAATAGATGGAATAACTGTCTATACTTTAAAAATTTGTAATATTAATCCTAATGCCCTTAATACCCTGCGTTCTTATTTAGAATGTTTCGGAAAAATTTGCAGTTACCGACCTCATAGGCGCGGGAGAGCAACCACTTGTAGTGCCTATGTTACATTTGCTTCATCAGAGGTAGCGTACAGGGTACAAGAAGCTAACGCGAATAGAACTCTGGTCCATGGGGGTAGGAAACTCAAGGCTCTCTCCGGAGATCCAAAACACTAAGTGTTTCATCAACGAATGATTAAAACAAATGTAAGATGGATATGAAGAATAGTTTATTGTTAGATCAGCAATGTCAGGATTCGTTAAAGCATTCACCAGAGGGACCCTATCTGCAATTCCTTCCCGACCTGTGTGTTCTCAAAATCATGAATTATTTACCTCTGATAGATTGTTTAAAATTTAGTGCGACATGCAAGAGACTTAGAAGATTGTTCCCCGAATCTTGGAAAAATAAATGTCTAGATATGAACCCCCATACGTGGTATTCTAACACCGATGGGATAGATCATATTGGATTTGAGGCAATATCTACGGCCGCTAACCTGATAGGACATAAGGTTAGATCCTTGAAGTTGGCACCAGCCAAGGACATAGTAGCTCTCCGGAATCGTAACATTTTTAGCATTGTTTCTAACTGTCTGATCCTACACAAGTTAGATCTAGCTGGACTGGTTATCACACCATCTGTGGTTGCTGAATTAAAACGCCGAAATAACCTTGCGGAATTAACTATTGGACCGACCACTTGCCAAAATTTAAATTTAACTACTGTTGTTGATAATAACAACCAACTGCAAACATTCCGGTTGCTAGGTGTAAGATCGAATGGTCAAGAATTATTATCTTTGACAGAAAAATTAACCTCCTTATCAATTATCTGCACAGCACACCTGCAGATGGACAATTTAAATCGTTCAATGCCAAATTTTACTCATTTGCAAAGATTAGAATTAATTAAATGCCGAACATTCACTACAACCTCGATATTAGAGTGCCTCAAGTCCAATTGTCGAAGATTAATTGAATTAGATTTAAGTTAAACTCATTTTTGTGATTTGTCTTTAGTAGCTGGAACTATAAATGACGCATTCATCTCAAGAATACCCCCACCATCTCATCCATTGCATGAACATATCAGCCTAGAGGTGGGAAAAATGCTCCAAGAACATCCTAACCTTCGGAAGGTTACTACAGCTGGAGTCTTGTGGATGAATGATAGTCTGTTAAAAGTAATCGGAGGAAAATCCAAGGAATTAAAAGAACTTAGTATCGCACGCTGTCCTAATATAACTAATACCGGAATTACAGGTGGATGAATCCTTCAGTTCCGTCACTGGGTCCACTATTCCGTACCTGGGTCATCTGGATACTCTCGGAATAAGGGGGTACCCAGGGATTAAAATGAGACAATTCAACATCATTCTCAAATCCCTCCCAGGGTTACTTTATATCGGTACCAGAAACAATCCAGAATTGGTTCCCGCTGCTATGTCTCCAGTTACGGAGGTGATAGGAAAACGATCGTCAAGAAGATTATCATGGACGATCATAGTAAATCAATTACCGCGGTACAAACATATCAACAACCATTACGCAACATTCACATCCATTCCTTATCACTACCGACATGAAACTAGAGTACCAGATAATCTCAGCGTTATTGATTTCATTGAGAGATGGACGTAGGTGAGACTGTGGATATGACTTTCAGTCATTAGTCAAACGACTGATATCCAAGGCAGGTCTCAACATTGGATCAAGGAGACAGCAAACTCGACTAAAATGAGCAAGACTATTAGTCACTAACCAAAAGGTTGATGCTTATTTTCTCTTCTGTCCAGTACACCGACACTTCATCTTACATCAAAACGTTCACCTAAAAGAAGATCATTGCTGATCCAAGGAAGAAGGACTATATCTAAATTCTTGGGAGATCAATAACGTTGTGAAAGGTTAATGTAGTGTCAAAACTATTTTATCATGAACTTCTTGAAATTATTAGTATTTAACTTAAGCAGTCATGAATATTAGTCATAAAACGAAAAACTCATGTCGCGAAATTCAAGACAGTATTGTACTTTTTATGTATTTATGTAGTCATACAAGCCTATTTAAATCCATTTCCCATATACCCTAACCTTAAAAGGAAAAATTTAGTCTCCTTTATTATTTTTTTTTTTAACCGTGACTGAGATGGACCCACATTCTGATGCCTGGATCAGCATCGTCAGCATGATTAAGTTTTGTCGAGGACAACAAGAAATTAAGGGGGGGGGGGGAGATTGTTACGTGCTGGCGCATATTCAATATTTTTATATAATTATTTTCCCATCGTTCAGAAAGTGAAACGTAAACATTATTTTTAAACGGTTGCATTCTATTCACACGGAATCAACGAGTGCCCGTAGAAGTCTAGATCTCATCTTTCTGCTTCTTATGTGCGATCTTGCTGATGGTGCTGGGAACGCCGGGTCTGAGACTGGACATTTGATACGGTGCATCTTAATAGAACAAGGAGCCATTGATGATCGCACAGTTGCGACGTCTTAGAGTGTGGTCATTATCGTTATTTCCGAAAATGCAGCACTGACGGTTTTTAGCGTGGGATATTCCCCGTTCATAACCAGCGACGCTGATGTCGTTCAGTCTTGACGTTAGTGTCGTCACTCGTGGTGCACCCTTTAAGTGAACAGGTCGTTCAAAAGAGGAGGATCAAGACAATAGTCGTGTACCACAGTCACCGACTACATATTTGAGCAAAATCGGAAGTTCGCGTGGTACGAAATCTAAAGAACCCCGGAGCGGTTCATCTTTTTCTTTCGGACTCGCCCAACTAACCAGGCCGGTAGTTGTAAGGGCAACATTTTATTTAAATTATAGTACTATTATTTCCAGCTTATTTTATAATCATTTTATCTATCAAAATTTAACCCTAAATCTTTCCTTAATCACAATTTCTTCCAAACGCCTTTGCCCTACTAAACCTAATTAGTCTTCGGACTAATACCAGAACATTTAACTCCATCTTTTTTTCTTCCGGTTGCTCATCTTGAGCATTCCTAATATTTCAAATATATACATATATACTTTAATCTAATACGACTATTCATTTCAGTGAATCAAGCATCCGCATTTAAACTGGGAGATCGAGGCTTTTATAGGATCGATTTCCTGTGAAACGTTTCCTATCCCGAATCGTTTCCTAACGATCCATAAAGGGATTTATAAAAAAATCCTGGTTGTTCGTACGAGTATACATTCGTACGTAACATATTCATGTTTCAATACTTTGGAATCCTTCAACGTGGCGCCATCTCCGATGAAAACTTATTGCAGTATTCAATAAGCATTGAACATCATTCAAGTGTAAGATTTAAATACTTTTGCAAGGAAAAAGACTGATTAAAGTGTATGTAAGGATTAATCAACATTAACAAATAGAATTCATGTCCGTGACTTTCAATACTTCTAAATGCTTTTCCGTTTGCTGTGTTATACAGGGTGTATCTAAAGGACCGGAATTGACCTACATCCGGAGGTAGGTTTTTTTTCGGAATCGAATGGCGCTGGAAATAATTTTCTGGAATGTAGGGTTTTTTTAATTGAACGTTAAAAACGAAATATATTTCGGGGGGATTGCCTCAGCGAAACAATTTAGACAAAGTACGATCGGCCTTTGTGCTCTGTTTTAGTTCGTTCGCGGGATCCGTTGACAATTGAAAATCAAATTCAAAATTCCCGGGAAGACAGGTTCGAATTCGAACTGACAACTGATGGCAGGCGATTTCTAACCAATATTACCAAGCCCATTCCTAGAAAGAAACGGCTTCTAGTACGGTGTAATGAAGCAAATAAAGGACGATGATTGCTATTATTAATACGACTTCATTAATTTATGTACTAACCTTACTCCTTTCGTCGCACAGGATACTGAAGCGCTATTAAGTAATAAATTGCCGTGCATAAAAAATGAAACATTGTCGGTTTTAAAAACATGCAAAATAGTATAAAACGAACATTTTTTTTATGCGCTTGGGTTTAAATTATTAAGAATTAAATAAATTAACCATTTTCGGCCTGTTTCGCATGCTTTGTATTATTGCGAATTTGGAAAATTATTCCCCGTATTGACAAAAATTTATGGTAAATATTTGAGCAAAAATGTGTGGAATTTTCGAGAAATTTTAAAGTTTTAAACGAAAAACATCGCCTATACGGATATAAAAATTGGTACAACCAACTAAATGGTTGATCCAACCAACATTTGGTTATTCCAACTAACTCTTTTTTCCGTGTACGAGATTCAGCAAATGAAAATTAATTGTCTTTATCGGGTAAAAAAATGGCACGCGAAAAAATAATGTAACATTTTCTTTATTTTTAAAGAAATTGAATTACTAATTTTAGTAAAAACAGAAATGGTAAAAATCTTACTAGAAATACATTATCATGCGAGATTTATGCCTACTATTTCTTTATATTTTCAATTCATTCATAATTTTGAACCTCTGATTTGAGTGTTCACAAAATTATTACTGAATACATATCCCTTTACTTTGTTTAAAGAGAAATATTTAATGGCCTATGACATTTTAGTTTGAAGAAGAATGCTCCAATGTACATGTTTTTGTTATTGCGCAAACATTGACAATTGATATCTTCATTTCAGTTTAAGAATATGATGGACAATTAAATCAACAGAAAATTGATAATTAATATTTTCAATATTTCATTATTTCTATGAGATATACTTAGTAATGTAGGTGAACTCGGAAATCAAGGTTTTAAAAATTGTAAAACGAATTAAGTTGCGTAATTTGAAATGTTGCACTAAAATAATAATATTGGAAAACGTAAAAAAGTAAAAAATTACATTGTAATGTGGACATTTGAAAAGAAACAGAGTATAATATTTTTCTTGTTTTTAATAACCGACCTCTTGTCTTCATTAAATTTTTCATGTATAAATCATCAACTCTGATATTTTTCGATATCAAGGCCCCTGGAGTCTCAGTATTTGAATTTTTAAGTTTGCATTTCTCCTAGCAGAAGGAGGTTTAATCTCGAGTGCTCGAAAATGGTTCAAATATTCGTTACATTTTTAAATAACTGATCTACGTCAACATTTTTCGCTTTGATGCCCTTAGAGACACAGTATGTGGATTTTGGTTTTGCATTTCTTTTAGCAGAAAAGTGTATAATCTTGCGTGTTCGAAACCGCTCCAAGTATTCATTAGATTTTTCACATAAAAGATTTTGAACATACAAGATTATAAATATTATCTGCTAGGAGAAATGTAAATTTAAAAATTCACGTACTGAGCCTCTAGGGACGTACAATCGGAAAATATCACAGTAGATCATTTATTTAAAAAATAATTATTTAAAAATTTGTCCTTTTGCTGGACAAAATGCATAATTCAAAATCCACATACTAAGACTCTAAGGGCGTGAAATCTAAGAATACCCATTTGTGCATAAAAATATTTTAGATAAAATCATGAAACATTACGGAGTGTATCATCTAGACCCATTATTGGCGACTGCAGGACCAACGTCCTATGTGCTGTTATACAGATAAGTTCGTGAATATTCATTTTAAATTCGTAGTCATTTCGTTACTTTCGGTTTTTTTAATTTCAATTAATAATTCATTTTCAATTACGATTATTTTTACTTGAATTCATAATTTATTTATAATTAAGACTGTTTTTTACTAGAATTCATAATTAATAATTATTCGCTTTGGTTTAAATTAATATGCAATCTGTACTGCGGTGAAGGAACAATTTTGCAATTGCGTAAAATTCGTGTTCACTTTAATATTGACTCGTCAATGTGTTTTCTTTTGTAATCTGGTAAGTAAACCACAAAAATGTTCCTAATGTATACAGCGTTAAACGGACGGAAATAATAGACGCGTTCCATAAAAGTTATAGCTAAATAAAGACCGATTGTATGGTTCAATAATAAATTAACAAATTTTGAAGTTTTCGTTAGCATAGATTTCGAAATCAATTGTTGCTCGAAGACTTGCGATTTTTAAAAATAAGAAAATATAGATGGACTTTAAAAGTATGAGTATTAGTAATAGATTCTTAATCTTTGAAAATACTGTAAATAAATACAGTAAAATACAGGTTTTAAATAAATAATTGTAGGAAAATAGGCGAATGTTAATCAAGAGTAGATAAAACACTGTATGACCGAAAAACAATTTATTCTATAGATTCGTGTACAATATTCGCGTGTATGTGTCGAACGGCTATATGTCGGACTCTCTGATTTTTCTTAGACTGACTTGACTCGCGCGCGGTTCAACCGTTGAATGCGCTAGAAGACTATCAGCGCCACCTGTTTTCAGCATCACCTACTCGTACTACGTCATATGTATCATTTTGTTTAACTTTCGTTACTTTATAAGGGCCTAAGTATTTTGCGCGAAGCTTCCGACCTGGTATCATCTGGACACGTTTTATTGCTACAATGTCTCCCTCTCTATATTTTGTAGGTGTTCGTCGTCGAAGATTATAGTTTCTTCTATTTTCTTCCTGCACTCGTTCAATTTGCATTTTAGCTTCCTTGCGTAGATCATCACGTGCATTCTCGAATTGATTTCGCCACTCTGATTCTATCGCATCTTGTAATCTAATGTCTTCAGAATGTCTCATTTTGACGCCAGTGAGGAGTTGGAAAGGCGTTGTCCCAATGCTCCTCTAAAACGCTGGATTCAGTAGTCTTTGCAGGTGACCAACATGTTGATACCACTTGCCAGGGTTATCTAGAGACATCTTTGTAAGTACGGGAATTATTACCCTATTAATCCGTTCGATCTGTCCGTTAGCTCTAGGCAAACCGGTCGTGATGAGGTGATGTTTGATGCCCTCCTGGTCGCAATACTTCTGAAATGTTGACGGGACGACTAGAAGCTCATCTCCTCGCAGAAACTTATATAACAGATTATTTCGCAACCCATAGCCATTATTCCTTTCATTTCCGATATTATTTATTATCTTCTGGATATCGGGATCCTCTTGTTGATATCTTTCAATTCGAGCAACAATTGAGTCCTCAACCGACATTACTGCGTAACGACTCAACGCGTCAACGTGCCTCATTCGTGTGCCCGACCGATGTTCTACAGTATAATGATAATCTTTATCAAATTCATTCATTTCCAAATTTTCGTCAATATTTCCCTTTTAAGCAATGTCTGTTTGAGTGCCTCACAATCCGTGACTCACTTAAAAGACACCCCCAGGAGATACACACGGAACGTTCGCAACGCTTCAACAATGGCTAGAACTTCTAAGTCTTAACTACAATAATTCTGTTGGGTGGGTGAGGTCTTTCGGCTTGAATAATGCGTCGGGTATAAGCATTGGTAGTCGGGTGACCGCTGAAGTAAAACCGCACCTAAACCGTCCTTACAAGCATCAGTATGCAACTCAGTTTCATGATTACGATTGAAAATCTTTAGTACAGGTCCCTCTGCAAAACGACTTTTTAAACAATCAAACGCTTCTTTTTCCTTGGACCCGAACTGATATTCCCTGTCCTTTCTCAAAAGATCACTGAGCGGTTTAGCTCGGTAATATGATAATTTTGCAATTATTTCCGCTAATATTGCCCTTTCGACTATGACCATATATGCATCTTTTTAGAAATAAAAACGAAGCTATTTTCATCCTTTGCCATTTTGGGATATAAACAACCGTTTCCGAGTTATTCGGATGTGTCTAATTTTTTCCCGCGTTTTCTGGATTACAAACAATTTTTTCTTAAATATAAGGAGAGCGAGTGGAGATACGCAAAATTATCAAGAGATAAGGAATGCTTATCTCGACGAGGTCTACAAAAATGTTGAGGGAAATTTGCAAAAATTTGCAGATTGGTCAATTTTGCAATTATTTCTGCTAATATTGCCCTTTCAACTTTGACAATATATGCATCTTTTGTAGAAATAAAAAGGAATATATTTTCATCCATTGCGATTTTTGGATATTCAACCGTTTCCGAGTTATTCGGTGTTACGTACGGAGCGGTCGCGCGTAACAGGCGCGAAGGGGAAGAAGGGGGTGTGAATGACACAAAAGATGTCCAAATAGTATATGTTTTATTAGGCGGTCCAGCACCCTCGTCCCTTCGCGATCTCGCGTTAACTCGATTGCAAACACGGACTTGTTGTTATTCTAATGGCGCGCGAAGTCGAACACCGGAGCGCGCACTTATAATTTCCGGCGTTCCGCTCGAAGTTGGTTACTAGGAGCTTTGCGGACACGAACCGACGAAGTTACTCGTTTCGCAGCTAAAAACTGTCTGTCTTGAGAACTCACTTCCTCGAGATCCGTCATCGTGTCCGTTGACGGATCGACGTCGTTCTCACACACCGTCAGCATTTCCTGGCCTGGGACCCTGCTGAACTTGTAGTTTCCGTGAGCAGGCGACCGTCGACGAGTCCTGCGAATTGCCGATCTCTGCAGGTTCCCAGCCGAAAAATGCTGACTGCTTCCCGAAATGCATTTAACCGAATTGTTCGGGAATGACCCCATGACGTCACATGAGACCGGATGCGCGGCGTTACCTTACTTTAATGTGATACGTAGAAATTATTAGTAGCTATAAGATATACGTATAATTATTAGTAGAATGTAGATGATCTACGATCGACGGATCGTAACATTCGGATGTGTCTAATTTTTTCCCGCGTTTTCCGGATTACAAACAATTTTTTCTTAAATATACGGAGAGCGAGTGGAGATACGCAAAAATATCAAATGATAAGGAATGCTTATCTGGACGAGGTCTACACAAATGTTGAGGGAAATTTGCAAAAATTTGCAGATTGGACAATGTGATACGTAGAAATTATTAGTAGCTATAAGATACACGTACAATTATTAGTAGAATGTAGATGATCTACGATGGAGGGATCGTAACACCTCCCCCCTTAAAAAAATCGGCGGTCCTCCGCCAAAGGTTTACGCGAAGCGCGAAGGCAGATGAAGTGGGATCCAATCCCACGCGTTACATTTTGTTTTTTATTTGTGTGTGTGTGTGTGTGTGTGTGTGCGTGTGTGTGTGTGTGTGTGTGTGTGTGTGTACGCATGCGTGAGTGTATGTGGGATCCGAACCCACGCGTCACATTTATATCGCACAGGTGCTGGCCATTTTTACAATATTTTTACAAATATTTCTTAAAATCTACGGTTCAACGAGTCGTACAACAGAGGAACCCTTCACCGACGGACCCGCAGTGTCTATTTCCGTCATTTCGGGTGAGGGATCCCCGTCCGCGGACTGTACGTTCACTACACAGTCATTATCCGGAGTTTTACGAAATGACACTGCCATACCGCGTTTCTGTCGTTGCTGCCGGAACCACTTTCTTCCACGTAGGCATTTCCAATAGACTATTACGAGTAAGATGGCTAATATGCAAGAGGGCCCGCCGTATATAGTGGCTCCCTCTACTAGCTTTACTCGCTCCTTCATTCGTCTAGTCTTGGCGATCAACCGAGCTCTGCTGACGAGGTCGCTGAACTTGAGACTGGTCTCAAAGTCGTTGCTAGTGCGGGTGTCACCTGATATTGCGTCCTCTTTGGTGATGATTTCACCTACGTCTGCTAGCGTTACCAGACTTCCGTCAAGCAGTTTGGTGAGGTTAAGGCGTCCGGGTCCTCGGTAATCGAGCGTGATTTTGTCCGTCTGTGCCTTGCAGCCCGACGCTAACTCAAGCAGACCTGTTCCGTTGAGAGAAATCTTGGCTATAATATTTCCTCCACACATTATCCTTAACGGTTTTTGGGTAGACACCGAGTACAGCCACCGGTTCGTAATGCGGAGATTGAGCCAAAAAGCGGTTTTCTGCTTGAACAATCTTAGGTCGCAATTGTTGAAGTCGCTGAACTTCAACTCTGTGATCATGCGAACTTCGCAGTCGCTGTCCAGATCTCGTTCGTGCAGCGGTAGCTCTCCGTGGCAAACGTAAGTATGTCCGCTTTTGCGACATTTGCGGAACGCGTCCGCTGATAGTCGGACATACTTGTCTTGATCGTTCGCTATGCCCGAGTATTGGGTGGAGGGTACGATGAATGCTGATCGTGACTGATTTCCGAAGTGCCGTGGGACCGGCACGGAGTTGTGCTCGTAAATGGTAAATCGCGTATACGGTACCAAGGGTATGTACAGGATGTAGATGAGGGACGTCTTGCAGTATGCAATTTTGATCGTTGATACTTCCAGCAGTGAGTCCAATGTGATCTGTGCCAACGGAATCGGAAATTCGCATTCTGGGGTGAATTCGGCGATTTCTTTGATATAGGTGGTCAGGTTGCTGAGCGATACAAATTCGGGGTGAATCTGTCCGGCCTTTGCGAAGAGGACCGCGTTCATCAGCTGGTCGGCTTCCATAACGTAGCGTTGCACCTCGGCGCTAGCGACCGCAATGATGTGCGATAATTTCTCGTTTCGAAGAGATTGTTCTATCATTGATTCGGTTATGCTATGCTCTTTCCACAGCTGGTTTAGTGATACATTAATGGTTTTCATTTCTTGATGCAAACCCGAAAATTTCAACGCTATCGCCTTGGTTTGCTCAGCGATTAGTGTCGCCGTATTGTCCAGTTGATCGTTCAGCACGTTTATTTGATCTTGTAATAGGTCGATCTCTTCCTCTTCGGCCGTACCGAATAGTATCTTGCTCAGTTTCCCGATTGCTCCGAAGATGGCACGTTTCTTCCGGGGCTCTTGACCTGATAATATTTCCAGTAGGTTGTCATTCTTGCGGGCGATCTCGCGAAGCGTCATTCTTGCATCTTGAATGCGGGCGTATAGGGTGCATGTCTTCAATTCACGACATTGTTCCTCTATTCTCGATAGGCAGGCCTGAAAATCGCTCATTTTGTCAAAGTATCCCTGCAGCGGGACCTTTGATATCAGCCGCCATTCAGTATGCGAGAGCCGCATAGGTCCAATCCTTTCGGAGTACAGACCTGGAATATCGTTGATGTTGACGTTTACGAATTTTTCTCGGTTATCCCTGTAATCGGAATTTGAATGTAGGTTATTTTCTATTTTTCGCCTACTGGGTTCGTCACTACCGCCCCTACCAATGGCTTTCCCTCGATCGCCCTTACATAATTATCGAGAATAAATTATTCTGTTTTCTACCCGACTGCATCTTTTCGAATACGCACGGAATAGATAACGCGATGATTACGCTCGGTAGTATTATTTTTTGATTCACGAAAGTTTACGGCGGCGTGGGTCGTATATTTGTAAAAGAGAATGCGCCGAGTCGCATGGCGAACATACAATTCATTTAGTTAAGGGTTGGGGTCGCTCCTTTCCAGGTGGCGATCTCTCGCAGCTTCTCTTCCGCTTCGCTTCTTATTCCGGATCAAACCTTCCTCTCGCGATCCCGTGGATGGTCCAGGTCGCCGTTACAGCCCCGCAAGAGGTAAGAAGCAGGAAGAGAGGGATCTAGCGACGAGGGGTGGAGAGGCGAGGGGATCTCCTACCTTCTACGTCGTTCATCCCAGGTTTCATCTCGAGCTGTTCCTTCCCTCTTCGCGCGGAAGAGGGGGAAGCTCATCGCGCAGTCCTTCGTCAGCTACGGTGCGTGGCTAGTCCCGTGTATGGGACTGTATTGTTTATGCGTAGCGCGAGGGTGGGGACCTCGCGTCATCGAGGCGGCTGCCTACGAAGCACCGCACAAAACGGAGGCCGATAATTTATGAGTGTTCACCTCCTTGCGCTATTTCTCGTTACCGAATTCCCCCTTTTGTTTTTAAAATTCTTCGAACGACGAACTTCGTTTATCGTACGAGTTCTCTTCGCCGTCGAATATAAGGGGGCCGTATCTCTTTTTCAGTTTATCGACATGTACTACTTTTGTATGAGACTCGTCTATTTCTAGGCGTACGTTACGCGGTTCTAGAACCTCGAGTATCTCATAGGGACCTACGAACGTGTCGTCCCACTTTCCATGGCTTGGTTCTTTAGCCAGCATTACTATCTCGCCTACGTGGAAGTGATGTACGTTTAGCTTCCAATCGTAGTAGGCTTTAGACCGATATTTTGCCTGTGTGAGATTCAGCGCGGCTAATGTTCGAATTTCCTCGAGAGTTGCTGCGAGCTCTCCGACGTAACCTGAGTACGTTGGTAGTGAATCTCTCGGCGACGTGCTCGACGGACATCGGGCAATTTTGCCAAATACCAGCTCATGCGGGGTGTAATTAGTACCTTCGTGTACGCTGGTATTATACGCCAGCATCGCATATGGAATGTATTCGTCCCATCTTTCGCGTTTCTTAACGTAGCACCTAAGGTACTCGGCAAGCACATGGTGACTCCTTTCAATACTTCCATTTGACTGCGGATGATATGCTGTCGTTCTCAGTTTCGATATCTTGAACAGACGTGCAAGCTCGCAAATGACGCTAGACATAAGATTTTTTCCCTGATCAGTAAGGAGTGCTCGCGGAGCGCCATATTTGCAGATGAGATGTTTGGCGATTCCCTTTGCTATTGTCTCGGCTGTAATATCGGAGAGGGGTACTGCCAATGAGTATTTGGTCAGTAAGTCCTGCATTGTAAGGACGAACCTGTTTCCCAATTCCGATACCGTTGTTGGACCCCAGATGTCTATTGATACCTTGTCAAAGGCATCTGCTGGTGTATCCGTTATGATCATAGGTAGTCTAGTTTTGTTTCGTAATGTCTTTTTGCCTTGACAGATGCCACACCTGTTGATTACTTCTGTCACGTCGGCTTTCATATTCCTCCAATAATGGGTGCGTGAAAGTCGACGATATGTTTTCTTAATTCCTTTATGGCCACCACTCGCAGAGCAATGATGTTCTCTAACTAACAGATATCGCTCGCGGTCAGCTGGTACAGCGAAGGAATCTTTGAAGAATTCGATTGTTATTCTGTATTTTATCCATTTTCGGAAAAGCTCAGTAATAGTCGGCCAGCTTTGTTTGGGAATCATGTCGAAGTCATACCCGACATGTATGGCGCTGATTTGAGCTGTCAGAATGTGCCTGTTTAGCGCTTTAATACACGACGTTATTGCGGACATCGATGCTCTTTCGTCAATGTATTGCTTGATTAGAAGCGCGAACATCGTATATTTTCCAACGTTGGTTACTATTATTTCGCCAATTTTTGGAGCGTCCTGAGTAGATAATTGCTCGATGCTTACGTGCCGTTTTTCGCGAAGCAGCTTTCCGACTTCGCTATCTAACTGACGGTCGGCCGTCGTAAAATAGGCGACGTTGCCCTTTTCACTCGTCAGGTGACGATTTGAAAATTTCACGATCGGTTCGCCTTTTTCGGGCGCATTCTGCTGTTCGTTTGGTGAGTCACTGATACTGGTTGCCTCTGCCTCAGTCGACGATGTCGGCAACGGATGATTTTCCGGTGCTTCTGGTGAATCGGAGGTATTATTTGCCTCTGTCTCGATTGCAGACGATACGGGCAGTGGCTGAGTCTCCGGTGCGCTTCCCTTGGAATTATCATAGTCGCTTTCCGATGGCTCCGAGTGCGTGTTTCGGAGGAGCCTCGCCCTGGATCAGGAGATCCTCGAGGCTGATGGAACTGCTCTGAGCCACTCTGTTTTAGGTATGGCGTATAGTGCTGTCTCTCGAGATGCAGGTGATGCCATCTCGCTTTATCGGAGACTCCCACGTGGAAATATCTGGTTTGTTCATCTCGATGATCATAATGAACGCAGATATTTACGCCGTAGAGATGCGCGAATAGGCTGATATGATTGTCATCGCCATATTCATACTGCGCGAGTAAGACGTTGCGCGCTCGACCGGGTTCGGCAATAATGTCAAAATTGCCTCGAAGCAGGAGAAGCCTTCGCAGATCGTCCGGTGACATTGTCAGCTGCTGAACCTTGATGAGCGAGTCGAATAGGCAGTTGCCGTCAGTTACGACTCCTTCGTCTCTCATCAGAATTTCATATGGTTCAGCACAGTGCTCCGACTGCTGATAGTTTAACAACGGAGCTTTGTCTGACGTCACGTCTCTCTGGCATTGCGTTTCGTGCACGGAGAGTGGAGGAGAGGGGTGCGCGGGAAGTTCAGTTCATTTCGAACTGCAAGAAACGTCGCGCGTCCTAATGTGGCTCTCTTCGTTGACCGGAGTGGGGGGGGGGGGGCAATTGAACGTCAGTCCCACTCGATCGGCCATGGGATGCAATAGCATCCATTGACGCGAAGTTCCTCTCGCTGCTCGACCCGTATGTTGCTGGGGTAGCGCTATCCTTCTCGCACGCTTGTAGCGCTCTTTGACTAAGTGATGCGGAGAAGGGGTACCTGAATTGCCAATGTGGCTCGGACGATGATGCGAGCGGTTCCTAGCATCTTTGCTGTAGCGTGTGCTCTCACTCGCTCCGTACCTCTCTCTCTCGCTTTCGCTGTCATTGTTAATCGGCGCGGACAGTGATTTCTCTCTGTGCCTCGTGCCACTGCGTTCGCGGAGATTTTCCGTTTCCGCTGCACTCGGCATGGATTCGTAAATTTCGTCGACTTCTGCTGGTGCTCTGCGACTCAATGCGACGTTTTGTTTTTCGCGCTCCTTGCGCCGTCGCTCGGGCGTCCGCGATTTTTTCTTACGACGCTTTCTCCAGTTCTCGCTCATTTTTGAGCTCTCTGAATTTCCTTCGTCATCGTCCAAGGATTGAATGTTGATTTTTCCCCATACGCGATGACTATAATTTCCGTTCGGAATGTTTTTTCCTGTTTTCTAGGAGATTCACCTCGTATGTTATTTTCCGGGGAGGAAAGTTTTTTGTCCTTCATCCTGCTGACATGATCGGTATCGAACGAAAATTCGCCCGTTTCGGGTATGATCATTCCGACTGGTAAGGTACCCATCCGATCTTCCCACGGAGTACGATAATCTTTAGTTCGATTATCTATGAATTTGTCGATATCTGATACTAATTTCGGAGAACTGGCAGAATGTTCGGCAATGGAATCCGTGTCCGTGATTGCCGTCGAATCTACGTGTGATTCGTTCGCCTTGTTCGTCGTAGAGGGGTGGTTTTTCGCGAGTATTCGCTCTTCGGTCCGTTGCGTATGCGACGCCGATGGTGTAGTCGATTTTTTATATACTTTACCCGACCGCGTTCTCCAGGGTTCACTGACCGTCTGTGGAGATGATCGCGCGGCGGGATCAACTATTCGCCAACCCCAATATTTGCTTACGGACGACCCTTTCGGCTGCCGTTGCAAATTTTTCTTGTTTTCCGACTCGTCAGTTATCTCATCGACCTCGGTACTCGTGGCAATAGTGTTGTCATTGTTCCGATGTAGTTTATTGTCTGCAGGATTTCCCGAACTCGAATCCGATCGTTTTCGAGTGTTGTATTGGTGGAATTCCTTCTTTCTCTTGAACCCTCGTTCTACGTTTTTTCTTCCGTAGGGATAGTACAGTCTTTACGACAGGGTGTTCCACGTCCTCCTTCTGATCGCTACTGTCGATATAAACACCATCCGTCGGATTTCTCGACAATGCGTCCGCATTTGCATTTGCTTTCCGGGCTTATACTTGGCTACGTAATCGTAGTCTTCCAGTTTATTGCGTAAACGATGAAGACGAATTGTGAGGTTATTCATCGTTTTGAGGTATTTTAAAGGTTCGTGATCACTATAGATCGTGAACTGGCGACCGTATAGATATGGTCGGAATTGTTCTATACCAAAAACTACGGCGAGCATTTCCTTATCGCACGTGGGGTATCGAACCTCTGCACCTCGCAAAGTTCTGAAAGCATAAGCTATCGGTCTCTCCTTCCCCTCTTCACCTTGTGATAGGACTGCATCTAGTGCGTACCCGGAGGCGTCCGTGTTCACAACGAAGGGCTGCTCGAAATTTGGCAGTTGGAGGATCGGAGCCGAACACAGCCTTTCTTTTAATAATTCGAAGGCCGTGGTTCTTCGTCCGTCCAATCAAAAGGAACCGTTTTTCAGCAGGAAAACTAACGGACTGGCGATCTTCGAGAAATCTTCCACGAATCGTCTGTAGTATCCGGCGAGGCCCAAAAACTGTTTGATTTGTTTTGGATTTTTGGGTTGTGGAAAGTTTTTTACGGCAACGATCTTTTTTGGATCAGGTTTCACGGTGTTCTTGGAGATTATGTGCCCGAGATAGCTGGCCTCTTTCTGTAAGAATTTGCACTTTTGAGGCTCTAGCGAAAGATTCGCTGCAGCTATCCGTTTCATTAGTCTATCGAATTTCTTGAGATGTTCAAGTAAATTCTTTGCATAGATGACAAGATCATCTAGATAGACTAGCATTTCAGTGCCTTGCAAACCGGTTAAAACCAAATCCATAAGCCTCTGAAATGATCCAGGGCCATTTTTAATGTCCATGGGCATTCGAACGTATTCGAAATGCCCGTTTATTGTAGAGAATGCCGTTGTGTGGGCATCTCTCTCGTCCATCATTATTTGATGAAATCCCGACTTCATATCAAGCGTAGTAAAGTATTTCGCTTGGCTCAGCTGATCGAAAATATCAGCGATATTCGGGATTGGGTAGGCATCGCCGATCGTCTTTTCGTTTAAATCACACAAGTCGATCACGAGCCTCCACTTTTTCTCGCCATTCGGGCCTGCCTTCTTCGGCACGACCCAGGCTGGGGAGTCATATGGCGAATTCGAGTATCGTATGATTCAAGCGTTCAGCTGCTCTAGTACAAGCCGCTGCATCTCCTGGTTAATCACAGGAGGGTGGCGAAATCGTTTCGCACGCACCGGAATATAGTCGACGGTGTGTATTCTGTGCGAAAAGATTGACGTCGCCTTTAGCGGTTCACCCGGTAAATGGAAACGACCCGCGTGTTTTGTAACAAGAGCGCGCACGTGCTGTTGTTCTTCCCGCGATAAGTCACTCAAATCCATGAGCGCCAACACCTTCTCAGCTCGGGTGTTGTCTTGCTCTCGATGCTGCTTCGTTGCGTGGACTTTCGCGCGTCGCGGCGTCGCTCGTTTCTGCTCGATTTCGGGACTCTGCTCGCTCTGGAAGTCGCACGGCTCGAGATTTACTACGGGAATTTTTACGCATACTGGTTCCCCCTGGGTATTTACCGCTACTGCAATCGCGTATCCGTTATAATTATTGACGAGGGCTCTGCCTAAATAAACTCCATCGATCGTATCGATTTTTGGCAGGCCTCCCGTCTTTACGTTGTTACCGATTTTCACGCGGATTACTTTCCTTGTGCGTGGGGGCAACTCAACAAATTGCGTGTCCGCAAAAGGCATTTTTCGATTGCCTAAATGAAACATTTCGTCCACGTAATCGATTTTCACGGCGTTTTGTCGCAAAAACGGATCGCCTAGAATCCCGTCCTCGGAGATGGGAAAATCGTCTGTAACGATTTGAGTTTCGATGATTAAATCATTGAAACTTATTTTTGCGCATCCGATAGTGCGCGTTATCCCCTCCCCGATTCCGCTCAATTCGTAATGAACGTCTAGGTCGGGAAACATGTTGCGTCTTAACTTAGATAATTTAATAATATTGATTTCCGCGCCGGTATCTACTAAGAATGTCGCGTCGGAAAAATGTAAGTCCGGGCTGGAGATTTTTAGTCTCGGACATTGAGCGTAGTCATAAGTCCCGAGACGGACCGCTGCTCGCTTCCTTTTAGAATATGCACCTTCCTGGGTGGATTCTGAGACTGGACATCCGGAACGCTCGGACCTCCAGTCGTGGCCTGAGCGCTTTTCGAGTTTAAATGTCCTCTAGAGCTGCCGATTCGATTTCGGTTTTTCCCTTGGCGCGCGCTATTCTCGGGCTGACGAGTATTATAGTCGGGCACTGTTTTTTCGAATCGAGGCGTATTTCGATTCTCTGGCACCTTTTTCCCGGTTTTTCCCGATTCCTACTGTGCGAGTAATTTTCATTACGCCTCGGAGGAACTTGGGTGCACGGCTGAGTCTTTCGTAGATCTTGCCGTAACGTGATGCAGCGCTCGCGCGTGTAACCGATTCGCTTACAATGAGTGCACTGTGTCTCATTGTATAATCGCGCCGGGCAGTCGCTTTCGTCGTGGCCCGACCTTTCGCAGTACGGACACGTGTCCGTATTAGAATCGAAAAAACTGCACTCGTCTAGATGGCGAGTCTCGTCGCACGCAGTAACGACCCGTGTGAATGCTTTTGCGGAGAACTGGCGATCAAAGCTAATCGCGAGCTGCGTGGCCTCTCCTAGCGTTCTCGGTCGCGCATTTTGGACTCTAAACTCCATCAGTCCGCGCAACCCGACGACGAACTGCTTAAGGCACCCGTCCTCGATCTCTTTCGCGAGGGTATCACGACACTCCGCGGAAAAGTTAGTCGCGGCTTTCGTGGCCGCGACTCCGGCCGCACACAGATCCGTTACGCGATTTCCGAAATCTTCGACAGATTCCGCGGGTTTCTGGATCAAACCGGGGATTCTGCCGAGGAAAATGTGGGGGCTTTCGTGTCCCCCGTAGGTTTTGTCCAATTGGACCAAAAGCTCCTCGACGCTTCCAAGCTCGTCGAGTATTGGAACATATCGTTCCGCGCGGCCCTTTAACTTTCCTCTTAGAAGGAAATTGAAAAGCGGCTTGCTAGCGTCGGTTAACAAAACCAGCGCCCCTTTGCACGCGCTTGCAAATTTCGCGTATGTTTCACGATTTCCGTAGAAATCGGGAATTGTATAGATTACGTCCTTTGCCGACGGACATAGTGTTAGTGTCGACGTCGGCGTCGGCTCCAGCCCCACGTTCGCGCCCGCTTCCGCCATGACGAATTTTCGATCTGGGTCCTCAGTCCTATCTTCGGGAGAACCCGATCGGTTCGCGTTCGACAAGTGGGACGTGTTTGATTCATTTTCATACGTGACACGGTTGCGATTCCTGATTTTATTAACTACGGGTGACCCGAGTACGTTGCGAGCCTTGCTCATTCAATCGCGTGAGATTTCTCGACTCGCGAAGATGCAGTGTACGCGGACAAAGGTATAGCGCATAAATGCAATAGAATATACATATGTAGGGCGAACGATAAGTATGCACTGAGTGGAGAATGTAGTCCTTCTCTAAGATGCTGGTGGTGAGCTGCTACAGTTGAATGATCCTAAAGGTCACTTGTATAGTCTTTCCACTTTGTCTGTTGAGTTTTTATATTCGCACTTTTTTGTTTCCACTTGCGTGAAGGTGATCCACGTCAGGACGTGTGGATCCGAAGATCACAGGGCGGGCTTAAAAGTTTAAAGTGTAGAAAAAATGTCTTTTGCCCGAACACGCGCGTGATCCCACTTCTGACACCAAAATATTTATGTGCTACGTACGGAGCGGTCGTGCGTAACAGGCGCGAAGGGGAAGAAGGGGGTGTGAATGACACAAAAGATGTCCAAATAGTATATGTTTTATTAGGCGGTCCAGCACCCGCGTCCCTTCGCGATCTCGCGTTAACTCGATTACAAACACGGACTTGTTGTTATTCTAATGGCGCGCAAAGTCGAACACCGGAGCGCGCACTTATAATTTCCGGCGTTCCGCTCGAAGTTGGTTACTACGAGCTTTGCGGACACGAGCCGACGAAGTTATTCGTTCCGCAGCTAAAAACTGTCTGTCTTGAGAACTCACTTCCTCGAGATCCGTCATCGTGTCCGTTGACGGATCGACGTCGTTCTCACACACCGTCAGCATTTCCTGGCCTGGGACCCTGCTGAACTTGTAGTTTCCGTGAGCAGGCGACCGTCGACGAGTCCTGCGAATTGCCGATCTCTGCAGGTTCCCAGCCGAAAAATGCTGACTGCTTCCCGAAATGCATTTAACCGAATTGTTCGGGAAGGACCCCATGACGTCACATGAGACCGGATGCGCGGCGTTACCTTACTTTAATGTGATACGTAGAAATTATTAGTAGCTATAAGATATACGTATAATTATTAGTAGAATGTAGATGATCTACGATCGACGGATCGTAACATTCGGATGTGTCTAATTTTTTCCCGCGTTTTCCGGATTACAAACAATTTTTTCTTAAATATACGGAGAGCGAGTGGAGATACGCAAAAATATCAAATGATAAGGAATGCTTATCTGGACGAGGTCTACACAAATGTTGAGGGAAATTTGCAAAAATTTGCAGATTGGTCAATTTTGCAGTTATTTCCGCTAATATTACTCTTTAGACTTTGAAAATATATGCATCTTTTTTAGAAATAATAAGGAAGATATTTTCATCCTTTGCTATTTTTCGATATAAACAACCGTTTCCGAGTTATTCGGATGTGTCTTTAATTTTTTCCCGCGTTTTCCGGATTACAAACAATTTTTTCTTAAATATACGGAGAGCGAGTGGAGATACGCAAAAATATTAAGAGATAAGGAATGCTTATCTCGACGAGGTCTACACAAATGTTGAGGGAAATTTGCAAAAATTTGCAGATTGGTCAATTTTGCAGTTATTTCCGCTAATATTACTCTTTAGACTTTGAAAATATATGCATCTTTTTTAGAAATAATAAGGAAGATATTTTCATCGTTTGCTATTTTTCGATATAAACAACCGTTTCCGAGTTATTCGGATGTGTCTTTAATTTTTTCACGCGTTTTCTGGATTACAAACAATTTTTTCTTAAACATACGGAGAGCGAGTGGAGATACGCAAAAATATCAAGAGATAAGGAATGCTTATCTCGACGAGGTCTACACAAATGTTGAGAGAAATTTGCAAAAATTTGCAGATTGGCCAATTTTGCAGTTATTTCCGCTAATATTACTCTTTAAACTTTGAAAATATATGCATCTTTTTTAGAAATAATAAGGAAGATATTTTCATCCTTTGCCATTTTTGGATATTAACAACCGTTTCCGAGTTATTCGGATGTGTCTTTAATTTTTTCCCGCGTTTTCTGGGTTACAAACACTTTTGTTTTAAATATAAGGAGAGCGAGTGGATATACGCAAAAATATCAAGAGATAAGAAATGCTTATCTCGACTAGATCAACACAAATGTCGAGAGAAATTTGCAAAAATTTGCAGATTGGTCAATTTTGAAATTATTCCCTCTAATATTGCCATTTCGATATTGACAATATATGCATCTTTTTTAGAAATACAAAGGAAGATATTTTCATGCATTGCGATTTTTGGATATTCAACCGTTTCCGAGTTATTCGCATGTGTCTAATTTTTTCCCGCGTTTTCTGGATTACAAACATTTTTTTCTTAAATATCAGGAGAGCGAGTGGAAATACGCAAAAATATCAAGAGATAAGAAATACTTATCTCGACGAGGTCTACACAAATGTTAAGTGAAATTTGCAAAAATTTGCAGATTTGTCAATTTTTCAATAATTTCCGCTAATATTATTGCCCTTTCGACTCTGACAATATATGCATCATTTATAGGAATAAAAAGGAAGATATTTTCATCCTTTGCCATTTTTGCATATAAACAACCGTTCCGAGTTATTAGGATGTGTCTTTAATTTTTTCCCGCGTTATCTGGATTACAAACAATTTTTTCTTAAATATAAGGAGAGCGAGTGGAGATACGCAAAAATCTCAAGAGATAAGGAATGCTTATCTCGACGAGTTCTACACAAACGTTTAGTGAAATTTGCAAAAATTTGCAGATTTGTCAATTTTGCAATAATTTCCGCTAATATTATTGCCCTTTTGACTCTGACAATATATGCATCTTTTATAGAAATAAAAAGGAAGATATTTTCATCCTTTTCTATTTTTGCATATAAACAACCGTTTTCGAGGTTTTCGGATGTGTCTCTAATTTTTTCCCGCGTTTGGGTGGGGGGGGGGGGGGGTGGGGGGGGGGGGGGGTGGGGGGGGGGGGGGGTGGGGGGGGGGGGGGGTGGGGGGGGGGGGGGGTGGGGGGGGGGGGGGGTGGGGGGGGGGGGGGGTGGGGGGGGGGGGGGGTGGGGGGGGGGGGGGGTGGGGGGGGGGGGGGGTGGGGGGGGGGGGGGGTGGGGGGGGGGGGGGGTGGGGGGGGGGGGGGGTGGGGGGGGGGGGGGGTGGGGGGGGGGGGGGGTGGGGGGGGGGGGGGGTGGGGGGGGGGGGGGGTGGGGGGGGGGGGGGGTGGGGGGGGGGGGGGGTGGGGGGGGGGGGGGGTGGGGGGGGGGGGGGGTGGGGGGGGGGGGGGGTGGGGGGGGGGGGGGGTGGGGGGGGGGGGGGGTGGGGGGGGGGGGGGGTGGGGGGGGGGGGGGGTGGGGGGGGGGGGGGGTGGGGGGGGGGGGGGGTGGGGGGGGGGGGGGGTGGGGGGGGGGGGGGGTGGGGGGGGGGGGGGGACCATATTACCCATGTGCGAAATTCGTAACGGCCCAGCCCTGGTCCAGTCCTGGCAACGACGGTGCCAAGGCTCGGCTGCGACATTGGGCCAACACTGGCATGAGTCTTGGCGCGACACTACGGCCTAGACTCGGCAACCGGTCTTGGTCCGGTAATGGCTGCCAGCACTGTCACGGTATCGACAGCCAGCACTGGCCCGGCATCGGCAGCCAGTATTGGCGCAGCATTGACTGTCGGCAATGGCCCAGTGTCTGTTACGACACTACGGCCTAGACTCGGCAACCGGTATTGGACCAGCACCAGAGTTGCCGCGTCGGTACCCACACTTCAAGGATCGCAGGCGCTACTTCATATGCGGTTCGGCGACGCGTTCCTAGCGGCTACGGCCGGAACTTAACTGCTGGGTTTCCCTGGCGATGCGAACGTCACCGCTGGCTATAGGCCGAGTCTCCAGAGATCGGAGGGCTCGTACACGGAGAAAACTGTGCAAGTATGTAACTGTAGGGAATCCTTCGCCACTGTACTAAGATTTCGGGGCTGCTTCTGCACCTTGTGCCGCGAGATATCAATCTAAGAAAGTCACAGTCTCAGACTGTGAAAACGCTCACGGATGAGACAGCAAAACTACGATGCTTTCTTCGAGGCTTGCTCCCGCCTAAGTTATACTTTTTAGACTAGAGCTCTCCCGGACTTTTTTGTAGGAAATTTCCTCCTCTACCAAAAAGGTTTAGTAAGTTTTTGCTCTATCTTGCATCGTTTTCGATACGGTCGATATTCGATCGGCAATATTCTGTGTGAAATAAATTTGCTAGGCTTGGACCGATGTTCGGTCCCGAATGTTTCCATCGCTGGGCCGAAATTTGGCACTATCACTTTGCCAGACTTGGTCCGATACTCGGGCCCAATATTGGGCCGGCGCTGGGACGACGATCGGGAGAAATACCTATCAGATCAATTTTCCAGGCTTGGCCCGATGCGTTGGCCAGTTTTAAGCCGAAGTTTGGCAATTTGTTGTAGCCAGTATCGGCTACCAATGCTGGCTCGATTCTGGCACAGTGAAGTTGCCAACGTTGGACCAGCATCGGTAGCCGAAAGTTGGCTGTCAACGCTGGGCCGAGATTTGGCACTATTAATTCGACGGGGTTGGTCCGATGCTCGGGTTGGTTTTGGACCAACTGTGAACCAACGATCGTTAGTACCGTATATGAAATAAATTTGCTAGAGTTGGCCCGATGTTCGGTCCTGAATGTTTCCATCGCTGGGCCGAGATTTGGCACTATCACTTTGCCAGACTTGGTCCGATACTCGGGCCCAATATTGGGCCGACGCTGGGACGACGATAGGGAGAAATACCTATCAGATCAATTTGCCAGGCCTGGCCCGATGCGTTGGGCAGTTTTCATCCGAAGTTTGGCAATTTGTTATAGCCAGTATCGGCTACCAATGCTGGCCCGATTCTGGCACAGTGAAGTTGCCGACGTTGGACCAGCATCATTAGCCGAAAGTCGGCTGCCAACGCTGGGCCAATACTGGGTCGTATGGTCAGCATCGGCATTTCGCACATGGGTAGTTCCGCCATTTTGACGAAAATCAAACAGTTTTAGAAAATTTTTCATTTTGACATTTTCACGAAAATCAAAAAGTTTTAGAAAATTTTTCTTCCATATTGGATCTGCCATTTTGAAATTTTAAAATCTGACATCAGATTCGTAATCAGCGACCCCAAAAAATTTAGATACACAGTTTCATAAAAATTCAACGATGTAAGGTATTCGTACATTCGCTTATTTATTTTAATAAAAACTCGTATTTATAAGGTTAATTAATTACACAAATTATAAACAAATATATAATATTTGGGGGCAAAAAACAATTATAGAATATTCTGTGCACCTTCAGCTTTAATTAAAGAAGTCTGAACGTTCATTAGTTAAAAAGTTTTCATCATAAACGTTTGGACGAATATATTCGCCATCATGCAAATGGAAACTATCGCATTTGAACGAATATATTCAGGGCTATGCACAGGAGGGTTAAGGGAAGATATTCTTTATGTGTTTTTGGTAAACCATAAGCCTTAGGATCAACAACATTATAAACTTTTAAAAAACGGGCAGCGAAGTGGTTAATAAATTCTAGACATTCCCATCTTTTAATTAAAGAGTTAATTTCAGTTTGAGTCGATTTTGTTTGTTCATATCGTGAGATAGCATATGTATTTTGGTCTTCTAGCATTTTGTTCATTTCCAATAAATAATAGTTTTTATCCAAAGCAACAGTTTGATTGCCTTTGTCTGCTTTTGTAAAGAAAATGTCTGGGTTGTTATCAAAAAATTCTGTAATATCATTACAAACAATAGAGTTTGTTGAATTATCTTGTGCTTTAAAATCATTTGAAAAATTCGTTATAATTTTAACACAGTCCCTTCTAATGTTGTTCTTATTATCAATAACGACATTTCCTAATTCATCAACGATATTTTTGATTTTAGAGATGCCATTTTCTATACTAGTAGAAATGTGATGTATTGGGATATTATTTCTATTATTACAAGGAAGAACAAATTTACTGCCTCGACTAGCCATTTTTTTAACATTTAACAGTATATTTTCGGTGATACAATTCTTAAACTATTTGTCATTAACTTTTATATTACTTATATTCTTAATCTTATTAATATTATTTAGAATCCAATTGAATTTTTTCTTTAATCTAGATCTATTTTGATATAACAATCTTTCAAATGTTCTATTTTCAAATTCAAAAAAGTTTTTGAATATATTAAACGGTAAACGTTTCATTATATTAAATGTGACATTTTGTTTTCTCATACGTAACAATTTTATGTGACAAATGATATCCGAAATTTCTAAATTTAATAATTTTTACTGGAAATAATATTTTAGGTTATCTACTCTATAATCACATCAGACATTTCAAAATTCTAACAATAGAAGCTACATTAAAACAACTAGCATACTTTATATATGAGGCTTGAGCGAAAATTTATCTAAAAAATTGGTCCAAAAAAGACAACATCAGATTGGTCCATAAACCTTTAAATCAAAATATCACTCAAATTAAACCATATGTTACGTCCTACGTAACCTTCCAAATTTACAAATTACGGGAATCCCCGAAACCACATAGAGAATACCATTATAGCGCCCTCAAGTCCCATGAACTACAAACCCAAAAAAAATCCGATGGTAAATCAAACACCTTTTCCTTTCCAAGTCTCGGACAAAGTCAATCCCTGCATTACCTACAAATAAAAAATTAAACCAAATCCAAAAATTATACGCATCTGACAATTTTCCTTTTTTTTTTTTTACTATTAAGAAATAAATAATTTTAAAATCTAAACAATTTCTTTATTCATTATTATTTAAAAACTGTTCCATGACCTAAATCAAAGAGAAACTTCAAAATGCTACGTTCTAAAAAAAGAACACGTATAAAGAGCCCACTGTCCTTCGACAGTCCTAAAAGCAATAAAAATCACATACATACACACATACATACAAGTCGACCACACCCAACGCTTACGTCAACTCTAAAAATAAGAAAAAGAAATACCATCCGTTTTTATTATAAAAAGAACCAACAAATTCCAGGGCAGCTTAGACAAATATGGATTCCATTTTTTGTTTAAAAAAAAATAGAAAATACCACCGTTAATATTCATAGAATCTATAAAAATAAATATACATAAATAAACGGAAAAAGTAGAAAAATTGTTAATATAAAATTGCAAAAACGTGTTTACCCAATCGACATTTTTTTTTACAGAAACAAATTTTAATTAACAAAATTTGTTACACCTTTTAATATTTTACAACAATCATTCTTTAAAAAACAATTGCTATATAAATCCTACAACTTCCGTTCATTTTTGTATAAACTACCGCTAAAAATAGTACTAAATTATATAACTGAAACCAGCAGATTTCAGAACAGCTTAGAATACAATTTGTTTAAAAAAATAGAGAACACCACCGTTCATATTTGTAAAACATGTAAATATACATAAATAAACGGAGAAAGTAGAAGATTCATAATTTAAAAATTGCAAAAATACATCTACAAAAAAATGTACAGTTTTACCGCAACAAATTTTAATTAACAAAATTGTTGCACTTTTTAGTATTTTACCAAAATCTTTTTTTCCCATAACAATAGTTATATAAATCCTACAACTTCCGTTCATTTTTGTATAAACTACCGCTAAAAATAGTACTAAATTATATAACTGAAACCAGCAGATTTCAGAACAGCTTAGAATACAATTTGTTTAAAAAAATAGAGAACACCACCGTTCATATTTGTAAAACATGTAAATATACATAAATAAACGGAGAAAGTAGAAGATTCATAATTTAAAATTGCAAAAACACATCTACAAAAAAAAATGTACAGTTTTACAGCAACAAATTTTAATTAACAAAATTGTTGCACTTTTTAGTATTTTACCAAAATCTTTTTTTCCCATAACAATAGTTATATAAATCCTACAACTTCCGTTCATTTTTGTATAAACTACCGCTAAAAATAGTACTAAATTATATAACTGAAACCAGCAGATTTCAGAACAGCTTAGAATACAATTTGTTTAAAAAAATAGAGAACACCACCGTTCATATTTGTAAAACATGTAAATATACATAAATAAACGGAGAAAGTAGAAGATTCATAATTTAAAATTGCAAAAACACATCTACAAAAAAAAAGTACAGTTTTACAGCAACAAATTTTAATTAACAAAATTGTTGCACTTTTTAGTATTTTACCAAAATCTTTTTTTCCATAACAATAGTTCTATAAATCCTACAACTTCCGTTCATTTTTGTATGAACTACTAATAAAATATCGCAAAATTATCCAACATAAAAAATCAACAAAAATTAGTGTAAATAGTGACAATTGAAAATCGCCGGAAAATAGTAAAAAAATGTTCACGACTACTGTTGTAATAGGAAACCTCTCCCACCTATTAAAACCCGAAAATTTTCTTGGTGAGACACATAGTATAAATACCACCTTCAAATACTCAATCACTCTCTGTGTTCTACATCCTGTCCTGGCCCTCGTTCCCTTCATCCTTGATTATATCTCTCGTCCATAGTCGTTCCGAGAGTTCGACATCCCATAGTCGTTCCAAGAGTTCGACATCCCATAGTCGTTCCGAGAGTTCGACATCTCAGCCACCCTAACCCCTTTTCCTTCTAAAACAGGAAAGAAAGGAGAAAAACCAAAACTCAGGCTTCCACCCGGCAGTTCAGCAGAAAACAAAATCCAGTCTTTGGATATCGATTCTCAGGCTTCCACCCAGCAGTTCAGCAGATAGTGTTCAATCGTCGAATATTAATTGGCACCCCGTGGTCTCCATTCAAGATCTATCGTCGGATAAACAAAGTGAGTATTCCTCCTTTACAATTACCTTTTTTCCAAACCCTCCACATTCCGTCGCCCGTAAAGAGACGAACGTTGGATTAGTGCTTCATCACTAATCCCCCTTAATTTTTTTTTATTATTATTTTGTTTCTGAGACGACAGTGCTTAGTCTCCCGTCAATATATATATATATATATATGGGGCATTCTCCGTCAACTTGACACCCCCCTCTTCCCAGAATTCATTTGAACCAACAAAATTGAGTTTAGGTTCAAAATTTAGCTTAACATGTCTACTTTTTGAAGCCGTCTGGCACTTTTCAAAATTCAAAATGGCGGACTTAGTATGGCGTTAAGAACGTAGAAAGAATGAAAAAGTAATTGCAAATCTTGCAATAAAATGATATCAACGTATTGTAAAAAATTTATTTTCGGCTTATCTCGTATATGCTCGTATGTACTTCGCTAAGATGCGTCGTATTTCAAAAATTCAAAATGGCGAATCAAGTATGGCGGACCAAAATGCAACGAATCACTCGATTCGTGTGAAAACTGGTACTCAAGCATTTCTTGGGTCGCTGATTCCGAATCTGAAGTCAGAATTTGAAATTTCAAAATGGCGAATCCAATATGGTGGACGAAAACGCAAGAAACCATTTGAATCGGATGAAAATTGGTACTCAAGCGGTTTTTCGGTCGCTGATTCCGAATCTCAAGTCAGAATTATGAATTTCGAAATGGCGGATCCAATATGGCGGACGGAAACGCAACAAATCACGTGGTTAGCGTGAAAGTTGGTACTCAAGCTTTTTGTAAATCGCTTTTTTCCGAGTTTGAACTCAGAATTCAGAATTTGGAATTTCAAAATGTCGAATCCAATATGGCGGACCAAAAAGCAAAAAGTGTCAAAATCATTGATAATTATTATTTAAAGTGATCCAGTGCTAACGACGTTGATGTAGAAAAATATTGCTACTTTTTGACTTTAGATAATAAAACAGTAATTTTCGACTAAAATAAAATTTTATTGGAATTAATTTATATTTTACATTTTAAAACGATATTATGTTTATGATGTGTTCATTTCAGGAGATTCACTTTTATTTCATCTGTTGCATTCGAATATCTCTTTATTATTACCTCTTTGGTCTTCTGCGATATTAAAAATGCATGGTTTATAAGGATCTGTGGAACGGGTAATGCCGATTGAAATCTCTTGTTTAGTTTTCTAGTTGTAGCGTCATGTTGAACTTTGCTGAACTTAAAAATGTCGATAGTTTTAAAGTTACTCTTTGCCCAGGAATATAATTTATCAAATGTTAGGATTGCGTCCTTTGGTTTAGCCATCAGACTAGCCCTGTATGCCTCTCTTTTAAACGTAGCTCCAATACCATCGTAACAGCTCTTCCCATGAGCTGTTGCGCTATAATTCCATTCAGCTTCAATACCGAAGTCTTCCTTATGGTGAATGAGGTTGGATATTTGGAATTTATTTTTAAAATGCTGCTTAGCACCGTCAGTAATGTAAATGATTTTCTTTACATTTCCTACTCGTTTTTTAATTTCCGGAATTAAGATGGTTTGTATGGTATAAACGGCAGCAGTATCATGTTTTACACTGTCCGATAAAAAAACGCAACTTCGATGTTTTAATTCAGATTTCTCCTTGTAATAGAAAATTACCGGGAAAACGGTGCACTGTTTGTTATTAAAATGAAATGCCTGAGATGCATTTTGTGCAATATATGTATAGTTTTCGGAGAAATCGAACATTACTATTACATGTCCATTTGGTAAATTTTCCTTTTTTTGTGAAATGAATAGAGACTGTTGCTTAGCAATGGATGAGTGAGGTTTTAATACTTCTAATTTTTTACACAAGTGACTTAAAAATTCGGAAACTTCTGAAGTGATTCTCTGAAGAGTCGATCTGTCAGTTACTACCCAATTGCTATATTCGATTTCATAAACAGACTTCTCTTCAGAAATCTGGAGTAGTGTTAATGTAAGTTCTTGAAATCCAGGACATTTGTCACATTGATTTAGATGGCATTCAGCAGTTGGATTTGTACACATGCTAATATTCAAGCAATCTTTGTAATCGTGAATCGGTTTCTCCCAGTCTTTCGTAAGATCTTTTAAGTTAATTTCATCTAACATAAGTTTGCAGTTTTCATGAATTGTGCAGACACAAACGCAATGCGTTCCACTAGCACCGGGTAGGATACAGTGTTTCGGTCGTCGTTTAGCAAAGGTGCTAAATGAAAGTTTATCATCTGGATAAAGTTCCTTAAACATGACATGCAACTCCTTAAGTCTAAAAAGCAATAAACGTTTTTTTTTAACGATGCGTTCACTATTGATTATTACCGATAATTTATCTTTTATTCCAGGCATCATTCGGCTGTATAAATCATTTTCGTAAAATTTAGATATTTTTGTTACTACAGACGGACACAAACTTTTGCCAGACTTCGCCTTGACGTCTGCTAACATTCCTGAAGTTGACCTCAGATCTTTTGCCTGTTTTGCCAAATGCCGTGATGAACCAAATTCTGTCGCGATTTTATTTACACTCCACGATTCAGGGATTATTGTTAAAATCTTGATTCTTAAAGGATCGCCAATACGTAAAGATTTAAATAGAGTTTTTATCCCTTCTAATAACTCTTCCAATTCGATTTCTCGAACAGATCGAGCTTCCGTTCTACCTTGCAAAGAAAATTCTTGACAATTGTTCGCAGAAAATTCCTCTGTAACGTCCATATCAACATTGTTTTCTGGCTCAATATGCACTGGTTCTTCAATATCAGGATTTGATTTGAATTTCTTTCTGCAATTGAGACAGACCTTACAATCATCGGGTAAATCATATCGTGTCAATAACATAGATGCTGAAATAGTTCGTAACTCTTTTCCTACATGACCTTTTTCACCAGGCATCTTGAAAGGATTTACACATCGATCACGTCGGGACATTCCTGCTATATTGGATATAATGAAGGATATAATGAAGCAATAAGGGAGAATGTACTGAAAAAGTCCTAAATGGAATTTATTTCACTTTAGCCACACTGAAGAAAATGAAAATGTTACATATTTTCAAAGATTTTATATTTTTTATTTAGCAAATATAATATGTTAAAGGTTGCTAGAGTATAATTATGTACATAATTTTTTACGGCATGATGTACTCGTTAAATATTAATTTGAAGTTAACAAAAATAAATATTAGGATTTGATAAAATATTTTTGAAATAGCTAGAGTAAATTTACCAATTACTTCGGGGCTTCTAACCTCTTACTGCGGTGTCCGTATTACTGCGGATGCCATGTCTTTCTTATGAGGTTATGTCCACAGTAATTGGGAAGTGCAGTAATAGGGACACCCTCAGCAATTGGTACTTTTACCCTATAATGAAATGAAATTAAAAAGTAATGCAACCAGGCTTGTAAAATGAAATAAATAAATTACAATGTGAAATTAAAAAATATCTTACTTCCTCAGGTAGAAAATGAAACACGTTTCTAGCTAGAAACTTTCTAGTTGCGCTATTTTCTGTATAGTTCGTATACGTCAAACTATTCAAATTACACACATTTTTACTAGGGTCTGACAACAAAGGTTCCAAATTATAAATTAAAATTTAATTTACGTGGGAAATTACAAGTTTCATATAACCAATTCAAAATCTGTCAGATATGCAATTCCGGTAACTAAGATAAATAACATGTAACTAAGTAAATTTTTGTAAACTGAGAAAAGAGATAAAATTCGGTAAATGAAAATTATATAATCAAATATTATGTTTTAAGATTAAGACTTTAATTAAATTTTGTATTTATGTGCCTTGCATTATTTAGAACTACTTAATGTATCATTTATACAAATCGAGCAAAAGAAAATATTTCTCACAAATTATATAACGTTTGTTTCTTTTCAGATTTTGTTAATTCATATTAGAGGGATTAAAACCAACTTAAATATCTTTCTGAATTGGTGATCCTTTAAAAATCAAAATCTTAACTATAACTTTTGAATAATGAAATGGTAATAAAATTGTGATAGAATTATCGTTACATCATGGCGTTTAGCAAAACAAGCAATACATTTATTACTTTTTGGTCTTAAAGTGTTGTATATAACGTATTCCGAATTGTATCCGGATGGTAAGCATGACTGCTGATAAGTCTTTTGTAAACTACTCCAAGTCAATTTAACATCTAACATGATTTCAAAGAAAAATAACAGAGTATCAAATTTCATACGAATCAAGTATCTTGTTACAGTTTGTTCGGCATATTAGATCCGCCATTTTTAAATTCCAAATAATGACTTTAGATGCGGAATCAGCACCTAAAATCGCTTGGGTACCAAGTTTTATGAGTACCCGACTTTTGAAATTCAAAATTTTTACTTCAGATTCAGAATAAGCGACATCAGAAATACCGAAATATAAAGTTTCATGCGAATCAAAGGACTTATTACGATTGGGTCAGCCATATTGAGCTCGATATTTCGAAATTCTGAATCATAATTTCAGATTCAGAATCAGCGCTCTACAAATACGCTCGAGTATACATATTCAAGCGAATCACGAGATTTCTTGCATTTTCGTCCGCCATATTGGATTCGCCATTTTGAAACTTCGAATTATGACTTGAGATTCAGAATTAGCGATCGAAAAACCGCTTGAGTACCAATTTTCACGCGAATTAATAGTGGTGTGTTGCGTTTTCGTCCGCCATATTGGATCCGCCATTTTAAAATTTCGAATTCTGACTTCAGATTCGGAATCAGCGACCCAAGAAATGCTTGAGTACCAGTTTTCACGCGAATCGAGTGATTCGTTGCATTTTGGTCCGCCATACTTGATTCGCCATTTTGAATTTTTGAAATACGACGCATCTTAGCAAAGTACATACGAGCATGTACGAGATAAGCCGAAAATAAATTTTTTACAATACGTTGATATCATTTTATTGCAAGATTTGCAATTACTTTTTCATTCTTTCTACGTTCTTAACGCCATACTAAGTCCGCCATTTTGAATTTTGAAAAGTGCCAGACGGCTTCAAAAAGTAGACATGTTAAGCTAAATTTTGAACCTAAACTCAATTTTGTTGGTTCAAATGAATTCTGGGAAGAGGGGGGTGTCAAGTTGACGGAGAATGCCCCATATATATATATATATATATATATATATATATATATATATATATATATATATATATATATTCCTTCTTTCTATTTTTTTTACTACAAGGGAGGACAGCACCGTAGGGAACATTTTTTTTATTTAGAGATTCAGGTCGCTCTTTTGCTAGCCCATGGCAGGCGAATAAGCGACACGAATCAGTAGGAAAATTAGGAACCCTCCGCGTTTTTTTTTGTTGTACTTTCTATTTTTCTATTTTTTTTTTGTTTTTGTTTTGTTCACAGACAAAACAGCACATCTTCTACTTCCTTAATCCCTTCCTTTAAATCACCGTTTCTGATAACTAAAGATTCAATTCTTTTCCTTTACAGTGGGACGAACTAAACCACGGACCTACTATAAAAATAGGAAACGAGCCCTTGAACGTGCCATCCGGGAAGCCGCCGCCGAATACGCCTCGTCCCCCAAAATAAATTTTCCAAAACCTCCACGTAAATTTCCTGAAATACAGGAATACATACCTACTGCACCTCCCCGAGATCCCACTCTAGACCCTCCTCTCCCGACTTCCCCCTTACCCTCACCAAGGGAATTATTCGCCCCCAAAAAAAATTTAAATTAATAAATTGTAATTTCATTTGGTTTTCCTTTAAATAAATTGTATTTTAAAATCAAGTTCAAATTTTTGTGTTTTTTTTTCCTAGTCACTTCATTTTCAGCGCAGCAGCCCCGTTCACCTTTACCCGAAGTCGACCTTTTGGTCGACTCGCCCTTTCCACGACCATCCTGGGATACACGTAAGTATCACTAGTCTGGACGTAACACATATAAGGACAGACTACACATAATGAATATGAGCGGAGTTGTATATCAAATTCCAGGTAAATTTTGTGACATGGTATACATTGGTCAAAAGGGTAGATTATTAAAAACTCGAATTAGAGAACACAAGAACAACATATATAAAAATCCTGACCAACATACAGGTTTAACCAAACATAGGATAGAAACGTGTCATAATTTCGATTTTGATAATGTAAAAATTCTTACTTCCGAATCTAATCTATTAAAAAGACAACATTTAGAAAACTTTTTTATTAAACAAAAAAACAATAAAACAGTGAACATCAGATTTGAAACTTCCACTTTACCAGGTATTTATACTCCACTAATTTATTTAAATAACGAAAAATAATAACAGGTCCGAAATAATTATATTCGGAAGGCAGAATTTACTAAGAAGTGATTAATACTAAATTAAGTATTTTCGAAATTTACCTTCTTGAACTTATACAATATTGTTAATAATGTACAGTATTGTCTGAGTCATCGACACGTCTACTGCTATGAAAAATTGGAAAATGTAAAATTAACTGAAGTTTTCTTTTATTTTTAATTTTTTAATTAGTGACTAGTGTGAAGAGCTGGATGTAAGTTTTTTATTCAATTTTATCTAAAAAAGTATAAATTTCTAAAAAATAATTTTTGTTATAGATACTTAACACTATGTTAGTACATGTTATATTTTTAAATTCAAATGAATTTAAGATATATGGCGTATGGAACTGACATAGTGCATAATTCTAACAAGAATTTTCATAATAAGGTAATTAATTTTCTCTTATTTTACATTATTTAACGTTGGAGGTTGGGATGGGTACGTTGAATATAAAATAAAATATGATAATAAGTTATTTATTTTAACAGTTTTTTCCTCTCAAACACTTACAAAACCAAAGTTTTTTCAATTTTTCAAATTGCAAATTACATAATATTTCGGTAAGATAAAACTTGTATTTTATAATATTGTAAATTTTATTGTTTTTTAAACTTAAATAATTTTTGTATTTTAGAAATAATAAATTTTTTGGAGAGGGCCCTTATTATTGGCCGAAACGTAAAATTATTGTTATCTTTTTTTGAAAGAAATTGTCACAACCTGTTTAAGAACCGTTAATACCAAGACTATTATTTAATATTAATTACTATATGTAATATGTATAGTTATATTTTAATTTTCAGCTAAGGTTTTATTTCTTTTCTTTATAATTTTCGACCTAAAAACATACAGAGTGGTACAAATGTCTAAATTGTAATTTTTTATCAGTTCATAATTTTTCATTCTTTACCACTTTTTTCAAATCTACGAGCGAAGTTTAAAATTTCAAAATATGCATAGAAAAAAAAATCATCGTTGAAAAATATTAAAAATTGTAAGACAAAATACATTTGTAATAGTCAAATTTTACATAACTGGCGTTATTATGTAGAAGTGTATATATAATAAAAAATATAAAAGGTCGGCTTTGTCCTACAAATTTCTGTAGTAACCTCTTGAAAATGAACGCAAGTCGTTCGAAACGTCGAGGAAAACTATCATCAATCTAATTTGTAGGTCAAAGCCGACCCTTTATATTTTTTATTATAGTCAAATTTTACATTTTTTCGCTAAACAGCCTTTGAGTCTTTAGTAATAAATACTAAATTTTAATATGTAATATTAGACTTCTGCATAGAAAATCAAAATACATTTACCATCAGTACACTTCTTAGACATTCCTAAAAAACCATATGGGTACATATATACATATATGTGAATAACACACATCATTTTTTGAAACAATATATATATGTTTGTTTCAAAATATGAACATTTCCAAAAATCGACTCCGTTAGTAGTAATCGATAGGCAAAAAAAAAAGAAAAATATTTTCTCTCTTCGCAAAAATCGTTTAGACGACGTTTAGAGGTCGCTCAAAGCGCTCGAAGTGTTGACTTTTTGTCTTGACGTTTTGATGCTCATTTGAAAGGTAACTAATTTCTGAACAACCCTGATTTTTTTGGAGTAGGCTATAGTATCATTTAGGCAAAACAGGGCCTATATAGAGCGACTATTTAACCAATTAACGCCTGAATAACACAAAATTGAACAGCGACTTTGGGCTCTCAAATTTTAATCCAATCGCTGTTAGTTTTTTACGCCACTACATTTTCTTGGTATTTTGGGGTGTGTTCTACACGATGCAATCAACTAAAAAAGCGACAAATGTCTATTTTTTTTTTGCAAATTTTCATAAAAAAACACTATTTGACAGAGTTTCTTTTTAGATTACAACCGATTATAACCAGGAAAATGGTTTCCTCAAGCAATAAAAGGCTACAAACGAGTTATTAGTACTTGTACTTGAAAAATATGAGGGTAGTTTGCTTTCAAAAAATGTTTCCTGATAATATGAGCCTTTCAAAGTCGATAAAATCAGTAATTTTCGTGCTCTACTCATATTATCAGAATGGTTTACATTATTTTATTCCCATGACACACGATTTGTTAAATCACATATTCATGGATTTCGGGGAATTATGATTATAAATATTATGCTATATCACGGGGGTGAATCTGCTTATGCACGCCGTATAAAATTATGGCATGCGAATGGTCTCGGTTACGTCTTGACTCGCCGCAAGAACCGGTGGCGCTAACGTCTCATCGCGTTACCCCTTCTCACGCAATTCCCCTTACGTACTTTTCCGAGAAGTTCCCCGCGAAACACGAGACACGCGACCGAGAACTGCGACGTACAAGCAAAGGGCGTTACACAGTCTTTTTTTGTAAATTTATATTAATTAAAGATGCCTAGTTGCATTGTTAAAGTGTGCAATTCAGGCTACAAAAGCTGTAAAGGGAAAAAACATTTATTTATTGTACCAAGAAGCAGCGAGTTACGACAGAAATGGCAACTGTATTTAAAAAAAAAGTATAGTCAATTTTAAGTAACTCTTTAAATAAATTCCGAGTTTGAAATAAATTAATGCATATAAAAAATAACAACAATAATATTATCGCTATGTAGCGAAAAAACAATAAAATATTGAAAATTATAAATAAAAAGAATATTTCATCATTTTTGAATTCGAATTTTTACCGACATCGAACGTCATCGATTGCGCTAAACAAACATTTAACCTGAAAATAAAGTCCAATTTTTAAATACTAATATTAAAGGTTTGTTTTAAATATTCCCAAAGTTTCAATTTTTTAAATTTTTCTTTAAAGGAGATATTGGGTCGTAAAGTTCGCGAAAATGCGAGAAGTGCGGATTTTCAGATGCAAATATTTTACATATTTAAAGTAATAATGAAGAAAGTACAAGGTACATTTTTAAGTTCGTCTCATTTACTTTATATTCGGTGAGTTAAAACTTATTTCAATAACTCCAGTTCATTACAAAAGGTACACGGAAAAAAATAATCCAGTGAAAATTCCCGAACTTGTTCGGATGTTGAGGATTTGAGAAAAATTCGACGAAAATCTCACGATTATCGAAATGTTTCTGAGTAATTCCCGAACTGAAAATATATTTCACAGTTTGGTTCGGAAATACGCTGAAAGTAAATATTACAGATGATTTCACGTAAAATTAAGAAACAGTTCAATATTTATGTCATTAGTATTTAAGAAAATGTACATCTAACATGAAATAGTTTTTATTATATTACGATTGTGAGAAGTTGTGCATCCAGTTTATGAAAATTCCCGACCTTTTTTGTACTTCTCTACCTATATGTATATATATTATATGCGTAAATACCGATACGCCAGACCATGTACATATATATACACAACCTACGAACCAACCCCGCCGTTCTGCGCAGGCGATGTATTCGCACATGGCGGCCAGGGAGTGAAAACAAAACAATATATATATATATATATACAGGGTGATCCAAAAGTCCCGGAACAGCAAAATATCTCAGCGGGAGTGCATTTTCGGGGAAAATGTTTTAGACAAAAGTTTAAGGATTTTTCCCTGGCTATTTAATGGCGATATTGAATTTGACCTTGAACATGACCTTGAAGGTTATTTCAAGGTCAAGTTAATTTTTTTAAATAGGAACCCCTATTTTTTTTCACGGATTCGGAAAGAGCACAAAATTTTACGTCCGAATATGCTATGGCCGTTTTTTTCGGCAAGGTCATTTCAAGGTGAAACTTAAAACTCCCGTGACGGCGAAATATCTCAGAGAGTGTGCATTTCTTTGGAAATTGTTTCAGATAAAAGTAGCACAGAATTTGACCAGGAAAAATCCTTAAACTTTTGTCTGAAACAATTTCCAAAGAAATGCACACCCTCTGAGATATTTCGCCGTTACGGGAGTTTTAAGTTTCACCTTGAAATGACCTTGCCGGAAAAATCGATCATATCATACTCGGACGTAGAATTTCCCGCTCTTTCAGAATCCATGAAAAAAAATAGGGGTTCCCATTTAAAAAAATTAACTTGACCTTGAAATAACCTTCAAGGTCATGTTCAAGGTCAAATTCAATATCGCCATTAAATAGCCAGGGAAAAATCCTGAAACTTTTGTCTGAAACATTTTCCTCGAAAATGCACTCCCGCTGAGATATTTTGCTGTTCCGGGACTTTTGGATCACCCTGTATATATATATATATATATATTCGATTATTATGCTTCGATATGTTTCTTCTAACACAGGTAAAGAATGGAGAGTATGCCGGTAGGAAAGTTATTTTTTGAAAAATATTTTGACCTTTATCAAATTTTGTTTACCTTAATTTACATTAATAGGAATTTGATGGCAGTCATAATACAGACAAGCTTGTAGAAAATGTTATTGAAGTACATTGCGATAATGCTGAAGTGAATGAGGTAAAAACAAAAAAAAGATTATTTAAATGTTTAAAACAAAATAAAACGCCAAACTTATTAATAGTAGTAGTAAAACTCCAAACTACATAATAATCAAACCTTTCAGTTCAATCCCAGCTGACGTATGGTCATGTTCATGTGCGAAAATGTTACGAAATATACAAAATGTTTTGTATACTGTTTGTATATTTCGTTAACTTTTCGTTGACGAATGTGACAGTGTGTTAGCTGGGATGAGACAATTTTTATTTAGAGCAATTTTCACTGGCCGTACTAGTGGAACTAGTGTAAAATGCTATTATATCGCTGTGTGTCTTAGAAAAGGTCGTATCTACATTTCTACGATTTTCACTTATTCGTTAAATACGGTTTTTAGTCATAACAGTAATTTTGTATTTTTAAAAATGATTTTTGACGGCATTTAGAACGATTCTCAGTGGATTGTTAACTAACGGGTTTCATATTTTTTGGGACATCATATATATTCATTACAGTTTCTAATACAGAGCCTGAATTTTGAAAAATCAATTAAATCATTTTTAATTTAAGTATCTTTGTGAAAATTTCTACCTTATTGACTGAGCCGTACGGAATCCCCTTAAACCTACATATCCGATTGTATGAAACATATAAAGAACGTTATTTGTGAATAACTACATTCAAATATTCGGGGGCATTCACTTACACAGATATTCACAGATGGCGCGTTTCTCGCCAGCGCGCGAAACTGATAGATTATGTATAAATACAACTTCTGACTCAGTCTAGTAATGAGTAAATATGTTAGCGATCCGTTAATACCGTTTGCGTGCGTGCGTATATTAACTGTTATCTAGTTTAATATTATTGTGTAGGTCTGCGTTGTAATTCGTTTAACGATGTATTTCTATGTATGGGCCTTGTGTATAAAATGTTAGAAAAGTTTGTTCTTGAATTAGTAAATGGTGGTTAAAAGACATACATACGAAAACCAAATTTTTTCCCTTAAACTAGTCGGATTATTTAATTATATTAGCTTCGAATTTTTCTTGAACTGATTCGGAAATATTCCCGAACTGTTTAGAAATGATCTTAGGTATGGATATTAATATATAATTCGAGCATATTACTTCACAGTTCGGGAACTCCTTATGAATTAATTTGACTTCTTCATGAAAAAGGGTCTAGAATATTTCTAATAAGACAGTTCCTAATCTTCTTTCAAGCATACTGAAATCTTCAACATCCGAACGGGTTCGGGAATTTTCACTGGATTATTATTTTCCGTGTAGTTAAAAGTCGGGAAATGAGGTTATTTGGCATGCCAATTTTGGAATCATATTTTACTTGTTACATTATACGATTAACGTTTGTAATCGATAAAATATGATAAATTAAGCAATTCTAAAGAACAAAGATATCGTTTTTTATATTTTCAAGGATGTATCGATGATTTTTAATCAATTTTCTGCTTGCTAAAAATGTGACAGTTTTCCGTATCTTCGATACTTTAAACTCATATTTAGAGAGATCGAGTAAAAATATTAACATAATTCTTTTCATTTCGTACTCGAGATGGCTTATAGAATGATTTCTGAAAGTATCAAATTTTTTTAAAAATCGGCTCGCAACGACTTTGTTCGAAATATAATGGACTGACCCAAATAATAAAGTTTTTATGTACACATAATGTGCACATAAATTGAACAAAATATGTCACTATAAAAGTATTTAATTTTGTATACGCAGTTACTTTTAAACCTAATCAATTGACTACAATTATTATAATAACTTTATAAAATGTTATCACTTGCGTGTACAATTTGTACAGAAAATATAAATCTCACTGTGACATTTTAATCTAGAAACAATATAAAATCAATAAGGACTCCATCATCACAGAGAAAATTCTCTTTGTTTTTTTTTCTCTTTTTTATTTTTATTACTACGTACATCTCTGCAATAGGTAATTGATAATAACAGTGTTATAAAAATATCACATTTGTCACAATTAAGATATGTTTTTATTTTCATATATGTTTATTTATCATGAATGGTCGCCAGTTACAATATTTAATTTCAATACTAAAAATATCATACAATAAATTACTAAAAGTCGTCCATTTATGAATAATTATGTTTTTACAAAAAGGTATTTTCATGAAATAGCCTTCATCGATACTTGAAATTACATAAAACCATTTCCTTCACCCTAGAAGAAATCGAACTGTGGATTGGAAATGTTTTTAAGACTTCGATTGTGTAAAATTATAAAAACTGCCAAAGAGTAAAGAATTAATGGATTTTATTAGTCGATACACAATATCGCGCCAGAAATGATTATAACAAAATTCACTAATTTTTTTCTCTATGATAGCTTCCGTATTTTTACATAATTGAAGCTTTAAATATATTTGTATATCTCACGAATAACATTCGCATATGGAAACGCTTGAATACCCGTCAAAATGTAATTTTTTTTTATTAAATGTGAATTTAGAGTTTTATTTAAGAAAATAAATACAGAAATAGCAACGAATAAAGATTAAACGAATGCCATTAGTTAACACTAAATATTATATCAGAAATGGCATTGTGAAAAGGCTTTCATTGTTTGATTTACCTTTTCAATTTATTGAAAAGATAATATTACAATCTTCCTCCAACAGTGAAAGTCTCATGGAAAGAAGTTTTTAGGTATAAAATCTTTCTTCGGCAGTGAAACTCTCATTGAAAGAAGGTTTTATGCCTGAAATCTTCCTTCGATGGTTGAACTCTCATTGGAAGAAGGTTTTAGGATTCAAATCTTCCACTGAGCTAATGAACCATTTCTTGTACACTTTGTATACACTTAGTGTACGCCTGGTTTCTATTATCCGTGTACGCTCAATTGTCAAAAATCACCCTTCCAGTACGCTTGTTGTACACTTTTCGAAGTGTACTCGAACGTTTTATCTTTTTTGTAGTCTTCTTGTAGTTTTTTGAAGTGTACAGGAAGAGTACGTACTTCTCTTGTACGTTTATTTTCATTTTTAACACACTTCATGTACGCCCCCATTTTTACCAGAGTTCTATACAATTATACAAACATATTTATACATAAATGAAAGTCTTTTCACATAGTAATTTCTAATACATTTTGCATTGACAATGAAATTCACTAATTCTTCACTTGGTGGTGGTTTTCCAATTTTTGTATAATTGATATTTTAGAAACTTTTTCAATGCACTTGATTCTATCTTGATTTATTTAAAGATTAAAGGTTCAATAAGAAATTTATATTTTTCTGTTGAAATTTTATACGGAAGTAAAGAAATTCGTAAATGTTATATTAATTGTAATCAGTCGATTAAATTAAAAAAATCATTGTGCACAAATCGTATACGTTTTGAACAAAAACTGCAAACTCGTTTTTTTAATTTTGGCTGATTTTATAATAATCAGATATTTATACATCAATTTAGTGAAGTATTTTTTTATATTATATTACTGTTTATAGACTAATAGTATTGAAGTAACTGTTCATGAGAATCCTATTAATCATTTATATATTTTGATTTGTACATGAGGATGCTAAACGAAGTCGTCCGCGGCTTATCGAAGGAACTGTCCCTACGAAATTCCCATGGACGATAACGGCAGTGCTAGACGAAAACGTAAACCATGAAATTGTGGACACTGACATGGTGGAACCCAAATCAATTGAGTCAGTGATACAAGGAATGTATCCAATAATGGACACTGATATGACGGAACGTGAATTAATTGAGCCAGTAACACAAGAAATGCATAAAATAATGGACACTGCAGTAAATAAATGGGATGAAATTGACACAATGCAGTTAATGACTCAGGCTGTAAACAAAACTGTTACATGTGAACACATAAGTTTGAAAAGTGCTATTGACATATCATGTTTTCTGCATAATGAAGTAAGATTTGCATTTTATAACAAATATTGAATATAAGTTATTACATTTAATTCTTACCCAATTTATGTATTATGCATCCTATATTTTCTATTTGTTTTTTAATTTTGGATTGAAACATTAATCATTAAAATGTTTATGGACGTTTCAATATTCAAAGATGTCAGCCTAATCAATGGTCTAACCTTACACTGTAATGCAAAATTAAATACATTATATAAAAAGAACCAAAAGACCGAGTAAAATTTTGTTTCGTATAAGTGTCGGAGGTGCTAGTGAAACTGGAACAATGGACAATCACTTTACAGACAATACATAAGAAATGAATAAAATATTGTAATATGTTTTGATATTGCTCATTATGTATGATCTATTTTGTGGACAATTAAATGCCCTCACGTGAAGTGAGTATCCTTAGTACTCGCATAAATTGTATTAATATAATTAATATTGTTTCGTGTAAACTTAGTATTTGAAACTACCTGAAAAAGAATTATATATACAAAATTGACTTTGGGAAATATTAAGTCTAATTTTACGCACTTCGAATATGCAAAGAAAATTTTTTAAATCTTAATCCTTTCTCTATACAAACTAAAGACACCTGTATAATACATGATTTTCAATCCCTAAAAATACGTTTAAAATTAAAATTTCATTCTATCAACACTGGACCTTAAAACTCTCTCTCACAGCTTGTGTTTTAGACCACAAGATACTTTAGAGTTTCGTTTGGAGCTGTTACTTTTTACATTGCATACTGTCTTTTATTTGTTTGCAGTACCCAGCAAGCGGAAAGGTATTGAAAGGAATTAAAAAACAATGAAACGGAATTAAATATTGTCCATTTTTATCCTTTTACTAAACATTTGGAATTGGCAATTTTCGAATTCAGATTTAGGAAATCACGTGTAAACCATAGGAATTCCGTTCAGTTCTCAATACTTCGATAGCTACGAGTTGAAATCCTAAATCGGAATTGGCATGATTTCAATTTCTAAGTCGAGATTCGATAAAGTAATTATAATTCCGACTAATTCTCGCACATAATGAGAACGAAAGGAATTCCTAAATCGGAATTAGCAACGTTTCAAATCTGAAATCGGGATTCCATATCGTAGTTTTAATACCAACTATTTCTGGGATGTAAAGAGGACATAATGATATTGGATTGGAATTGGCAACATTTCACCTGGACAATTTAAATAGCGGTCGTATTTATTCCTATCGCCGCTAGTCGCAGTCGTGACTTTCGCCGCGCTGCCGCCGCTGATTTCCGCGCCCGTTATAAAAATGGATTTGGAATTCCATTTGATACATAAGAGACCTTGACAGTGTATATCAGTAGCAAATTATATCTTGTGTTATTTGAGGATATGTACCTATATGATGTTGGTGCATAGGTATTTTGCTGTTTTCTTTTTCTCGACAGTTTTTCCTATCTTTCTTTGCCTATATAGCTATTTCCTTATCACATTAAAAACAAAAACAAAACTCCTTGGAAGAAAATAATTCAAATATATGCTTTTGCTCTTTCCTTGAATTTCAAATATTTTAAGACTATTCCCATTTTATTTGAACACGACAAATTCAATCCCTAAATCTAATTTACAATGTATATTAATATTTTAAAGGAAGTATTGGAATTTGTCGGGATTGAAAATCTAATTTTCAATTCCAGTGAATTCCATCAAATACCTTCAGTAAATGGATTCAACGGAATTCAAATATTTCATTCCTTACAGGTGATGTTTGGATCACATTCACATAAAACTCCTTTCATTTTAATGGATATTCCTAATCACTGATCTATACACATGGATGGGGCACGCATATGTTCGGCGGCCGAAAGCGTGATATAAGACAGGCAATTATCCAATATGGCGGAGAGGGGCCGAGGACGCACGAATAAATCCGAAGCCCGCCAAGCCCCGAAGTACTCACTGGAATGATGGCGCGCTATTCAAAATGATCTTGAAGAGTTTCGTGTACAAAACTTAATAGAAATTGAAAAAAATTGATTAATGTATATAATTGATTTCTCGATTCATGAAATCAACTTTTATTATATAAAAAAAAATTATTAAGACATTTAATAATTGTTTTCTCGAGTTTAAAAAAAAGCCCTTTTCGAAAATAATTATAGAAGTCGTAATTCCTAACTACCAGCTCTTCAATCTTTAAAAAAATCTTTTTAAACATGCGCCATAGCACAAAAAAATAAAAAACCTATTTTTATTCGATTTATTGTATTTTAAAGATATTCCACTTCATAAAAGGATTGAAGAAATATGTAATTGTATATATTTTAGTAACCTGTCTGGTTTTTTCTCTAGAGAGTATAAAATGATGAGCAAGATGATTGAAAAAAATAAGTAACCCTATTTTAATCAGGTTTATGAAATTTTTTCAAATTTTTTTTGTTTTCAAAATAATTTTAATTAATATTAGTCTGGGATAATATATTTTAGTGTTTGTACTTGCATAAGTCTCTATATTTATTTGTAATTTAAGGGCTGAGGAAAAGCCGTAAAGGGGTGAAATTCTCCGAAAAAGTTCCTTTTTCCACCTCAAAAATGAAAAAGAAACCATTTTTAAATTTTTAAAAACGCCGAGAATCAGATGAAAATCGATAATAAGGGGTTTTCGAGATCGCTGATTACGAATTCGATGTCAGTTTTTCAGAAATCAAAATGACGGATACAATATGGCGGACAAAAATGCGAAACTAGAGACTGGAAGGTTATCGTAGTGGCTGATCATTTTATTGTTATTTTTTATGATCAAGCATGCAATTATATAAATTTATTTATATATAAATTGCAATCTTAGACAATTTTGAACTACACCATTGAAAAGAGCGACCTCGAAATTAGTAGGAAATGTATCTTTGATTTTTTTAACTTCGATCTTGATACGAAATTCTTTGTTAAAATTGTCGCGAGAAAAGTGTCATTTTTGACGTTAATGGGTTAAGGGGACGCACCACCGAAATTTTAACTGCATTAAGTAATAATTAAAAAAATTTTAAATATTTTTATTTTGACACTACATCCCGCACAGAAAACAGAATATATCCGAAGATATATCCAGACATATAAATTGGAAATTTGTAAGATAGATGTAACATATAGCCGGTTATATCCAAGATATACCTAAATTCCAGATATTTACAGCGGATATATGTGGCATATATCTTGGATAGTGTACTTTTTGCCGAAATATATCCTCACTGAATTAGGATATATACGGCATCTATATTTTTCCGTGCGGGATTCGGTGTGTAATAACGTAAAAATGAAAAAAAAAAATTTTTCAGCATTTTTGATATTGTAATTATTCGCAGAATTAAAATTTTGCAAAATCCATACACTTATTCCTTGGATAGAGTGTCAGAATCAAAACAAAAAAAGAATTATCGAAAAATATTAAAATTTGTAGAAGAAGAGGCATTTTTGTACTATTTAAAAACATATTTTCTCTAATCTAGATACTCCAATTTTTCAAAATGTTAAAATTTCGCGAAATCTATACCCTTAATACTTAAAGACAGTCTGTGAAACAAAGCAAACAAAAAATTATCAAGAAGTATTGACATTTGTGGAACAAGAAACATTTTTTGTACTTTAAAAAATATTTTTTTCTTTTGAAAATATCGGGAAAAAAAACATTGAAAAAATTCTCAATTTTCTTTTTTACGATTATGTACATATGTACTTATATACATATAAGGTAAAAAAACTTAGCTTGATTATAAAGTTAAATTACTTTATAATATACATATTGTAAAATACAACCAGTTTTTTAAAACATTTAACTGTATACAATACTTCCCTGTGAGTTTTATTTCCATACTTACCTTTTTCCACTATCATTTACGTTGATATATGACTCAAATTGTCCACTTTTTTTTGAAACGAATTCAAATTTACCGCCATGCCTATTCATTTGGGGACAGGTCTCCGATTGGCTTTCACCGTTCATACCCCCCCCCCCCCCCCCCGCAGAGCTACCGCCGAAAGCGCAGCACTACACCACGCATACTCGCGACTGTTCGGCACTCTTCGGGTGTTTCCGGCTTGATAATAAACTACTTTCGGTGCTTTCTAATCGTATCGCGTTTTGGACGCTATGCCCTATCCATGTGTATAGATCAGTGTTCCTAATGCCATTCTGAAGCCAACATCCTGGCAATTGTTTCGCTCTAAACTGAATGGAAAAAAAATAACTGTATTTTATAAGCCAGTTTATACTGAAGATGACAATGAATCTGTTTCCCTCAAAATCGAGAAAGAAGTTAACCTTTTACAGGGAAATAACGGTTTTCGAGCTGTTGTGAAGGTATTAGGTCAAAGTGTTAATGTTAGCACTATCTTACCTTGCGAGCCAATAAAAGATATTGAAGAACTGCAAAATTTGCTATCGACAATAGAAGCAATGGAAATTTGTTCCGGATATACACCTCGAGCTACCAGCTGGAACATTGAAGAGAAAGATAATACTTTCATGCCTAAATATGTTATCCATAAACACAGCCATAAAGATTGTCTGTTATTGGTTACAGCAGGAAGAAGAGTTTGTAACAATTGCAGTCGTCTATCCCGTATGATGAGACAACGAGTTTATCGGAAACAGGAACGAAAAAATGTACAATCACGAAATTTGATAACAAAAAAATAAATGAACAATGAAGTATGTTTCTGCACAACATCGTATGCTCCTTCAAATTTTTAGAAAACGTAATGCCACGCAGAAAAAATTTCGTAAACGCGCGAAATGTACGATTACAAAATGGAAATCGAAGTTTTTTGCTGCAGCAGCAGATAAAGTAAAAAATAAAAAATTAGCAAATATGAATATGACGTAAGTGTTATCGAATAATAAAATTGCGAAGAATGAAAGGTTGGTAATTAAAGAAATTTTTACAGCACGCAATTGCAAAAGTGACAGAGGAAGACGATATTCATAAGAATGGATTCTGTTATGTTTGCTGTTTCATATGCGATCTCCAAAAGGATATATTATCGCTTTATAAGAGATAATAAAATATTGCCACTACCTTCTATTCGCACAGTTCGAAAGTACGAAAAATATTCTACATATTTTACTTAACTTTATTAAGATTTAGTTATATAATTTTCACTGTTTCTAAAATTTCAGGTACCTGTCCATCATCGACACAAAATGTGGATCTGACAATAATTTTTTTAAGCTGTTTGCAGCTTATATGTCGGACAAAGAAGACATTAACTTACGAAGGCCTTGAGGATTTCGGCGAAGAGGAGAAGAATTCAAACTTGGATAAAAAGGCTGATAATGGAATGGTTATAATGTTCCAACCATTTTCTGATAAGTACATTCAACCAATCGCTGTTTTCGCGTCATCTGGACCAGTTGTTGGAAAAGTGTTAGCACAATTATTACTTAAGGCCATAGCACTTGTCGAAGCTCTCCAATAATAGAAAATTTTGGGAACAAGTTGGCGTTACCGGAAAAAGACAAGGGTTCAAGAATTATTTCGTGCATCCTACAGTACCCACTCGAAAAGTCTATATTTTTTCAGATACGCCCCATTTATTAAAGACTATTCGAATCCGTCTCGCGAATGAAGGATGTTTACAGGTAACATATGCACATATCATTGCATAACCCAGCAAATGAAAGATTAACATTTTTATTTTAAAGATTAACTTTTATTTTTTTATTTTTTTATCGAACGTTCGGAATTGACAATTTTCCAATTCCTTTATAGGAATACACACGTACGACATGTGAATTTCGCGAATTCCGTTGAATTTTGATACGCAACTTTTTATTCCGCGCAATTCCATTCAATTCCCTAACCTAACCTATAATGTATACATCAATATTCTCAGGGATTCCTTGGAATTCGTGGGGATTTCAAATTTAACTTTTCTACTCCAGTGAATTCCATCCAATACCTTCAATAAAGAGAATAAATAGAATTCAAATTTTCAATCCCTTTCCATTTGCTGGGAATGATAAACATGAATTCATTTCAATATTAATAAAATATTGTCTTTTATTGTTAGATGGATCCTTCAAAAACATTAATAAAATAGGATCATTTGCGATGCTTACATCAGGTTGATTCTCAGCTCAATTCATCCTTGAACGTTTGCATTAAAATTTCCGCGAATCACATCAATTTGAAATCATCCGACAAGATGCGAGTTTCCATTGCAGCCCAAGTATTTTTATGACAAATTTGAATTATAAATTGAATATTTATTTTAAATTGTTTTAGTTCAAAAATTGTTTCCTTTTTATACATGGAAAGAACATTTTAATTTTGAGTTTACATAGAGAAATTTGTCATATGAAAAATTATTTCTCTTCAAGTAGGTCGGAAGAGTCATCTGGCCGATATTTTCTTAAATTTTATTATTATTTTATCACAAAATTGTGCTACGCATATTAAGAGTTGTACTATTGTGCCTCAAAGTTTTCCTACCAGTTGCAATACACTATGCCAAAATTACTCTGTCAGACGTGTCTGTCCCAATATGACATGAAAGAGTACTAATTTTGACTCTAGATTGGTTTCAATAATTAATTATTCTGATTAAACATAAGATATAAATTTCCCAATCTGAGATGACAACTTCACAAGTCGTATACTATCAGCTTAAAAGATTATAGTAGTAGTAGTATAGTTTATTGAACCCATATATGAATATACATTAATTCTGTTGGGTGGAGTGCACGACATACAAAATCAGGGGACTTACAATACTAGAGAGTGTCGCAAAAAACTAGCACGGCATAGGCTAGTATAAATACATAAAATAATAAAATAAAATATAAATAAGAAATAAAAAATCACCGCTACAGAAAGGACAGGCTACATATAACGCGCGAGGGTACAAAATAACCGAATACAACCGAACCGATACAGGCAAAAGATCGAAAAAAAAGGCTACCTAAGTTTCCATAATAAATCTCCTTCTGGCAAAGCAGGAACTAACGAAACCAAAAAGCACACCCAAAACCCGCCGGTCAGCTGAGTCGATTAGAAAGGCCACTAAGTCTGCATCCGGGCAATTTTTAAATATACTGTTTTGGCGCAATCTGGCTCTTGAGGGGCTGGAAAGAGGACAGTCGCACAATATGTGCGTTAAGGTCTCCCTTCTACCCGTATTACATATCGAGCAAGGTTCGGTCGGATTGTAAGCATGGAGTGTCGAACCAATGCAGAATGAGCGCGAATATATTGTGGCCGTTCTCAGCTGGACCTTGAGGCGCAGGTGCGCCAATTGGCATCGCTCAGGAGCCAGTGAAGCCAGGCCATCGGAGAATTATCTAAACACTGTGATTTGGAACGAGTCCGACATGTAGTAGCGCTGGAGATCACGATTACGCTGGGATGTAGCGAAAGTTTCGCAGGTTGAAGTAAGAGAGGACTCCCAGTTACCAGCCATAAAATTAGCCCATAAATTATTATAACAGGCGTCCTTGAGGACGGACCTTAACTGTGAGATCCAGTTCAAAGATGTCGGACTAGTTCCAACCAAACTGAGCTCAAAAAGTCTGAGTAGTCCCTGCCGCGGCAAACTGCTCGGTGGCTGCCTCAAGTATTTTATCACAAGGGACAGCGCTCTGCGTACAATTTCTGCTGATATAGGGTAGAGCCCCAACTCAAGGCGCAGGAGGTATGGTGGCGTCGAAGGCGGGAGCTTAAGCCATTTCTTAAAAAATTCTACCTTGATCGATTCCAGGGATGGAAGGTGATCCAGGGCATAACAGGGAGCGGCGTATAAGAGAGTGGATACGATTGAAGCACCGTACAATTTGAGGGCTGCGCTGCCTGAGTCACATCTAGCTAAAGCCATTAAAGCCAAGACAGACGCCTTTGCCTGATGAGTCTTGGCTACAGCGTTTTCAGTAGCCTTCAGCCCACTCGCCGAGGAGGAGACGATAGTGCCCAGGTAGGGGTACGTAGCCACCACCTCCACCCGCCGACCGTCGAAAAAAAAATCTCTGGAAGATGCGTCGAGAGGGCTGCCCCTCCTGAAAACAATTATTTTAGTTTTTTCCAAATTTACTACAAGGCTATTCTGCTTGCAGTAGGACGCAAGCACCCTCAGCTTAGATCTTAAGTCGACAGGCGAGTAAGCAAATATCGCCACGTCATCGGCGAAGAGGAGCATCATAAGGAGATAGGTGGATGTAAAATCAATGCCTCTCAAGCCTTGTTCACGAAAAAAAGACAGTATGTCGGAAATATACAAGATAAAAAGCAGCGGGCTCAAAATTTCTCCCTGTAGGACCCCTTCAGTCACCCTGACCCGATCAGTTGAACCTGATGCGCAGACAACTGCTGACTCGGCTGAATTATAGAATGCCTTAAGCAACCTAACCAATTTCGCACTTAAGCCAATATTAAATAACTTGAGCCACGGTTTGTTCTGTGGAATAGAGACGAACGCTCTGCGGAAGTCAACAAAGAGAACATAGCATTTAGACGCTGCTCTCCTTAATTGAATCTGAACTGCTGCATTTAGCGTGAAAATATTGTCTTCCGCAGAACGCCCTCTTCTAAATCCCGCTTGCTCGTCAGGTAACAAGTCTCGCTGTGGGAGCCAGCTCTCCAGTCTCGCCGCTATAACTTGCGTAAATAGTTTGGTGAAGGCATTAGTAATTGCAATCGCGCGGTAGTTTTCAGGGATAGATCGATCACCCTTTTTGAAAAGCATGAAGAGATTTGCTTGCATCCAACCCTCGGGCGGCAGCTCGTCTGACAGTATCGAATTAAAAAGGTCTAGGACAAGAAAGAACCACTCGCCTGAAAGAAGTTTCCATGCTTCAGCCGGAATACCATCCGGACCTACAGCTTTGCCCGATTTTAATCTCTTCATGCTCTCCAACAGCTCCTGCGGCTGAACCGGCCCGTCAAGATCTGTATCGATGGTCCCATAAAAGGTCAAAGGCACCGAAGGCCTCGGAGGGTAAAGGAGCTCCAAGTGACCAGCCCAGGCTTCCAGGGACACTGGCGAAATACCCGAAGGCGCCCGCCTGTGTTTCCGTACCGCCGACCAAAAGCCCTTAGCGTCCCTCACCCCCGCAAAGGCGTCCGCAAGACGCGCGGAATGAAGTTTTTTTGAAGCTATTGTCTCGAGTTTAAAATCGCGTTTGGCGGCACGATAGGCCTTCTCTAGGGATCCATCGTGGCCACCCCTCCGCAAGAGATGATGAGCTCTATTTAAGCGTTTTCTGGCTAGTTTACAAGAGGCACCGTACCACTGGGGTACTGCACGCACTGGATTTATTGTATTCCCGGATGGGGAAGACACGCTGACTAGGCCTGCCTGGATGAGGAGGCTGAGTAAACCGGAACAAAAGGCTTCGGAAGACAAGGTTTGTTTATCGTGGTCATAAAACAAAACATTAGGGTTTACTTCACTCATGCGCTTAACAATTTTAGATTCTCCCTCGGGGGACCACGACACTTTGTATCTCGCCGCGGCAGTACTAGGGGGGCACGAGTGAGGCTGTGAGTTAGAAAAAACAAGCGAGAGCGAAACAACTGCCGGGAAATGGTCTGAACCTCCGCCGTCATGGCCAATAAAAAAGTCTTTAACCATAAATAGATGGGCGGCGGAGACCCAGACCAAATCAACTATACTACGCCCGTTAGTGTCTACATAAGTAAATTGCGCAGGTGTGTCGCTAATCGAACGGCCATTTAAGAGAACAAAATTATTTTTAAACATAAAGTCGTACAACAAATTTCCGCGAGCATTGTATCTAGAGTCGTGTGTTTTTCTTGCTACTTTAAATTGGGTTTCATCAAACAAGTTAGGGAATTCGCGCTCCTGGTCGAGGTCACCAGTCCACGAATTGAAATCCCCTCCAAGAATAATCATACTTTCCGGAAATTTTACTGAAAATGAGTCGAGGACTAATTGGAGGGAATTAAGCAACATAACAAGATCGGAGTTTGGTGGAAAATAAAAGGAGCCTTGAACCAAGGAAAAAGGAGCAGTTTTTATATGTAAAAAGAGCCAATACCGGGAGGAGTCAATCAGCACTGGTGACCCCGACGTTGGGACAAACGTTGATAAGCCACCGCTGCATCTTCCTCTTGTGCCTTCTCTAATAGCAGGAACAGTGAAGTTCTCCGTATTTTGGTCGAGACGATGAACCGATGGAGCATTAGACCAAGTCTCGGAAAAATTCATGAGTTGGCCAGGCTTGTACTTAGCCGTCATGGAGTAATTATGGGGCCCATGAATATTCCAGAAGGCTACTTCCAACGATGAGTCGGGCGATGCTGGGGACGCCACTGTTGTAGGAACACGCTGAGTGGAGCGGTACTGGTAGAAAGCATGAGGTTCCAGCCGATGAATGAAAGCATGCTGTGATGAGCGGCAGCCCCTAGAGCTGGAGTACGGGGCTGCACCTAAGCGTTTTTTAGATGGGCTTGACCACTAGAAAAATTCCGTGAAGTCATGGCTGAGTTGGTCGACGTCGCTGGTAGAGGGTCCACCTCCATTTCTTTGGGCGGTGCTTGCACTTCAGGCAAAAAGGCTTCTTTGATGTCCGACCAGCTATGCCAGACTCCGTCTATGCGGACCCTTTGGAACTTCCTTTCCACTTTTTTCCCATCGGCTTTAGCCTTTTTTAAGTCTATGAGGCGCTCCCTGGCCGTTAGGTCGGCATCAATAAAAATATTCCTGCCCGCAAGGAGTTGCTTCTTCGAAGACATGATGTGGAGCTTGGCGCGATGAGAGAGCAACTCAACGATGATGATTTGCGGTTCTTTCCGTACACAGAAGGCCGTGTCCACAACATTTGACAGATCGAAGACCTCCTCAAGGAATTTTTCGACCGCCACAACAGGATCACCGGAAACATTTAATCCTCTAATTTTAATATTTTGTTTCCTGAGGAGCTTGCTTTGGTTTTCTAGTTCTGTGGTTAAATGGGCGATTTGGAGATCCTTTTCCACCAATTTATTTTTTAGAGAGACGACCTCATTTAGGACCTCACTCCTGAGGTCAGAAATGGCCTCCACATTTGTTTTGGTGGCCTCGTCGATTTTTTTTGACAAGGCTGCAACTATAGCGTCTTGGAGCTCTGCGAATTTATCCTCCATTACAGGGTCGCGTTGTTCGGTGTTGAGAACTGGCTTTTTTATAATTGCAGAAGTGGAGCAGTGTCTTTTAGGCTGTAGATTGGCCGAAGCAGCGGATGGTGAAGTTTCAGGCGAGCAAGCACGTTTCATGCGCGAAAAGAAATCCGGGATCTGCTTGGTGTGCTGGTCTCTATACGCAAGCCATTTTGACGCTGTCTGGGGCCTTCCCTACTCTTAATGGAAGCGCGTGATGCTGCTCCGCCTCCTGTCCAGTTATGGTCGCCGGCGATCGCGGCGGAGAGAGGGAAGGCGTAACCGACCCCTCCTGTTGCATGGGCACTCTTGGCTCGTCCGGAACGTGCTGCCGCTTACGGTATTTATGATAAACCGCCAGATGTGCACTGGTAAATTGTCGCGTCATGAGAATCGTTAAGACAGCACAGATTAAAATCGACGAACTTCGGACGAAACTGACGAATTTGTAGACTCGATAATGTACTCCACATAAGACTGCTACACCAGACATTTACATTGAAATAAACAATTCATTTTACGAAAAAAGCACGGACAAGTAACAAGTAGCGTGTTTATCCAATCGATACCGGAAGTACACTCTTAAAAGATTATAAAAAACATGTGACCTGGATACTTAAGTAGGGCCTTATATCTGAAAAAAAAAATTATACCCCTTTTTTTGTTGATTCTTCTAGAGCAAGCTGTGTTCTTTTTAATGGAAGAAATTAGTAAACAATAATACTAAACCCCCAGAGTAACGAGTTTCATGCCATATTAACGTGCAGGAGTACAAATAATTACTTGTTATCTTTGATAATATTTTTCTCGGAAACTTGATTTCGGATGTAAGGACCCTTTTCACTGCCCAGGTCACATATGTTGACAATGTAGTGGGGAGGTGCTATGCAATTTGTTTAATTTTTAATGCAAATGTAGTAACGTACATTATTCAAACAGTTTATCGCGGTTTTTAGACTCTCAGTTATTCAGTGGCGCATGGTTTACGATTTTATAAACAAGTAGGAGTGAGAGATTTAGCAGACTGCGAAGAAACGGCAAAATTTTGCGAGTGGATAAATCGGACATTCGATGCTTTGAACATCGGCACCGAGGCTGACGGATTGAAAATAAATTGTCCAAATTTCAAAGTAAGCTTAGCGTGTGATGTTTAAGTCTTCCTCGTGAAGAAAGTACATGCGTACAACATTTTTTACTGTGATGACATATTATGATCTATTACAGATAGAAATGTGTAGAAGTATGCATTCTTAATCATCAGCAAATTTATTACGACTTTTTTTTAGATTTTAGAGGATTCACTGCAAATCTTGGATACGTGGGAAAATCGTGTCGAAAGCAAGCAAATCACCCCAAACACTTTTTAACTTCGCAAACCGCACAAGCTCTACGAATGACTTTGCGTTCCACGATGGATTTAACGACTGAGCTTATAAACAATTATGGCTTCGAAGAATTGTTAACTCGGAGAGTAAATCAAGACGCTCTCGAGGTTTCAGTCAATCATTTTTGTTTTCGAAATTGATCACTAATTTTTTATTTTTGTATTGTATTGTATTGTTTATTGACCCACAATTGAATATACATAAATTCTTTTGGGTGGAGTACACAATAGAGAGGAAAAAACAAAAATTTACAAAAATAAAAATACAAACAGTATATTACATTACACGACCGACAGGCTTGCCTTTCATACAAATAAAATAACAATAACGCACACGCAATTACCGTACAGTACACTAGACGGTCTGGGGACGAAGAACTAAAAGTACAAATAAAACTATAAAAATAAAAATAAAACTACGCAAGGTAACCTACATTTCCAAAAGAAATTTTCTTCTTTTGAAGCACGAGCAGACAAAACCAAAGAGGGCTTTTATAATACGCGGATCGGAAGAATGGATCAGAAAGGCCAGCACACTCTCAATCGCACAATCGGGGACCAAGCCACTCCTGGAGAGTCTAGATCTTGACGGGCTGGAATGAGGACACTCACACAAAATATGCATCAGTGTCTCCATTCTGCCCGTGTTACAAACCGAACACGGCTCAGTCGGATTGTACATGTACAAGGTGGATCCGATACAAAATGAACGTGAGAATGTGGTGGCCGTTCGTAACTGGACTTTAAGGCGTAAATGAGAAAGCTGGCAGCGTACAGGAGCAAGAGAGGCCAGACCGTCAGAAAATTGCCTATATATAGGAATCTGACACGATTCAGACTCAAAGTAGCGGCGCAGGTCAAGATTACGCAGGGAAGTGGCAAAAGTCTCGCAGGTTGACTTTAGATTAGATTCCCAATTTTCTGGCGTAAAGTGAGCCCATAAATCAGGGTAGTAGGATGTAGGGAGGACTGCCTTCAGCTGAGAAATCCAATTTATCCGAGATACATCCGAGTTACCCATATTAAGCTCAAGGAGCCTAAATAGGCCGAGGCGCGCCAAACTGGTGGAGGCTTGGCGCATATATTTGATGACTAAAATTAAAGCACGACGTATAATTTCAACCGAAATTGGATAAAGTCCCAGCTCAAGGCGTAACAGGTATGCCGGGGTCGATTTTGGAAGCTTGAGCCATTTCTTAAAAAATTCGACCTGCACTGATTCCAATAGATCGAGGTGGCCGAGGGCCCAACAGGGAGCAGCATAAAGGAGAGTTGATATTATAGCGGCTCCATACAATTTAAGGGCGGCACTGCTAGAGTCACATCTTCCTGAGGCCATTATGGACAAGATAGACGCCGTTGCTTGGCGGGTCTTGGCCATAGCGTTCTCAGTTGCCTTCAGCCCGCTCGCTGATGACGAAACAATTGTACCCAGGTAAGGGTACGTAGACGCCACCTCGACCTGCTGATTGCCGTAGAAGAAGCTTCTAGAAGAAGCGTCCAAAGGGCCGCCCCTTCTGAAAACTAGTATTTTCGTTTTGTCAAGGTTAACATCCAGGCCATTCAAATTACAATAGGACTCAAGCACTTTTAATTTGGCTCTTAGATCAGCAGGAGAGTAGGCGAATATCGTCAGGTCATCAGCGAAAAGGAGCATCATAAGGTCATAAATTGACGTAAAGTCAATGCCCCTCAAGCCTTGTTCACGGAAATAAGACACAATATCGGAAATATAAAAAATGAAAAGCAGAGGGCTCAAAATTTCTCCCTGTAGAACACCCGCACTCACCCTAACAGGCTCAGTTGTACCGGCATCACAGACAACAGCCGATTTAGCTGACTCATAAAAGGCCTTAAGCAACCTGACCATTTTGGCACTAACCCCCAATTTATATAGCTTGAGCCAGAGTTTGTTGTGAGGAATAGAATCGAACGCCCTGCGGAAGTCGACAAAAAGGACATAGCACTTCGAGGCTTTTTTCCTAAGTTGTATCTGGACTGCTGCATTTAGCGTAAAAATATTGTCTTCAGCAGAGCGTCCTCTTCTAAATCCGGCTTGCTCATCCGGAAGTATATCTCGATGTTGGAGCCAGTTCTCCAATCTCGCCGCAAGCACCTGCGTAAAGAGCTTCGTTAAGGCGTTGGTAATGGCTATCGCACGGTAGTTTTCGGGAAGAGTTCGATCACCCTTTTTAAAGAGCATGAAGAGATTAGCCCGCATCAGCCCCTCTGGAGGCAGCTCAGTTGACAGGATCAAATTAAAAAGGTCTAGGACATAAGAGAACCACTCTCCGGAGAGAAGCTTCCAAGTTTCAGCCGGAATACCGTCCGGACCAACTGCTTTGCCAGACTTTAGTCTCTTCATGCTCTCCATCAACTCTCGCGGGAAAACTAAGCCATCAAGATCCCTGTCAAAAGTCCCATAGAATGTCAAATGCAATGATGGCTTCGGAGGATAGAGGAGCCCCAAGTGCCCGCCCCAGGCCTCAAGAGACACAGCCGAACTACACAAAGTAGACCGCCTATGCCTCCGAACCGTGGACCAGAAACCCTTGGAGTCCCTCACTCTCGCGAAGGCGTCAGCCAGTCGTGAGGAGTGAAGCCTTTTTGCAACAACTGTTGCCTGTTTAAATTCCTTCTTTGCGGCAAGATAGGAAACTTCAAAGGGCCTCCCATGACCGTTCAACCGCAGGAGATGACGGGCTCTGTTCATAGCTTTTCTGGCAGACCTACAGGACGAATCATACCACTGCGGTACAGCACGTCTTAAGCTACTTTTCTTCTCAGACGAAGTGACTAAGGTTACTAAACCCTCTTGCATGAGAATGCCTAGTAAACCGGAACAGAAGGCATCAAATGACGGGCTTTGCGCATCATAGTCATAAAATAATTCATACGGGTTGCGTTCACTCATGCGCTTAACAAGTCGAGACTCACCCTCAAGGGACCACGACGCTTTAAATCTGAACGGTGCAGTACTTGACGAACGCGAAAAAGAGGGCGAGTTACATAGTGTTAAGGAAAGCGAAACGACTGCCGGAAAGTGGTCCGAGCCTCCACCATCATGATCTATAAAAAAATCTCTAACAATGTACAAGTGGGCGGCAGAGACCCAGACCAAATCGACAATGCTTCGTCCCTTACAATCCAAAAAGGTAAACTGAGCGGGTGAGTCGCTGAGCGAACGACCATTTAAAAGAACATAGTTATTTTCAAACATAAAATCGTATAAATATTTACCCCGAGAATTAATTCTTTCATCGCATGTTTTTCTAATAATCTCGAGTTGAGTCTCCTCAAACAAATTCGGAAAATCGCGTTCAAGGTCAAGGTCACCAGTCCATGAATTGAAATCACCCCCTAAAATAAACATACTGTCCGGAAATTTAATTAAAAGTGAGTCAAGGACTGACTGAAGAGAATTTAACAACAATGGAAGATCTGAATTAGGTTGAAAATAGAACGAACCTTGAATTAATGGAAACGGGTGAGAATTAACTAGTATAAAAATCCAATGGGGGGAGGATTCAATCAGCACTGGTGAACCCGACGATGGTACAAATGTTGACAAACCGCCGGAATATCTGCCTCTTGAACCTTCCCGTGTAGCTGGAACGAAGAAGTTCACTGAACCATAAATCTCAGATGGAGTAGTTGGCTCAGTACACCAGGTCTCAGAAAAATTCATGATCCGATCAGGCTGGATCTTGGTTGCCATTGAAAAATTATGCGGGCCATGAATATTCCAAAACGCTAGAGACAACGTTGAATCTTGCTGAGAAAGAGAAGCCTCGGTGGGTAGAGAACGCTGTGATTTAGTGTCCATGAAGAGCGAGCGAGGTCCCAAGCGATGGCTAATGGCGTGTTGGAGTGGCTTGCAGCCCCTGAAGCTGGACGACGGGGCTGGGTCTATGCGTTTTTTTGGTGCACAGAAGTATTGCGAGGAAGTGGCAGACTGGAAGCTGATGCGATCGGTAGGGAAGAAGACGGACCCACCTCCATTCCATTGGTTGTTAATGGCACTTCCGGTACGAAGGAATTCTCGTCGTCCGACCAGCCATACCAAACCCCCTCAATACGCACCCTATGCAGCTTCCTTTCAGCAGATTTGCCATCAGCTTTAGCTTTTTTAAACAATTGTCTGGCGTGGAAGTCGATGCGGCGGTCCCTGGCCGTTTGATCAGCGTCAATATAAATATTTTTACCAGCAAGACGCTGCTTCTTGAGAGACATAATGTGGTGCTTCGAACGGAAAGTAAGCAATTCTACAATAAGAATAGGAGGCTCTTTCCGTATTTGAAATACTGTGTCTACGACATTCGAGATATCGAAAACATCCTCCAAGAATTTTTCAACACACGCTGTTGGGTCGCCAGAGACTTTTAGCCCTCTAATCTTAATATTTTTCTTTATGAGGAGCTTATTTTGTTTTTCCAATTCCGATTTTAAGTGGAGAATCTCTGAGTCTTTTTCAGCCAGTTTGTTTTTTAGGGAGGCGACTTCACTTAAAACCTCTACCCTGAGATCCGAAATAGCCTCCAAATTTGTTTTTGTGGCTGTATCAACTTTGTCGTCGATTTTCTTAGACAAGGCTTGGATAATCGAGTCGTGCAGCTCTTTAAATTGCTTGTCCATATCGGAGTCCCGACGATCAATATTTAAAACTGGCTCCTTGAATGAGACTGTGGTAGTGCAGTGCCTTTTTGACATTAGATTATCCGAAACAGCCGATGGAGAAGTTTCGGGCGAGCAAACACGTTTCATACGGGTGAAAAATTCAGAGATAGGCTTGACGTGCGGATCTCTATAGGCAAGCCATTTTGTCGCTGACGAGGGCCGCCCTACTCTTGATGGAAGCGAGTGTACTGTAGCAGGTGACTCCTCCCCCGGACCAGTCGAACTTAGCGGCGTTCTCTGAGGAGAGAGGGAAGGCGTGGCCAAGTCCTCCTCGTACATAAACATATATTGCCTGCCCGGAACGTGCTGCCACGAACGGACAAGTGTCTAGGCTGACACACAAGCAAGTGAGGAGCGTGCACCGCTGTCGAGAGACTTTGAAGGTTATGTTCAGATGCACTTATTTAACTTAAAACAGCACAAAAACTACTGAATCCGTTTACTGCACAAACAGACAGCACTGTAGGACGGTTTAATAAATTAACAAAAAAGACATTCAACACTGCATAACCAATTTCAGGCAGTGAAATATATGACAGAAACACAGGACGAAGTCCAAACGTGTGTTCAACCGATCGTTACCGGAAGTGTACTTTTATAATTGCATGCAATTTGGGCTAGGAGATTCTTTTAGCCATATGGACCAATGGTTAAATAAAAGTGCCCTCCACAAGGTCTGTAACGCGTATGTAATTTCTTAAAATTTTTATATTGCTTCTCAATTTAAATTTCAGAGATTTTTCGGTACAATTCGACAGGTAAGAGGGTGTGATGATCATCCCAGCACTCCTACGTTTTTACAAATTTATCGAATATTGAGCAATTTAGGCGTTATAATTCGTCCCCCCTCAATTGGCAACTTTAGAATTGTTAATTCTGATGAGGGAAAAATTTTAATCGAATTATCTGATTTGAAAAGTATTTTTAGCAATCCAAACTCTCCGAATTCCTCTACTCTTCTCGAAAAAATTAAGACAAGAATTGCGGATGCTATTCAACATGACGACTGGATCATTGCTATTTTTGAAGACCACAATTATTGTTTACCGGAAGTTAACGATTGCGTTATTTACTGTTTCACTGCAGACATTTCAAATCATTTACAGAAATTTGTCACGTGTGAAACATGCAAAAATGCCCTCCAAACCCCAGTATCATACAGTGATCAACCAGCAGCTACCCTTTTGAATTCAATGAATGATGTCAAAAAATCGCCTTTTCTACATCCTAATGTTAATTTATTTATTATGATAAAAAAGCTGGAGGGACTTTTTATACAATATTGCGAATCATCGAACGTCTTCGAGGAAGTCTTGAATGCAGCTATAGCGGAAAACATTTTAAAATTTCCATGCAGCGAACACAGTTCCGATATCGTGTCGTATATAGTGCAAAGATGTCTTTTATCGCGTATGGAACAACATTGCAAATATATGAAGTCGGCGCAAAGAAAAGAAAATCGATACACAAAAAAACCAGCTAAAATTCTACAATACGTAAATTTAAAATATATATTGAAATCGCCATTCGTTATAAATTGAAATTTTGAATATTTGAAAACTCAATATGTATATACTTCCTTGAAAATATAGTTTTTTGTTCTGTGAATACCATACGTTCCTTTTCCTTCATCAATAAAATGCATCGATACGAACAAATACAAAGTACCGAGTATGTCTGTAGAGGTTACTGTTTTCATATAATTTAAATTAATAGTATTGAAACCAGCATGTTTATAACGGATTATGAATTATAAAAGGTAACTAGTGCAATTTTTTTAAGTAGAATATTGGGTAAATATGAATTGTAGAGAATAAATTATTTTGTAAATAAAAAGCTATTAATTTGTCAATATTAAATATTAAATTCTTTGTAGTAAACCAATTCATCTTCGAAATATATTGCCTTTATGTTTGGTAAAAGTAAAAAGATAGAAATCACAACACTTTAAGTCATTTCTGTCACTTAGAACAAGATACACTGAAAAAATGTCTTTTACCCGTTATATTCCCTTGACTTTTAAACGATTTCTTCATGCTTTCAGAAGAAGTAATCTAACTATTAAATCGTTGTTTTTACCGATTAAAGAATCATTTTATATTAAAATATTTTTTACAGGTCAAAAAAATATTCTCATCTCTATACGTAAAAGACTCTTTTTTACGGGGTATAAGAATTCGAATATTGGGTAAAAGACACTTTTCTTAGTGTAAGAAAACATATCTCTTTAAATTCCCCTTTATTATTTTTATCCCTTATTCAATACCCCTGATGGCTGTAATTTTATATCGTTCTTCTAAGTTGAAGACTAATCCCGACAATTTTGTAAAAGAAATACACAATTTTGAAATATATTACATCCATCGACAAGTATTACCACTTCGACGTCTTCAGCTGGGCATCTTGTTAATAAAACAAACATACGAGTTTTTGGATAAAGTTGTATAAACAATTTTCAGTAATACTTTCGAAATGTTATTGTTTTATTATCTTTTCATATGTTATACTATTTTTTCAACATTACGAAAATCTAACCCTCATTTTGTTAAAAAACCATACAATAGAGGTTTCGATGTGAGCGGTAAGTAGAGTAGACGTGTACTACTTCGCTCCGTAATTCTACTGAATTTCCTTGTTTAAACTGTTTTTTTTTGGGAGTTCAAATTACATTAGAAGTAATCTAACTATTAAATCGTTGTTTTTACCGATTAAAGAATCATTTTATATTAAAATATTTTTTACAGGTCAAAAAAATATTCTCATCTCTATACGTAAAAGACTCTTTTTTACGGGGTATAAGAATTCGAATATTGGGTAAAAGACACTTTTCTTAGTGTAAGAAAACATATCTCTTTAAATTCCCCTTTATTATTTTTATCCCTTATTCAATACCCCTGATGGCTGTAATTTTATATCGTTCTTCTAAGTTGAAGACTAATCCCGACAATTTTGTAAAAGAAATACACAATTTTGAAATATATTACATCCATCGACAAGTATTACCACTTCGACGTCTTCAGCTGGGCATCTTGTTAATAAAACAAACATACGAGTTTTTGGATAAAGTTGTATAAACAATTTTCAGTAATACTTTCGAAATGTTATTGTTTTATTATCTTTTCATATGTTATACTATTTTTTCAACATTACGAAAATCTAACCCTCATTTTGTTAAAAAACCATACAATAGAGGTTTCGATGTGAGCGGTAAGTAGAGTAGACGTGTACTACTTCGCTCCGTAATTCTACTGAATTTCCTTGTTTAAACTGTTTTTTTTTGGGAGTTCAAATTACATTAGAAGTAATCTAACTATTAAATCGTTGTTTTTACCGATTAAAGAATCATTTTATATTAAAATATTTTTTACAGGTCAAAAAAATATTCTCATCTCTATACGTAAAAGACTCTTTTTTACGGGGTATAAGAATTCGAATATTGGGTAAAAGACACTTTTCTTAGTGTAAGAAAACATATCTCTTTAAATTCCCCTTTATTATTTTTATCCCTTATTCAATACCCCTGATGGCTGTAATTTTATATCGTTCTTCTAAGTTGAAGACTAATCCCGACAATTTTGTAAAAGAAATACACAATTTTGAAATATATTACATCCATCGACAAGTATTACCACTTCGACGTCTTCAGCTGGGCATCTTGTTAATAAAACAAACATACGAGTTTTTGGATAAAGTTGTATAAACAATTTTCAGTAATACTTTCGAAATGTTATTGTTTTATTATCTTTTCATATGTTATACTATTTTTTCAACATTACGAAAATCTAACCCTCATTTTGTTAAAAAACCATACAATAGAGGTTTCGATGTGAGCGGTAAGTAGAGTAGACGTGTACTACTTCGCTCCGTAATTCTACTGAATTTCCTTGTTTAAACTGTTTTTTTTTTGGGAGTTCAAATTACAGTGATGTGTCTCCGGAGCGACTCGGATTGGATTCCTAAGGAGTTTGTTGTGCATCCGAGTCATAAACCCGGTGTATTGTGAGTTTTTGCATTCTCTGCCGACTGTTCAAGTGACAATTACAGAGCGCCTGGTTTCCCGAACACTCCGATGACGTCACGAGGGCAAATTCGAAGCGCGAGCCAATCATCGGACCAGCACCACCTACAACCGCACTTCAAATTCAAAGGAAGAACTGTAAACCGAAGTTATTTTTTTTTTCTTTTGGTATTTGGAACTGCAGAATTACCCGTGTCAAGAATAGCCTGACAGCTTCGATACATCGGCATCTGCATTTGAGAGGCATAGTCGCATTTCATCTGCCTCTTGCATCTCGTTTTCCTGCACATATTGAGCAAAGAATAGTGTGTTCTCCAGGCAGTCGTTACCTCGCAGCACAGAGAGACTCGCCTGCTTTTCGGTGAGTTCGCTCCGTACATGTGTGCGTCCCACCACAAGTTCATCGCATGATCATTCGTGAGTACTGTGCTGCTTAGTGTCCATGCCGCATATGATATCTCTGTCGCCACTCTCGGCCTGATTTCGGTAACCGTACGCTCGCTAGTTTCGCGCAAGGTGGTAGCACCTCTCGACGTACCGACTTTCGTTCGCCGCGAGAACCCGTTAACTATTTTGGCAGAGTTATCCTCGGAGGAAGATAAATTTTTAATACTTTCAGGAACCAAAATATATATAAATTCTGATTTAACTGATAAGGAGCGTTTCATGGCCTTTAAAGCCAGGGAAGCTCGGCGCGCTGCGGTAGTTAAAGGCGCTTCTTTTAAGAAAAAAGGAAACGCGATTGCTATCAACAATGTAAGGAAGAAGTGGTCCGACCAAGATTATACGTTAGGTTGCAGTGCCCCAACCTGGGAAAGAAGACCCCTTGCGACGTCTAGCAGGCCACTCAACCAGGGTGGTTCGAGAACAGCGAGCAAACGACTCCCTGCATCTTTGGTCGAAGTGGACATGGATACCTCTGGGCAAAATTGTGTAACTGCCCCCGTCAACGTCACTGTAATCTCTCAGCGATATCTGCCAGTACCAATGGTCTGTCTCTTTTGCGGGCCGCAGCGTGTACCAAAAATTTTATTCTGGAACGCTCGCAGTTTATTTAATATACGTAGCACTTCGTTTTTTTCCGTGCAATATTATAAATTTTTGCGAAACCTGGTCCGATCGTGATATAAATTCGGAAACGCTACTTACCGGTCACTCAGGGATCGTTTCGCCGGCTGTACGCTCTAATAATTTTGGTCGCTGTAGCGGGGGGCTTTTGTCCCTAATAAATTCGAAATTTACTTGTACTCCGCTGTGAGTTTCGCCTCATTGGCTATTTTATCATATAAATTATGCTCCGATTAATTTAGTTTCTGGGTCATTTTAATTTCAGCCCACTTCTTATTTAACTTCCCAATTACAGAGCTTCCAAGCAGAAATTGATTCCCTGAACGATCGGTTCCCCGAATGTATGTTTGTTCTTGGCGGCGACTTCAACGGTCGAGTTGGCATTACAGACCCTTATAACGATTTTGGTCAGATTTTTGAAGATTCGTCTGTCTGTATGTCGAGACAATCGCATGATGAACTGCTCAACAATCGCGGTGCCCTTCTGTCCGTATTTATGTACTCTAATAACTTTGTCCTTCTAAATGGACGTTGCATTAGTGACATCCCCGCTCACTTTACATTTCTCGGACAGAGTTAGACTAAAGACCACCGAAGAATACAGATATCTCGGAGTAATATTCCAAAAAAGACTTGGAGTGAACGGTCACGTCAGACATATTGAGAACAAAACGAGAACCATATTTGGAGCATTAAGTGCCGTAGCAAAAAGAGACTGGGGACACAGGTTCAGGACGATGATGAGAATCTACAGAGGGGTTTTCGTCCCGATAGCGACGTATGCGGCGTCCGGTCGGACGGACAGAATGCTGAAAGCTGACAAAGCCAAGATAAGAGCAGCGCAAAGATACGCCTTCATTGCAGCCACTAAATCTTTCAGAACCACCTCTACGACGGCAGTAGTTGCTGGACTACTTCCAATAGAGCATGAAATAAAAAGACACGTTGCCAAATACCATCTCAGAAAAAGAAGTCACTTCGTTATTGGTACTTATGAATTTAAGCCGGATGAAAACCCGGACTTAAAAGAGGCTAGCAAACAGATCGAAAAAGAGTTGATTAAGATATGGCAAGATGAATAGCAAGAAGCGGAGAGAGGGAGAGCCACGTTCGACTGTCTACCAGTAATAAGAGAAAGGTTGAAATATCATTGGATAAAGCCCAACAGATGGACAACACAGCTCGTCACGGGACACGGAAAATTTAACAGCTGGAAAAATAAGGTGGGCATAGAAATTGACACTGGAAACGGAACGGTAGAGTGCACCTGCGGCGTAGAAGGCAACGCCAAGCACCTACTAGAAGACTGCCCAAAGTACGACCACCTTAGACAAAGATTCAAAAACCAGCACAACATAGAAACCGTAACCCTAAAAGAGATACTGAGGGACAGGAGAATGTGGAACTCTTTTACCTCCTTGGCTAAAGAACTCATCGAAGAGAAGGAATCAAACGATGAACACGAAACATATCTTGCATACATGCAAAACAGCAATTATATCGACTCTGAATCCGATTAAGTAAGGTATGATTAAGCGAAGAACAGAAGGCTCGAGCAAACCAAACGAAATCGGAATAACAACAAACTAAGCCTCAAACTCTGAAATGTCTGTAAAAATAATATCGATAAAGAAAGTGTGGAGAAAACTACCAACTTAGAGAAAAGAAATGGGAAGATTCACGCAAATTACCGAAATAGACGAGACGGGAAGCCCAAGAGATGAATAGTGGTTCGGATTCCACTTAAAACTGTAGGTCCAACAACATATTTCCTAGATCCCCGGTCTGGTTTTGTGTTAAACATAATGCCAATTATGTAAGAATGAGACAATTAACGTAACTTCGAAAGGATGTAAGAACTATGTTGTTATCACTGGTGTGCAGAAATGCGGTGGACGGTGGGTTGGTCTAGTTCCATAAGAAATAGACCAGAGGGGCATTTCTGTTTTTTTTTTCTCGGACAGAGAGGCTTCAGCGTCGTTGACCTGGTATGGGTTTCGGTCCTTCACATGCCTTTTGTAGCTGACCTTAAGATAGGCGATGACCTCTAAGGTTCGGACCATTTGCCGGTTTTTTTATCACTGTTTTTGTTATCGGAAAATTTTTCTACAGATGAGTCGATCACACCGGCTTATACCCGGGAAGTACTCCGATACTCGTGGACGTCAGACGGGGTGCAAAAGTTACAAAATATACTAAGCGCACCAGACTCTATTCGCCACTTACAGTTCGAAGAGTCACTCAATGCACAATATGAGTGTCTTGCAAGCACCTTGCGCACAGCGGCTTTTAATGCGGGCATTTGCATTAAGCATATTGCAAATAGTTCACGTATTAGGCCAATACTCTCGAAACCCTGGTTCGATAAGGAATGTATTTTTGCGAAGAGGGTCTTTCGCCACTCTCTCAGGCATATGAGGAGATCTGCTTACACTCTAACCTCAATTCAGGCATATAAGGCCGCCCAAAAAGCATATTTGGCCATAATCACGAAGAAAAAACTCCACTATGCCTCAGAGGTTACAAATAAGTTTGCGGAGGTGCAAAATGTAGCTGACTTCTGGAGCACTTGTCGACTCTACCGAAAGAAGCACCGCGCGGGGGTACAAGTATCCGCGGACGCATGGCGTGCATACTTCTCGAAGATCTTTCCCCCTGAAGTGTGCCCGCCTGAATCGTTTTACGGGACTTTTGACCCCGCGCTTGACTCCCCTTTCTCGATGACAGAATTAAAGGACAGTATTAGGAGGTTGAGGTCGGGAAAGGCCAGGGGTCCGGATGAAATTCCTGCCGAACTTTTTAAACTTCTGGAGGATTCATGGCTTTCCCGACTTCTGCTCCTTTTTAACGACATCCTGCTCCAGGAGTCCTTCCCCAAAGGATGGGCTCTGGCCTCGATATTTCCCTTTTTTAAAAAAGGCGCGCGCGACGACCCTAGTAATTACCGATTAATTGCGATCACTAATGCCATTGCGAAAATTTTCTCACAAGTTCTGTGTTGTCGCCTGACCGAGTGGGTTAAACGCAGAGGCCTGTTACCCGAAGAACAATCCGGTTTTCGAAGTGGGAGAAGCACGAAAGATAATATCTTCTCGCTCCTCGCCACAGTTCAGATAGCAATTAGGCGCCAAGGTTCTAAAGCATTTGGACTATTTGTAGATTTTAAGCGAGCTTTCGATTCTGTGCATCATTCTCTCCTCTGGCGTAAACTGCACGGTCAAGGCGTTAGTGCGAAGCTTTTGAGGATACTTTCAGCCCTCTATTGTTCGGCCTCAGCGCGTATTCAACTAGAAAGCTGTCCAGCACTGGACTTTCCTGTAACGAAAGGGGTCCTATAAGGCGAAATCCTTAGCCCTCTTTTATTCTTGCTCTACACAGCCGACATTGTGGAATTCTTCCGAGGCAGGGGGGCTCGCGGAGTAGATGTTTCACTCACCCAGGGTCTGTTAATGCTCCTCTACGCCGACGACCTGACTATTTTTTCTTTCTCTTCAGCTGATCTCAAAAGAAAACTGATATTGCTCTCCGAATACTGTGAGCAAAACCAGCTTACAGCCAATATAGATAAAACGAAAATGGTTTGCTTCAGAAAAGCTGGCAAACTAGACGAGTATTCGAAGACTTTTTTATACAGAGATAGTCGGGTTGAGGTTGTGGGCTCATACCGATACCTCGGTATTTTATTCTCCTCATCGACGCGTGGACTCCTGCCAACGGAGGACACAATAATTAAAACGAAAGCGGCGACTGCCACTATTATATCGCTAATTCACTCGGCAAGGATTGATGCCTGGGATGCTTTTTCAAATTATACGGTGCGATGATAATCTCCGTCCTTCTTTACGCGGCACCGTTCTGGACACTCCGTTACTTAGACAAACTGGAATCTGCGCAAATAGGATTTTTTAAGAGTCTTCTCAGTCTGCCAAGAAATACACCGGCATATCTTATTCGTCTAGAACTCGGCATCCCTCACATCGCGGTAGAAATAATTTGGAGAGTTATTAAATGGGTGGCAAAAACTCTTAGACTCCAAGATTCCAGGTTGCCTAAAATATAACTACTGCGCCTAAAGGAATTAGCGAACCGCGAGTCGGCACAAGAGCCGTTTAACTGGGCAGTACAAGTTAAGGCTCTTTTCGATAGGGCAGAGGCGGGGGAGGTGTGGAATAACTTTGACCTGGAAACTTGGGAGCAACAAGGCCCCCTAATTGTCGCAAAATTCGCCGAGGCCTCCAGGAGGAGGGATCTTTGGTCATATTAATTCTGTAAATGTTCAACTGCCAATTTATCGCCTCCCCGAGGACTCGGCATACACATTGTACCCCCCGCGACTGTCCCTCGAGTGTCTTAAGCTCAAAGCGTAGCTGAGGCTAGCGACCATTTTTTCTCGCTCTTTCGCAATTGCTGGTCAGCGTTATTCTTATAATCCGTCATCTCCATGTACTCTTTTTAACATGAATGTGAATGAATCGTTGCTGCACATCCTAACGGAGTGCCCACTTCTTACTTCCAACAGAGTTGAGTTTGCCGCTTTACTATAACCTCGTTCGCTTCACTCCTCTGGACTTTTATGTTCTCTGATCTGCAGCAACGACGCGTACTCCGCGAAGTTTTTGTATAAATTTGTCAGAGCGAGCTTCAAAAGAAGAGCATTTTTACTAGGAGAATAATGTTATTGTAATTCTTACTCTAAGAAATCGCATAATGGATATTTATACTTTCTGTAATACTTACTGCGCTTTTATATTTAGTCTTAACTGAGACTGTGATTTAGTGTCATTTAATTAAGTCTTGTAGTTTTCTCTACTATTTGTACAGCTTTTGTATCCGTAAAAATCGGAACTCCTTCTTCATGGGATACTATTCCCGTATTTGAGAATAAAATTTTTATTGCTACTATTACTACTACATACAATAGTTTTAATAAGTGTTTAAACATTATTAATTGGAAGCTATAATGAAATTCTGATTCCTGATTGTTAAGTGAAATTTACTTCCGTAAATTATTTTTTAATTTAGAAATTTGGGCTCTCAAAATTGCCAAAAACAGAAAAGAAAAGAAAATTATACTTTTAAAAATAATTGTGTTTGTAAATATTCTTTTAAACATTTCACTACATATTGTGCTAGTGTCATGTACAAAGTACGTATATCTAATTTTTGAGAGTGATTTATAAAATAATACAATAACTATTTATTTAAGGAATCCAATTCTACTATTTTTTAAAAATAATTAAGTGAAATTTTGAAGAAAATAATATTACAGATGAAAATGTTAGAAACATTTTATATAATATAGTAACATAATTTCAAATAATATATATTTTATATATTTATGCGTCATCATATTGACTGCTAATAAGGTTTGATATCATATAATTTCATAGATCAATTTTATTCATATATAAATATATAATATAACTGAATATGCCAAAATGACAACGGAATCCGCAAAGATTTCGCAACTTTGGTTAAGTATATCTTTTTGCTAAGAAATTTGGAAATAATTATTTAAATAATTATTTATTCATTCAAAATTTTTTATCATTATTTTCTAACGTAAATTGTTTTATTATTATATTTTAAATTAAAATAATTTACTTATGAAAGTTATTTATTTATTGAAAATAAATAAATAAATGTTTAATCTAGTCTATCGATTCAATGGATTCAATACGCGTCCCTCGCGTTGGCTTCCTGGAAAGTAGGGGAAACACTCGTTAGGGAGGGGCGGGAGGGAGCAACGCGGTAAGATACGAGCGCCACTCTCGTCATGCGGCAAGGTTGGCGTAATCCAGACCGATCCGTGACGCTTAATGGAGAACACATTCACTTCCGTGTGCTATATTAAAAAAATTCAAAATGGCGCACCAATATTCTCTTCAAAATAGGCATTTTTTTCGTTACGAAAAATGTTGACTTCTGCATCGAATCCGCCATTTTGAATTTTTAAAAGCGGAGGTCACATTCGTATTCAGAGACCCCGAAAACCCCCGAGTAAACATTTTCAGCCAAAACTGGTAAAAGATGCAAAAAAATTCCACCATATTCAGCGCCATTTTGAATTTTTTTAATATAGCATAATCTTTATAATCATAATTTCCGAAATCCTTGAATATGTGATTTAACAAATTACTGTGTGTCATGGGAATAAAATAATGTAAACCATTCTGATAATATGAGTAGAGCACGAAAATTACTGATTTTATCGACTTTGAAAGGCTCGTATTGTCAGGAAAAATTTGTTGAAAGCAAACTACCCTCATATTTTTCAAGTACAAGTACTATTAACTCGTTTGTAGCCTTTTATTGCATGAAGAAACCATTTTCTTGGTTAGAATCGGTTGTTTTCTAAAAAGAAACCCTGTCAAATAGCGTTTTTTTATGAAAATTTGCAAAAAAAATAGACATTTGTCGCTTTTTTAGTTGATTGCATCGTGTAGAGCATACCCCAAAACACCAAGAAAATGTAGTGGCGTAAAAAACTAACAGCGATTGGATTAAAATTTGAGAGCCCAAAGTCGCTGTTCAATTTTGTGATATTCAGGCGTTAATTGGTTAAATAGTCGCTCTATATAGGCTCTGTTTGGCAAAATGATACTTCAGCCTACTCCAAAAAAATTCAGGGTTGTTCAGAAATTAGTTACCTTTCAAATGAGCGTCGGTTTGAATGTTTTCGTAGGTTACTTTCAGAGATAAAAAATAAAACCCCAAAAATAAATTTTTCGCCATGTTAATCAAATGCAAAATTTCGAGCGCTTTGAGCGACCTCTAAACGTCCTCTAATCGATTTTTGACAAGAGAGAAAATATTTTTCTTTTTTTTTCCTATCGATTGCCACTGTATCGGAGTCGATTTTTGGAAATGTTCATTTTTTGAAACACCCTAATATATATACTAGGTTGCGGATCTGCGTCGAAACGATATAGTAAATAGATGGAATGATTGCATCTCTCATTGCATATAAAATGTTTAATTGAAATGCATATTTCAATTAGTTTGAAGTAATGTTGAAATAATTATGAAATAATAATCTGAAATAATAATCAATAATATGCATATTTACATGGATATCATTTTTTTTGTAAATGAACTTCTTACAATTCTCTGGCAGGTTTCCGAATGTTCTTTGCTTTATTTACTCATGAACAATCATCTAAAAGTTGTTGCGGGCTTTATCAACGAAAAACTGTAATTTTTCTAAATATATATCGACAGTTGATAATGAAAAACAATGCAAATCCACATTATCACACAAAAGTCTAGAATTTCTGTATATTCTTTACCAATAAATTGTTATAAACAATTATTTTTTATAAAAAAAAACGGGTATTTTATTTTTTACATATATCGTACTTCCTATGGTTAGTTTGGCACTAATTGCGATATGCTAGGCATGAGCAGAAGCGGGTTTTCGTTTGTATTGTTTATTTATTTTTTTTAACAACAATTTGACGATCTTTTATAAAACGTTATGCATGTTTTGCACCTAATTTTTCCCGTAAAATCGATTGGCGCAGTCGGATTTCCCCTAAAACCACTTTTGACGAAATTATTGATAACAAATTGTTATGAACAATTATTTTGTAAAAACCAAAATACAGGGATATTTAATTTTTTGCATATATCTTATTTTCAATAGTTAGTTTGGCGCTATCTGCGCTGTGGTAGGCATAGGCCTTAATTAACACTTTCTAATGTAATTAGAAATTAAATTGTAATTTAAAATTAAGTACTTTTATTGAAAAATAAAATAATTTCAAACAAATTTCATTTTCCCAAAAAAATGACCGAAAACATTTTTCAACTTAAATTTTGGTGATGAGTTCGTATTTTTTTTTAAAAATCTGCTATTTTATCTTGAAGAAAATGATTTCACCTATCATTTCCAAAAATAAAAATGGCGGAGGCTCTTCTCGTTTTTAAGCTATGATTTTTGAAAGAGCGCAATTCACTGTGCTCAACTATCCGATACGCGCCGCAGCACTCAAATGAATGTTGCATATTTTTTATTCTTTAACGTAGCGGCGCCGAGTTTTTTTTCTAGCAAGTATAATGTGATTCCGTTTGTATATATGTCAATCATCGTGAACATCGCGTATAATGGCTATTTACAGAAATGTATATGTAATATCTTTTACGGCGTTTCATAGAGATAAACAAAAATATTGTCTTGCCTTAATTTACTTATTATTCTGCATAATTCTAACCAAATTTTATTATTTTTAAGCAATTAATTATTTAAGTTATTATATTATAAAATATATTTTTAATTTTCATGGCTCCTGTCAGTCGTTGTTGCAATCCTTTCAAGAAAAAGGGACATATATAAAAAGTTGGAAGAAAACAGTTACCCAAAATTAATAATGATCTATGTAAAAAGATTAATCTTAATTATAATACATGGTTAAGTCGCGAAATTTGTGATTCTTGCCGATTAATGCTACCAAGTGAAAGCTACAATAAAGCCGCTGACGATTTTTCTTATGATTTACTACCTGCCTCATCATCATACCAGAGTAGCAAAGAATTACCAGGTTCTGAAAACTCAAATTAGCCTTATGACCCTGTGAATGAAATATTAAAAACAAAAGCAGGTGATGAAATAGATATGATCGAGCCAAATTTTGTTGGTTGCCCTAATTAATTTAAACAAAATTCTCGAACTTTTGAATGTTTCTCCGATAAGTTGGAAACATCGCAGGTCAGAAGCTGCCGGAATTAGAAAAATGACTGACATAAAAACGGCCCTTGACTGTGAATTGAAAAAAGTGTTTCTGAAAGTACGTCATGATGAAGCCAAAATAATTAAGTTAAAGAAAAAATTGCATTAACTTATCAAAATTCGGAAAAAGTAAAACTTTTAACTATGGTACCAAAATCATGGAAAGCTCGGTGTATTGAGAAGGAATTTAACGTTCCATAAAGTCTAGCTATTAAAGCTGAACAGCTTCATGAAGAATTCGGAATCGGTTCATACCCAAAATCAAAATCAGGAAAAAATTACCTGATGAAACAACTTCTATTGTTCATAATTTTTATTACAACTCAGAGTATAGTAGAGTATTGCCCGGAAAAAAGATTTTGTAACAATAAGAAAAGATGATTCAAAATTACATGTACAAAAGCGTTTACTTTTAGTTAATTTAAAGGAACTATATGCTGCTTTTAAAAATGAAAACCTGCATTTAAAAATTGGCTTCTCTACCTTCGCTACTTTGAGGCCAAAGGAATGCATTCTAGCCGGAAGTAGTGGAACACATTCGGTTCGTGTGTGTAAAATACACCAAAATTTTAAATTGATGATGATTGGGGCTGGATTAAGTGATATGAGAACAGGCATATTTTGAGTCATTTGAGACACTAATTTCTGCTGTAGTATGCAATCCTCCGACACAAAGTTGCTACTTCCGGACATGTTTGTCTTGTCCTGGTATTGATAACGTACAACAACATTTGCTTGTGATGTTTAAAAATAATTTCGTAGACGAAGTTACTCACAAACAATGGACGTCAACGGATCGCTCAATGTTAGAAACTGTTGTTCGTTCTGTACAAGATTACATTGAAAAGTTAGGTAATGATTTAATAATTCTCCTGAAACATCATTTTATTCCTAAATCGCAAAGTAAATTTCTTAAAGATTCTAAAGACAACATAGAGGACGGCGAATTCTTTGCATTGGGGATTTTGCCGAGAACTACTCTTTTGTTGTTCAAGATGTGGTTCAAGCATACCACTGGAATAAAGATCAAGTGACAATTCATCCGTTTGTTGTCTACCACAAAGAAAATGAAACACTCGGTCATGATACTTTCGTCATAATTTCTGAGAGTCTGGATCATAATTCCGCTGCTGTTCATTTGTACAATAAACGATTAATCAAAAAATTAAGAAAACAATACGTAGTTAAAATAAATATAATTTTATTAATCTTGCACATCAAAAACAGGATTTTGATGTGGATGCTGAATGGCACTTTTTTGCCACTTCACGTGGGAAAAGTCCTTGTGATGGGTTAGGGGGGAAGTAAAGCGGTTAGCAACACGTGCTAGCCTTCAAAGGCCGTTTGATTCCGAAATTGTCACTCCTCATTCCTTATTTGAATGGGCTGAAACAGCTATGCCAACGGTGAAGTTTATTTATTGTACAAAAAATGATCTTGAAGGACATCGCAAAAGTTTGCAACAAAGGTTCTCGAAAGCAACAACTGTAAAGGGAACAAAGGACTTTCATTCTTTTGAACCATTGAATCAATATCAAATTCGTTGTAAAACAATTTCTTCTTCATCAGAATTTATTAATGTAAATATTCAAAAAGAAAATTTGTGAAAAGTTTTAAAATTTTTAAGTAAAAAAAAAAAAAAAAAAAAAAAAATAAAAAAAAAAAATTAAAATTAAAAAAAAAAAAATTAAAATTAAAAAAAAAAATTAAAATTAAAATTAAAAAAATTAAAATTAAAATAAAAAAAACATTAAAATTAAAATAAAAAAAAATTAAAATAAAAAAAAAATTAAAATTAAAATAAAAAAAATTAAAATAAAAAAAAAATTAAAATTAAAATAAAAAAAAATTAAAATAAAAAAAAAATTAAAATTAAAATAAAAAAAAATTAAAATAAAAAAAAAATTAAAATTAAAATAAAAAAATTAAAATTAAAATAAAAAAAAAATTAAAAAATAAAAGCCAAAAAAATGGGGCTACGTGGTTGGCCCTGAGTCGAGCAAAAACCGAAAATTAGTTTTAATGATATAAAATCAACACGCATAGTACTATTTGTAAGAAATATAATGTCTCAAAACCTCATGCTCCATGGATAACTGACACAATTATGATTATGATAAAGAAAAGAAATGCGGCTTAAACAAAAAAGCGAAAGTCTAAACAACCTTCTGATATTGCTTACTATAAAAGCCTCCGAAATTATACCACTTCTGCGATTGGGTGTGAACGCACAGCATACTTGCAAACGATTAGCAAACTCCCTCAAAAGAATTTCTGGTCAACTATTAAATATCTTGGTATTTCAAAACCGATCTTACCTCAGCTTCCCTCCTCCCTAATTGATCCAGATGGTCTAAATGAACATTTCACTAGTCTTCCTCAAACTCGTCCTAAAGCAAATCTAATTACCCATTATTTGGGTATTATTTAATTATTAATAATATTAAATTTAATAATATTAAATTATATAATTTAACTTCCTATTCGCCCAGCATCCCCATGTGTACATCGTTTTCCTTTACCCCAATATCTATGAATAACCTAATAAACATAATTAATAAAACTAAGAGCATGGGTGCGGGTTTAGACGGCATTACAGGTGAGATGTTTTTAAGATCTTATAAATTTTGTTTACCAGAGATTCTCAATATCATTAATACAATTATTGCAACCTCAAATTTTCCTGAAGTGTGGAAATCTGCATCTGTTCATCCAATTCCCAAAATTACAAAGCCTATGGTTCCAAAAGATCTTCGTCCGATTAGTCAGCTACCAATTCTTTCCAAAATATTTAAGGAAGTTTGTTACCAGCAATTGTTGGTGCATTTTATTAAGTTCAAACTTTTCCCAGCGTTTCAATCGGGCTTTAGGCGCTTTTTTGGTTGTGAAACTGTGCTCTTAAACGTATCTGATGAAGTATTAACTAACTGAGATCATAAGTGTCTGACTCTTTTATGTCTTCTTGATTTTACTCGTGCCTTTGATACCTTCAGCCATGACTTATTGATAGCAAAATTAGCATTTTATGGAGTGTCTAAAGAGACTTTCGACCTCCTTCGCTCTTATCTAATACATAGATCTTTAGTGTTCGCAGGTGTAATTCTATAAATGAAACAGAACACTTTTTAATAAACATTAACTTTCAACATTTATTTAACTAATTCTAAAATACATCATGAAACGTTATTCTCGCAATACATGAGCGACGGTTTGGTACACGTAAACTTGATTGCTGGCGTGTCGAATAATCTGCGACGAAGTAGTTGCAATCGAGCGCCTAGGACCTCGTAGTCCTAAAGCGTGGTATGCCTAACATCTTGTTCAGGTTGAAAAACAGATCTGCCTCAAATTGACGTCCTTGATCCGTCGTGATGTAGTCTGGAACTCCAAATCTTGCGATCCAGCTGTTGACGAATGTACTGGCTACTGTTTCTGCCGTGATGTTAATGATTGGGATTGCTTCTGGCCAACGTGTGAAACGGTCGACGCAGGTTAAGCAATAGCGAAAACCTTTGGATTCTGGAAGCGGTCCGACAAGATTTAGATGAACGTGTGCGAATCTGCCTTCCGGAATTGGGAAATCTGCGACTGGTGTTTTTACATGTCTTGTTACTTTAGAACGTTGACACTCGCTGCAATTGCGTACCCATTCTATGATGTCCTTGTGCATTCCTGGCCATATAAAGCGTTGCGTAATTAACTTGTTTGTTGCTCTTGTGCCGGGATGCGATAGACTATGGAGCGAGAAAAAAAACTTGTCTTCTTAGTTTTCTTGGGACGAATGGTCTGCTTTTCTTCGTTGAAACGTCGCAAACTAATTTCATGTCAGTTCGTGGGATGAGCGTGCGCTGCAGTCGTAGGGTGGAAGATGGCTGTTGTGCAAACGTAGCTAGCTCTTGGTCGTCTTTCTGCGCCTGCACTAGATCTTCGATGGTAACTGCTTCTGCGATTTCGCATATCCTTGATAGGGTGTCGACAACGACGTTGTCTTTCCCGGGCGTGTGTTGAATGTCCGTGGAAAATTGACTGAAGTCGAGGTGCCGGTACTGACGTGGCGACATTTTATCGGTATTTTTCTGGAACACATAAATTAATGGCTTATGGTCCGTGTATATAGTGAATGGTCGTCCTTCTTGGTCAAGTAGTTCTTACTTGGCCAATTGCCAGTAGTTCACGGTCATATGCGCTATATTTTACTTGAGCTGCCGAAATTTTTCTGGAGAAAAAAGCCAATGGCTGCCATGTTCTGTCCACCAGTTGTTGCAAAGATGCGCCTATTGCGAAGTCCGAAGCGTCTACGAAGATGGTTAATGGTGCATTAGTTTTAGGATGCGCGAGAAGTGTGGCCGACGGTAAAGCCTGCTTACTCTCCTCGAAAGCTTCCCATCTTGCTTGTGTCCATTGAACTGCCTTCTGACCCTTAGTATTTGGTCCTGCTAACGCTTCGTTTAACGGTGCTTGTATCTTTGCAGCGTGTGGGATGGAACGTCTGTAAAAGTTGAACATTCCTAGAAAACGCGTAGCTCTTTGCAAGTGGTTGGTAAAGGGAACTCGGTAATCGCGTCCACTTTAATTTGTAAAGGTTTGATACCGTCGGTAAAGATTGTATATCCTAAATAGTTTACCTCTGTTTATCCGAAAGTACACTTTCCTGGATTTAGAACTAATCCTACCTCCGATAGCCTCTCGAACAGTGCTCGAAGGTGTGTTTGGTGTTGTTCCGGTGTCTCGGATGCGATTAGGACATCATCGAGATAGACAAAACAGAAGTCCAATCCTCTCAAAACTTCGTCAATGAACCTTTGAAATGATTGTGCTGCATTCTTTAAACCGAAGGGCATTCGAGTACTCTCGTAAAGACCGAATGGTGTGGTTATTGCAGTCTTTGGAATGTCTTCTTCTGCTACGGGTATCTGGTAGTATGCGCGCATTAAATCCAACGTAGAAAAGATTGTTTTTGCATGTAATTCATGTGAAAAATCTTGTAGATGTGGTACTGGATATCTGTCCGGTATGGTCCTGTCGTTTAATCGACGGTAGTCTCCACAAGGGCGCCATGATCCGTCCTTCTTTTTGACAAGGTGAAGAGGTAACGACCATGGGCTGCTAGATGGACGTATTATCCCTGCCCGTATTAACAATTGGAATTCTTCCTGTGCGTCTTTGTATTTCTCTGCCGAAAGTTGTCGGGCTTTGCTGGCTAACGGTGGACCTGGAGTTGTCGGAATGAAATGTCTTGTGTTATGATGAACATCCTTTGTGAATCCTGCAGGCTTGGTGATCTCGGGATACTCGTTCAATGAATCGTGGTAAATTGACGAATCTGAGATGGTTTTCATTTCTTCTCGTATTCCTTTTGAAAAGAATCCTTGTGTAGATATCTTTGTTGTTTCGTTGGTTATTTTTCCTTTAGGGGTATTAATCACGCTGTTGAAATGCGAGAGAAAGTCTATACCTAGGATTGGTTGTGTTACATCCGCTATGACGAAATTCCATATGTAGTCTCTTCGAAGTCCGAGATTTAACTTCATACGGTGCGTACCATATGAAGCTATGTGCGAGTTATTGGCCGCTGCCAGCTGATAATTTTCTTGGCGGATGCTGCCGAATTTCCTTCGCGGTAGAATTGATAGTTGTGCTCCGGTGTCGACTAAAAATTGCCATTTAGTCGCTTTGTCGATTACGAATAAGCGGCGTCCGATCTGTGACAGCTCCATTGCCGCATCTATATGCTGTCGTTGTTGTTTCCCGATGGTGGCTGCTTAAAAGTGCAAGGCAGCAAGCATCTTTGAGCTTGTGTGCCCCACTTTCGGTGATACCAGCAGAGTCCGAACGCATCGCTGTGTCGACTTTTTGAATTTGACCTCGATCGTACTCGTTCTCGCGGTTTTCTGGCCTTTGGTCCGCCTCTGCATGCTTGTGTCGTGGGTTGTTGAGTTGCGAGTCTCCTTTCTAAATTTGCCATGGTAGCCCGCAATTCTGCTATTTCGGCAGTATGTGCAGGTGACACTTGTGAAATTGTAGGTGGAGTAGTTATCTCGCTGATGTGGTCCGCTAACACAGCTGCATCGTTCAGAGGAAGTTGTACTTGGGCGAGAATGATAGGCTGGAAAGCAATGGGTAGTCTGCTAATCCATAGAGTACGCAGTGCTGCTTCGTCTAGGTGTTTTCCTGCCAGAAATTGTAATCTTCGCAAAAAGGCTGAAGGAGATCTGGATCCTATTTCTTCTCTTTCTATCAATTGTTTGATTTTTGCTTCCTGTCACGCCGATAGTCTTCTGATGAGTTCCGTCTTTAAAGTGTCATATTTTTCATTGGAAAGAGGCTGTGCTATGATGTCGGCCACTTTCAAAGATGCTTGCCTATCTAAATGTGAGACTGCGTGGTTGTATTTTGTAATTCCGTTAACAATACCTGCTAACGAAAATTGCTCTTCTAGATGAGAGAACCAAAGTTCCGGAGAGTCGGTCCAAAAAGGTGGCACTTTGACTGCTACTGCGTTGACATTTGGTTGTAACTGCGCTAGGGCTTCTTGTAGATTTGCAAGCGAAACGTTTTCGGGATGCTTCTCTGATTCGTCTCCCATGGTGAGGAATTGCTGCGCTCCATATGTTGCTTCTACTGCTCCGTCGGGGTCACCACTTTAGTGTTCGCAGGTGTAATTCTATAAATGAAACAGAACACTTTTTAATAAACATTAACTTTCAACATTTATTTAACTAATTCTAAAATACATCATGAAACGTTATTCTCGCAATACATGAGCGACGGTTTGGTACGCATAAACTTGATTGCTGGCGTGTCGAATAATCTGCGACGAAGTAGATGCAATCGAGCTTCCTTACGCGCGCAGCGAAGAGCGGGAGGAGTCCCTGGCGGCGTATACGGCGAGACGGCGGAGGCACATAGAGGAGTGACCGTAACGGCGGAGGCTGTAGCCACTCCTGGCTGGCAGCACGTTACGGCACTGGACTGTGGTTCCTCCGTGAACTTGCGGGTCGAAAGGCTGTGTTGCAGCGAGGATATCGGAGCTATGCGCACCAAATTCCGTGACTTCTTCTTAGCGCGGAAGGATCGGTCCCGAAGTGTGTATCCCAAGCTGAACACTGGAGGCGGCTCGAGAACTCGACCAGGAGGCTGAGTCGAGGCTCGAACAGAAGCGCAGACCCGAAGACGCAGTTGCAGAGGAGCTGGATGCTGCTGCTGGACCGCTGTAGAGTAGAGGGTCGGCCGGTTCACCAGGCTGGTTGAGGTCCTCTTCGTAGGGGCCTGCATAAGCCTAGGCTGGAAAGAAAGGAGCCGAAAAAATACCGCCGGAGAGTTCTCTCCCTATGTTCCTTGTAGAAGGCGGTCGACGAGGAATTCTCGAATCGTACCCAGAGAACTCCTTATCAATCGCGGCAGAAAGCGTTTCACTAGTGGATTAGCTCCCCTGAATTTTTATTTTGCGCAACCCGCTAGTATATACGTGTACACGTGGTTGCCGTTAACACAGGGGCCGATGCGTTTATATTCTCCTGCGTCGCATACACGTTGCGGTCTGCCAATGTTTAAGGACCGCTAGAGATCTCTGTCAGTTACTATAAAATCTGAAAATTTAAGTTTTACTTCTTCTAAAAAGATTCTAAAAAGTGGTGTTCCACAAGGAGCTAAATTAAGTTCATTATTACTTATCATTTTTACCATAGATATTTATGATTGTTGTGATAATGTAAAAATTAAAACCTATGCTGATGACACGCAAATTCTCATGCTTGTAAGTACGGAAAACTTGATTAGAAATTGTATTACATTTAATTTGGATATATTAAAAATTGAAAACTGGGCTAATGATAATGCCTTAGTTATCAACCTGAATAAAACTAAAATGTTATTTGGAAGCAATTGGAAGCGATCATTACTTATCAAAAGTTAATATCGATAATATCAATATTTATGTAAAAGGCAATATCATCCCATTAACAAATGAAGCAGTGGATATAAATATTGAATGATCATTGCTTCATCCTTTTAAGCTACTAGTTTAAAATTAATTAGATTTTTTATATACCGTGTTTCTCTTTTTAATGTTTCATTTTCGAAAACTTCTTAACCCTGCGAGAGCAGTCTGTCATCATTGCACGTCAAATAGCGCGTATCGGATAATTGAGCACAGTGAATTGCGCTCTTTCAAAAATCATAACTTAAAAACGAGAAGAGCTTCCGCCATTTTTATTTTTGGAAATTATAGGTGAAATAATTTTCTTCAAGATAAAATAGCAAACTTTAAAAATAACACGAGCTCAATACCAAAATTTTAGTTGAAAAATGTTTTCGGTCAGTTTTTTGGGAAAATGAAATTGTTTTGAAATTATTTTATTTTTCAATAAAAGTACTTAATTTTATGAACAAAATGCGCGTAGTCTCATTTCAATGCGATAATTAGAACAATAGATATCGCAATTTAAAGAAATTCAATGATCATGACGTCACGGGCGCCATTTTGAAAATTTTCGAAAAATATTTTACCACGATATTTTCCACACCGACACCTATCAAATATTTCATTTTCGTTGAATTCCGCGACCCCCACCACAACCTTGATATTGTTGACGTGGAATGACCCTGATATAGATAATATATTCTATAACACTATAAATATATAAAGATTTAGAAAACGAATATTGTAGGTGACCAATATTCCATTTCAAATCATGCAATGAAAATAAATTTAAAATTCAAAATCATGCTTTATACGATTTTTATTGTTCTTTTGGGTACATAAAGAGATACGTATTTTTTTTGTTTTGCAAACAACAAATTTTTCGCGAAGGTGCGGTCTGCACAAAGTTCGCTGATGATTTCATTTTTCCCAAACAGTAGGAAATTATATACAAATCGCTCTATTTCCGTTAAAAATCGATTATTTAGCATTCTGTTTTCTTAATTTAGTAGTGTTTAAAATGTTCTTATATGGCCATTTTGAAATTTAAAAAAATTTGGAAAATTAACAAAATGGCGGCTATATGTTGAAAATTAAAAAACATCATTTTTCAAAATTCTAATTTTTTTTGATTAGACAATATACAAAGGAATGTTTTCCAATAGGTTTGGTCTGCGCTAAAATGGTGAGGAAGCGTCTGGATTTTTTTTTTAATCGGCATTTATCAGGTTGCGGCAACGTCATCTTTCAGTTAGTGAAATAAAAGGGAAATTTGGATCACATCCATTAGCCATAGAAACTTTCAAATATTATTATTAAACAATTTGATTATATTTTAAGAATAAATGCGTGCTATTATTAACGACCGGTGGAAGACATTCGTTGAAAAATTGTCATCCGTCAGTATATAAAAATGAACCTGTCGTTCAGGTTTCATGTTACAGATGAAGCACACATCTACTTATCTAATCGTGAAACAATTGCAATTCAAAAAGCACCCCAATTCGTGAGAAGCAATGGGACTCACTTCAAAAAGTACCCTAATGGGATGAGAATCCTATGACGTCCATGTCGTTCATCCTGGGTAGCGCTAAGTAGGGTTGTAATATTCATTGTAAGATTCTTAATATATGAAAGAAAAATTTCTCCTGAAAAATTTGCACTTTTCTTATTTTTTTTTTGTTCTATTTAGGCATTATTATTAGACATCAACAACGGCGATACGCTCAATTTTATGAACGAACCTAACGGTGTTTGAACATATTTTCCTTGGGCCGATAATGGAGTAAGCGGCATCACGTTTTTATTCTTAAAATATAAAAAATTGTTTGTCAATGTAAATATGTAAAAGTTTCTATTTGTATGCTCAACATTTTCCTGTTGTTTTACTAACTGAAAGATGACGTCGCTAAAACCTGATAAATAACGATTTCTTTTTTTCAGAAAAAAAATTCTTGACGCTTTCACACCGTTTTAGCGCAGACCAAACTTATTGCAAAACTTTCCTTTTTATATTGTCTAATTATGATTAAAAAAATAGAATTTCAAAAATCAAGTTTTTCTTTTTTTTTTTTCAAAAAATGACCGCCATTTTGTTAATTTTTAAAAATTTTTTAAATTTCAAAATGGCCATGAAAGAACATTTAAAACACTACTAAATTAAGAAAAAAAGAATGTTAAAATATCGATTTTTAACGGAAATAGACAGATTTGAAAATAATTTCCTACTTGTTTCGGATAAAAATGAAATCACCAGCGAGAGATTTTGTGCAAAACAAAAAAATACATGTCTCTTACTTTACCTAAAAGAACAATAAAAATCGTATAAAACATGATTTTAAATTTGAAACTTTTTTCATTGCAGGATTTGAAATGGGATTGGTCAAATGGAGAATTGCAACACCTTACAAAATTATGTCGAATACCCAGATATAACTTAAAAAAATTGTGATAAGACAATTTTTTGAAAATAAATTTGTTATTTTGGGCCCTGAATCGCGACGCTCTTCAGTTTCTAAATATTAATCGAGAAAAATAATGTAAATTCATAATTATTATTTGTAAAAGAACAGACTTTGAATATAGATAAAATTATAAACGTATTCTTCAAAACGTGCAAGTAATGAAGACACTTCTTATGCACTGTTTGACATTATTTATTACAAGTATTTTTATTTGTTGGCAAAGAATAATTTAAAATTTTTTTATAATATTGTGAATTTACATTATATTTTCACTGACAACTGTCGATAAATATTAAAAAAAGTCACCCAAAAACTTTTAAATGAATGTTGATCGGCGAATAAAGAAAGAACAATCGGATACCCAGCCAGAGAATTATAAGAAGTCCATTGACAGAAAAAAAATACATACATGTAATTGTGCATATTATTGATTATTTCAACATTACTTCCGAAAAAATATTTCAGTTGAACATATTCTAGGCAATGTAGTACACTTCCAATATTAACTGTTGAAATTTAGTATTTATTAATAACAAGACTTTTCAGAAGAGTCAAAGACTTTCAAATTTGATTATTAAAATTGTCACTTTTCTTACAATTGTTAATAATTTTTAACGCCGACTTTTTTATGCATATTTTATGGTATGTTAAGAATTAACTTTAAGATGCAATATTCTACTTGAAAAATAAAGGAATACGAGTTTGTTTACATTTTTATAAACAATTTTTTACTGTATAGTTTACCAAAATTGATTACTCCAAATTTTGTCAATAACACAAATTTTTGTAAGTTTCTTATTGAGATGCTCTGAATTACCTTTCACTCATGCTCTGGATTTTTTTCTTGCATTTTTCATACTTGTTAAAAATATCACGAAATATGAATTTTAAATGCATTCAACTTATAAATGTTCAAAAAAGAAAAATTCTAAAGTGATAAACAGTATGAATGTTTAATTGTTCGACACGCTATCATTTTGTAGGTCGAAAATGGTAAAGCAATAAAAATAAAGGGGTCAAAATAAATTTCGTGATTCCCTTTAAACTTCTGAATGGATATTTATACATTGCACTATTGGTTTTGGGTTTTGGGTTTGGTTTTGACATCTTGACTCTACTTTTTACAACTACGATGTTTATCAACAGATCTATTTTTGCAATGAGAAAGAAAGAATATTTTATTTGTATTTTGCATGTAAAATGGAGATATTTCTTACTTATTTCTGCCAGTAATGCTTCATACTGAACAGATCAAAAAACGCAGGGATGTATTGGTTTGGAACTTAATTACTATAAATCCCATAATTCGTGCTACATAATGGAAGATTCGTTAGTAGCGTAGAATCTGAATCAGTTAAAGACAAATGCGATATAACTATTAGAAAATAATAGATATCCATATCGAGGAAACTTAGTCATATAACAAATTTTCAACATTATTACCGATTTCAGTGAATCTATAAAAAAGAATCTATACATAAATATGTTTAGATTCTTTTTTAAACTAGTTAGTCCAGGCTCCTGGTATGGTAATGCAAAACTCCACGCTATCAAACTATAAGGGTTAACGAGGGCAAATGTTTCCAAAAAATAGGTTTTTCTGAAATAACTCGAAAAATATCACATTAAACAAAAAAAGAAATTCACGAAAATTGTATTTGGGGAAATTCTACACAATGTCGACTTTTAAAACAGCTTCTGCGACCAATAGAAGCCGAGATAGTTTTTTCAAATATTGGCAGTTTTTCGGAGTAACCGTAACCCGCGTTTTTCGCTTATAAGTCAAAAATGACCATTCGCATCGCAAAATACTTCAAATAAAAGTTGTAGAGGATGAAATTACGAACAACTTTTATTTGTTTATTTAATGTTTTGCGTTCAATATTTACGGAGATATGACCGTTTAAAAAAACAAATTAACGCACAATCGGAACGTTTTTTGCGATGAAATCAATAATTACTCGAAAACCCTGCTTCATGTGGTAAAAGCGCATATAATGAAAGTTGCAAATAATGAAATTTCGAATCTTTATGTTTAAGAAAAAAACATTATGATCATAAATCCACGATGGTACAAAAGAAAAATATGAAAAATTGATATTTTCATGTAATTTTGTTGTAAATAAGCATTTTTTGGGTACATTTAGAGAGTAGTAGTATCCGAACTATTTTGAAGAGGATAAAATCAGCTGCGTAAAGTGAGCGTCTGTTGGAGTTTCTACGATGAGTAATTGTTGAAGAGTTATAGCTGTTTGAAGTTTCATGCAAAAAAGTCAAAATTAGTAACAATTACAATTTTTGTGAAAAAACAAGCGTAAAAATGTTTGTTAAAAATCGGTTATCTACTGATATTGAAATTGAATTATTAATAATAATAGTAATAATAATAACAAAAGAAATAAAGGGGGCCAACAAAATTTCATACTGATGCTGATCTGGTATAGATTTTATCAAAAAATGTATCACTTTTCGGCAGATTGAGCGAGATCAAAAACAAATGTTGCCGTTAGAAGTTGTTATTTACGTAATAATAATAAAAATAACAACAATAATTTGAATAATTAAAATGGTTATAATTTATTACATTCATTTATACCTATCCAATCTATTCGAAAGAACATTTTTACATAAAAAAATACAAATTTACAAATGATCAAAAAAATGATGAAAAAGTGAAGAATTTAGTTTCAGATTGTTGTTGTTATTAATTGTGTTATTAATTTATAATATTATTGATAAATAGTATCTACTTAGTCATTTTGTTATGGGAATGTTATTACGTCATTTTCATTATAAGAAAGAAATGATAGAAAGTTCATTTCCTTCAAAACATAATTTAAAAAAGTTAAAAATAATTAAAATTCGCAATTTCTACGGTTCATAAATAGTTTATAACATATAGGCTTTTAAAAAAAACAATACTCCTCTATCGAGATTTGAAACCATGAAACATTAGTTGCGAAAGAAGCACTATACCGCCTGAGCCAACATAGCTTCTATAAAAGATTGCGATATTCGCATCATATAAGTTACTACTTATTGCTTAAAAGGTAGTAAATTCAAATATGATTTTCTAGATAACGATTGAGTGTTGCACCGATCTTTCTGATAATCAAAAGAGTGGTAAGTATGTGCAATATTATGAGAAAGTTTCAATAAAATCGGTGAGGATCACCGCACCTGAGGTTCCTTTGTGAGAGAATGAGATGACACCCTTTTACATTCTTGTCCCCCTCTCTCTCTCTCTCTCTCTCTCTCTCTCTCTCTCTCTCTTTCTGCTCCCGTATATGCCGCGCCGCCTTGATCCCATACCCTTCGTATATGGATGGATTCATGCATGCACACATCCAAACTACATGGCGGTATTACATATGTATGCCTGCGCACGCTCGTGGGGCCCTGGGAAGCACCCTATAAAACAAGAGAATACCTACAATCCTGACATTCGCTTTGAGCTCCATCTCACCGAAAAACGCGGAACTGATATACGTCAAATCTTTCGCTTGTGCCGTCATTACCCGCCTCGAGTCGCAATTTGCAGATTATGCCTCGAAAACATAATTAATTTGCATAAAAATGGGTGGCATAAAAATGTTAAAATTAAAGGCGTAATCTGCAAAGGAGTTTTACTTCCGGTTTGGTAGTTCCACAATGGCCACCGCGGCGCTCAGGGGCTTCAGAAGAACACCCTTAACTTGATTTTTCAACAATTTGCCTTAATGCCCTATTTATTTCATATAATGATCTGGGTTTAAATCATCGATTACAAATCGTTTCATATAATATTCGTACCTGCAAAAGATTCCTTTTTATGTACTAGAAAATTAAACCGTTAGGAATTTGTATTAAACATTTCTTAGTTAATGAAAAAACCAGGTATCACACGTAAGAGCAGAGGAGCTTATTTTGGTATATCAACTCTTACAAGCAGAACGATTTTCTTGGGAATTTTACCATTATACGCAGTTATTTCAAGAATAGAGCACATGGGAATATTATTGCTAACAAATTTCGGCGACAACTTTTATAAGAAATGTTTGCATAATGAACATTTTTTTCCCACTTAAACATCCCTAAACTAGGTCAGTCGGAAATCGACATAGTGCGAATAAAGCATAAGGAATACCTTTTTCTAATTGGTTGCGCTTTTATTATATCTTAAATTAAGCCTGTTACTGGGCTTATTTAAAACCTTTTTCATCATAAAGGGTTGTAAAATTCGATGTTTCGCTCCGAATTTGCGGGCATAAAGTCGCAATGAAATTCCCGAGATTTTTTCCGAGTTTCAAATTTGACGCATATACTCGTATTTTATAATCCCGTATATCGAAAAATTATGTTCGTGACTTTGGCATGAACAACTTGTGCAAACTCAAGCGATCACAATCCACGGGGATCGCATGCGGGTGTAAAGTTGTTTCCACAGAAAATATCTCCTGCACAGATAAAAATAAGTCTTAAAATTGATACGTCTAAAATTCAACATCGTATAAGGCTAAATTTCAGTCTAAACTGAGATAATTTTGTTAAATGTAGTGAATGTGTGGAACGAATTGAAAAACGGATTTAAAGCTTCGCGTCATCTACAACAAAACGCACATTCTAGAATGTCAATAAAATGATTCTATGTACGAGAAAAAGAAAAGGTTTTTTAAATTTCTGCATACCTTGATATATGTGGGTCAGCCCCCAAATCTAATCAGACCTAACAAGTAAACCTATTATGACGCTGAAGCTAGCAGCAGATTCGGCGGAGCAGTGGTTCTCATTCATTCAAAGTACAACGTAATTACATGAGAATCGGTGCCCAGTCAGTACTGGACGTACATATTTTGTCCATGTTACGTCCATACGTCCAGGACAATAAATGGACGTCCAACGTACGTACATCTCCGGACGTTATGTGTACGTCCATCTTTGAACATCCAACAGACGTCCAAATTACGTCCAAATTAGGTCCATAAATGTATGGATGTATATCGTATGTCCTATGTACGTACATACTTACTACCATTCGGACCTGCATTTTTATGGACGAATAATGGACGTCCAGTGTACATACATACGTGGGAGTCCAGTGTACGTACATAAGTGGACGTCCGCGGCACCTCCATTTTTCCAAGAAGATGCGGCGATGCGGGCACAAGATGGCAGCCACGACGTCGCGACGCGCTGGTGTGAAGAACTCCTTTGTCTTTTAGGGCTCCTTTACACGCGGTACTCCTTACTTTTTTACGTTTTTACGTAAATTAATGAAATTCAATAATTTTGGTCGCATTTGTTGGCGTGTATCGTTGGAGGCCCGTAGCGCAGAAGTGGACATACGTTGGATATATTATATTACGTATATTTTGTTCGCTTAAAGTCCATTTTCGGACCATTGAACGGCCATATTTCGTGCGGAATATTACAATATTGAACGTAAAATAATTTGGAAGTTATTAGTCCATAGAATACTAAACGTATATTGGACGACCAATGGACTTGATATGTTACGTATTTCGTCCGTTATGGTCCATGGAACGTCCACTCTTGGTCCAGTGTACGTACATTTTGGTCGTCCACCGCACGTTCAAATGTGTGCAGTCTGGTCGTTCTATGGAGTAATAATGGACATTCAGTGGACCTCATATGGACGTCCACTGGACCATATTTTATCCACGGTACGTCCATGTTTAGTCCACATTTCGTACACAGCCATAGGTCTTTTGGACGTCCATATACTACTTATTCCGTCCATTTAATGGCCACACTTCGTCCATAATACGTCTAAATTTCACCCAGAGTACGTACACGCCTGGACATCCATTGGATGTACACCTCTCTTTTCTCTGGACGTACCGTGGACGTACAATGGACGTCCCAAATGTACAATATGGACGTCCAGTGGAAGTTCGTTCTGGACAAAGCGTACGTACATTGGACGTCCAATGAACGTACATCTGCTGATTGGGTGATAACTATCGGTGCTCAATTTTTACCATATCATCTATACAACACTAACAATCGAATAATAATAAAAAAGTTAGGAAAACTTCACATAAACCAGGGAATTGTTTAAACAATTTTGAAACAAGATGTGCTGCTGGCAAAACGGGCATAAGTCCACCTCTGTAATTCTTTTTACACGATCTCAACAATATTTGTAATCAATTCCACAAAGTGAAAAAAATTAACAAAAATGCGTACGGCCTATAGAATTGTTTAAATAATCTATAAACAGTATCTGCTGCTGGGAAAACGGAGACAGGTCCACGTCTGTAATTCTTTTTATACGTCCTATACAATATTAGTAATTGATTGTACCAAGTGACAAAAATTAACAAAAATGCGTACGGCCTGTAGAATTGTTTAAATAATCTATAAACAATATCTGCTGCTGCGAAAACGGAGATAGGTCCACGTGTGTAATTCTTTTCACACGATCCCTACAACATTAGTAATCGATTCCACAAAGTGAAAAAAAATTAACAAAAATGCGTACGCCTGTAGAATTGTTTAAATAATCTGTAACCGTAATTTTTTGGATGGACAAAGGGTTATAAAAAATGAGAAATCAAAATCTACTCGACTCAATTCTATTGATATAGGTCGGGGGGGGGGGGGGGCGATGAACAGTGAGAAAACGGAAAAGGAAAAAAAAAAGTTCGGGTTCGGAATCACTCGACGGGAAAATTTCTTTAGAAATGACCGGTACGCGACACTATATTGAAAAAGCAAAGGGGTTACAAAAACGTAACGGGGCGGCGGTACTGACGGTCGATGATTTGTTGGTGCCGGAAATGAGCTGGCGTCGGCCTCTTGCCTGGCCACACTTAACCACATATAATAATAGTTCTTTTCTGGTGGAAACTTGGAATTTACAGAAGGTGGGGTGAGATCAGTGACGAGTTGAGCCTGACTCGAGTTCCTCTGTGTACGACGAATCATAATTACGGTCCACTAAGTTCCAAATTGTCTTTCAATATTTTCACTGCTCTGACTGTCACTTTCACTCTGGGGAAAGGGATGATATATCGCAATGGGGCGGCTAGGATATTAATCACAAAACAACGCAAAGAAAAATCGCAAAAGATCACAAAAGATTGCAAAGAAAATAAATTGCAAACGATCACCAGGGATCGCAAAAGATACATTATACTAGGTACATTACAGTTTTCTCGGGGAGGTGTCGCAAAGATGACATATCACGGGGGCGGCTAAGCTGTGCGAACGTGATTCTCAATCCGTTCGCACAAGTTTCGCTTCATGATCTTTAAAGCTACGTATTGTTATAGTCCTTTTGTCACATTTTTCTTTCTTTTTGGCACAATTTATCGGGTCGGATGACCCTCACAGCACATTTACCAACGCAAACACAATGGTCTCTATTTTTGAGGGGCGACGCATGCTAGGATCCGATTTTCCCAGTTCGGGCGGTTTTCCGAGCGCTTTTTTCACGAAAGTCAGAAAAAGGAGACGGAAAAAGGATAGCTGGAATGTAGGATTGTTTCGCGAATGCGGATCGTCAATTGATTTAATCCCGATTGGGGGGGGGGGGGCGGGGTCTGGAGGAAAGGTTCTTTGGGGCCGGCTTATAAGGCCGGTAAAGGGGTAAGGGGGGCAATATTCTACGAAACAACAACAAAAAATCTAAAAATAAAGTAACTCTTCATAGTTTTAGAGGTTATTGGGGGCAGCACATTTTATTTACAAAAAAAAGGGTAAAAGGTGGTAAATGGGAGACGGAGAAGAGATCTCCTCTATGGGTCGGCTGGGGATTCGCCTACTGGTCCCGTTGGCGACGGAGGCACTGCTGGGGACACCCTCTGGCGGCTTCTGTTACGTCGCTCGTTCTCTGGGGACGGCAGATGCGGCAGGGTGTGTGCCGGTGAGGGCGGAAGGAGGGGTAATTGGAATGGACATTACGGAGGGAATTCGCATAGGTGCGAGGAATTCGCATACGTGCGAGGAATTCGGGGGGGGGGGGGGATAGTAAGGACGGAATAGGAGTGAGTTTCGGCAGGGAGAGGGGGTTTAGGATTCCCCTGATAACGAGGGATTCCCTTCCCCTCGCGAGTTGGGGGACTGCTGGAGGCAGGTCGCGGAGACTTCCGCGCTTCCTCCACGGCGCAGGCGGTGGCAAATATGGTCGCCCGGCCCTCCCGTAGCCGCCGTATCCAGATGGCGGCATCTGGGTGCGGATAACCTCGGCTGAGGGGGCGGCGCGGCGCAGAGGGGGCCTCGTGGGCGAGTCAGCCCGTGGCCTTGGCTTCGTCCCGATGAAAATAGGCCGAAGACCTGTGAGGCACGTGGGGATCGGTTGTTCCTCGGTCGGCCGCGCGTACTCGTTCTCGCGTACACAGCAATATTTGCCGGGCGCGTTTTGTCGAATCACCGGTGGCTTGGCCTTCAACGGCCGGCCTCGCTTTCGAGGCATATTGAGGGTATCGCGATCTTGCGGATCGCACGGTACTGAGCGGGACGGCATAGCGGGGACGTTACGCTCTCGAAGATCGTTCTCGAGCTTGTTCGTCGAATCGAAAGGGGCGGATCGGGTTCAAGAGCGTAATATTTGTCTAAGTCCTTTACGTGGGCACGCGGGTTTCGGCGACTTTTCGGGTCTTCGAGTTCGTAGACCACGGGCGACACAACTTTTACAATACAATGGGGCCTGCTAAATTTACGGGTCAGCTTCGCAGCGAAGTTCTGGGCACCGGACATTTAAAAAGGTTTTATACTTGGTAACCGACGTCGCGGTAAGAGGTGTTATAATAAGCGGCCTGGCATGCCGATGCACGTTCCAGGTTACAGCGCACCCAATCGTGAATGAGTGGAAGGCGCTTCATGCAGTCGCGCCAAAATGTAGTATCCTTTGGGAGAGTGAGGGGTGGAGAGGGAAGATCGTTCCGTAAATTACGGCTAGGGACCGGATTCCTGGCGAAATTCAGGAATGCGGGCGTCGTCTCTGTAGACGATTGCATAGCTGAATTAATCGCGAATGTAAGTTCTGGGAGATGCACATCCCAATCGCGATGATCGTGAGAGACGAAAGTGCTCATCATCGTCTTGAGCGTCCGAGTTACGCACTCGACTGGGTTCGCTTGTGCGTGGTAGGGAGGATGGGGTTATGCGAGATGCCTAGCTGTTTTAGGCGCGAAGAGATGTACGATTTGACGTACTGCTTGGCATTGTCGGTCAGGAAGTACTTCGGGCACCTCCAACTGTTTACGACCAAGTTATCAAACGTGGTCATTATCGCTGGCCCGGTGGCCGACCGAAGGGGTTTCTCTTCAATGTACTTCGTGAACATGTCCTGAAACACAACAATGAAGTGATTCTCCTTCTTGCTCGCGGGAAAGGGACCCATAATGTCTGAACTGACCGTGACCCAGGGTCCTTCGGTCGTTCGTTCTCTCATTATGCCGGCAGGGGGATACTTTGTCGTTGACAGTCGGGGCAGTGGGCGACGTAATGGGCGACGTCCAGAAGTATGCCCGGCCAATAGAAATCTTGGATGATACGTCTTACCCGCTCCTAAATGTCCGGCTTGGGGGCAATTATGTGCGTCACTGAGCGCACGAAAACGTGGTTCGGGGGGGGGGGGCGGGGCAAGTTTCCATGCATCAAGATCGCGGATGGCAGATTCGATCACGGGGTGAGGCCTGTGATAATACGGGCGATCATCTTCGATCCGCCAATCGGGGTATTTTACGGGGAATTCCCGGACATTCGCCATCTTCCGATGATACCAAATATCTTCAGGTATCAGCATTGACCACTGGGCTAATCGGCCATTGGGATTGCGCAAATTACGCAGCAATTGCAGACTACTATGATCCGTGATGACAGTAATGGCGGCACCCTCAACATAGTGCCGATACTTCTTCACTGCCCAGAGGACGGCGAGACACTCCTTCTCGATCACCATGTACTTCCGCTCGGCTTTGGTGAGCACCCGGCTAGCGAAGTTTATGGGATGTTCACCGCCGTCGAGCTCTTGAGTAAGCACGGTGCCAATTGCGAAGTCACTAGCATCCGTCTGGATCTTGAGACTGAAGTCGGGGCGGGCTAAACCAGGGGTACGGGTCAGCGAGTTTCGCAGCGACTCAAAGGCTTCCTGATGGTCAGCTGTCCAGGATCACGGAGTTTCATGTATAATATCGTCCAGATATGCGAACACGTGAGGTTCCCAGGCTGGATCAATGAGGCGGTCCACTAACCTTTGGAAGGTGGCAGGACATTGGTGAGTCCGAAGGGCATACGGCGGAATTGAAATAGACCGCAACCTGGGACGGCAAGCGCGGTAATAGGCAGGCTGTTCGGGGCTACCGGCACCTGAAAATAAGCTTGACTGAGATCGAGGGTCGTTATGTAACGAGTTCGACTAGCTAGAATCCTATCCATGGAGAGGAGGAGGTATGCGTCTTTGCATGTGATTTTATTCACGTCACGGAAGTCATCGTAAAAACGGAAAGTGCCGTTCGACTACCGGACAATCACGGTTGTTGCTCATCCAGGGGCTCTCGGCTCGCTCAATGACACCATCGCGAAGCATTTCGTCGACAGCATCCTGTGCGATCTTGAGCATGGTGGGCGATAGCATACGGAATTTTTGGCGAATTGTGGGATAACCTTGCACATCAATATAATGCTGGGTCACACGGGTCATACCGAGGGTTGGTGGAGCTTCCGAGGGGTAGAAACTCGCAAGAAATCGTCGTAAACGGGGCGTAGCGGCGCGGGAGGGGGCAGCTAGACCGGCACAATCGAACGCAGTTTGTGCCTCGACCGAGACGAAATTCTCGTCAATTCTCGCCGCAGCCAACTTCTCCTTCGCTCCTCTCGTTCTCGGAGAGTACGCCAACGCGGGGAACGCACACTGCGTGGCCGAAGGTGGGGTACGATACGCTTTTTCGTGGACGGCGACGTTTTCTAGTTGCCGACCTAAATACAACAGATTGGAGAACCCCTACACGATCCCTTTCTGGGACCTGAACCATGCCTTGGTATTCCCATGGCAACAACCATGGAGTATACAAGGAAGAAATTAAACGTAGACTGGATGGAATACTGGCAAAATCTCCCAGGCTTTAAACAGCCTAAAATCCATGAGAAACCTTGATAGAACTGATCTTAGGGCGATAGTAGCTATTATAACAGCTCACGGACTATTTCGCTACTCGCTGCCTAAGATGGGGCTGGTTGTAGATAACACCTGCAGGTTCTGTCTAGAAGAAGAAACCTCAGAACACGTCATAGGCGAATGCCCAGCGTTGATGAGACTCAGGAAAAACATCTTTGGTGAAGAAATCCTTTCCACCGAGGAGTTAAGGGACAGTACTGCATCCCGCATCTTGAGGTTTTTCAAAAAGCTCAAGATGGACACAATTGTAGAGGTCTAAGGCCTCAGGGGTTGCGAGGGGTTTTTCTTCTTCCTCACTTAATTTATTTTTATCAGTTAGGGATATGAATTAAAATTAAATGAATACACTTCACTTAGTTTGGAACACTAATTATATTTAACTAATTAAACAATATTGATGAGTACCAACTCGCGAGACCGAAACCGGAGAAAACTGACACTCAATAAAACTGACAGGCGATTCGGACTTACCGCCTTCTTTGATGTACAATTCTTCGGGACTCTCTATTATATCTGTCGTAGCGACGCACAATGAAAAATAAAAAAAAAAGATAATAATAGATAGTCGGGCTAACTTAGGTAAACCAAAAAAAGAACAATTTTCTTTATAATAACATAGACGCTCGATGGTCCGCAACGAAGTGCCGAAATTTCCGCGAGACTTTTCGCGGATCGCACGTGACGCTCCGACACTCTTCCGCGCCCCTCTCATCATCGGCCGCCGCTATCGCCTATTTCCCGGGCGGTCTCTCTCGTTCGGTCGAAAACATTCGAAAACGCATTTGTCAGTCGCACGCAATTTAATTCTTCGGCGATCGGGAAATCGAAGCTTGCGGCAGCGAACGGTTCGCCTACCAAGGAGCGCCGAGTCATGTGGCGAATGATCCGTCACAAACTCCCCCCTCCTTAGCCGGGAAGCCATCAGCTTTCCGAATCTCTATCATTCTAAAGAGAATCACAATGACAACTCACTAGCTATATTATGATAACATCCCATCACCACATGCTATACCAAACAATTGCCTATTTATGACTCTCGATAGCAATCCATATTCCTCGGGATCATTAGGGCGGTCTGCTGGGCACACGGGTCCATTTTTGACAACCGTTCGATCCAACCGACGGTTCGCGAATCCCTTCGTTGGATCAATTCCTGCACGAATTTATGCGCCTCAGGTGTCAGTGCCAATAACATATCAATATGCTTATGGCCTAACACCTTAGGTGCATTTTCCGGCTGCCCTCTCGAAGCAGACCCTTCGGCCGAGGTCACCACAATTGTGGAAGAAGGAACCACTTTCTCCGACGTTTTTCTTGATGGTCCCGGCTGAGGTTCCGGTATACGTTGCCGAGATCCGGATCCTGTGGAGATGGACGCGGCAGGAGTTGGCGGACCACTTCGCCTACTTACATACTCTAAAATTCAGACATAAAATTCCATCTTTCAAAATCTTAATTAAATTTTCCTATTCATCAACCGAAAATTCAAATATCAAATTAAATATTCATTACCAAAGGACAACACAATAACACATAAGATTCTCCTTCAGATAAACTGACTCTCAAAAATATTCACAATTGCTCTTTATTTATAACTTAACAATTACAAACGTATGCTTTCCTTGCTTTAATATCGAGTTCACTCAATATTGGAAAATTCTAAAATTGCATAAAATAATAATAAAACAAAATAATAAAAAAAAATAAAAACTCAATTAATTTCCAATATTTCACTAATTTAAATGAAATCAACTTCTTATTACAATTTAAAATCTCTCATAAATTCAGTTTAACCGTTCAAAATCTCTCAATCAATAAATTTTAATTCATACAACTTTCCAATAGAATATTCAAATAAAGGTAATAAAAAATATACTTCAATCATCTTAAAAATCAAAACAATTATCAACATTATACTATTCCAAATTCATTATTTCAACCATTTATTATTTAATTTCACCTAAGTTCAAAACTTAGTTACAACTGTCATAAATTCGCACAATTATTTTCTATCTTCGTTAAATTTTATTACAACTCATTTTTCATCATTAAAGACTCTCGGAAACATAAATATCCAATAATTCTTAAAATTAAAATATTAACTCAGTCTCAGACAAGTTCAACTTTCAATCTTCTAGAAAATTTTTAATTTCGTTAGTTATTCTTTACAATATTTTAATTTATGTTAAACAATATTGATGAGTACCAACTCCCGAGACCGAAACCGGAGAAAACTGACACTCAATAAAACTGACAGGCGATTCGGACTTACCGCCTTTTTTGATGTACAATTCTTCGGGACTCTCTATTATATCTGTCGTAGCGACGCACAATGAAAAATAAAAAAAAAAAGCTAATAATAGATAGTCGGGCTAACTTAGGTAAACCAAAAAAAGAACAATTTTCTTTATAATAACATAGACGCTCGATGGTCCGCAACGAAGTGCCGAAATTTCCGCGAGACTTTTCGCGGATCGCACGTGACGCTCCGACACTCTTCCGCGCCCCTCTCATCATCGGCCGCCGCTATCGCCTATTTCCCGGGCGATCTCTCTCGTTCGGTCGAAAACATAGTCGCTGAAACAAACATTCGAAAACGCATTTGTCAGTCGCACGCAATTTAATTCTTCGGCGATAGGGAAATCGAAGCTTGCGGCAGCGAACGGTTCGCCTACCAAGGAGCGCCGAGTCATGTGGCGAATGATCCGTCACAGAGTATGACACAAATGTTCCTTTTCCAGACAAAGTGTCTAGGGGGAGCAGATAAGCTTACCGACCCCACTTCACAAATCTTAAAATCTTAAAATAAAATATATGAATACATACAAATTTAATAAATGTACACTCCTAGATAGCAAGACGTGAGTCTCACATGAGGCTCATATATGAGAGCTCATTTGTGAGTGCGTATATGAGTGCGTATATGAGCGCACATGAAACTTCAAGTGAAAGATTAATGCATTGCGCAAGCGCGAAAAGTCTCCGGTTACTCCCATATAAGAGTTTATTGTGATTCCATGTATTCCGACAAAATAAAAGTCCTAACACACAGCAATCACACAATATATTGTGCTATAGTATTATATTAGATTTAACAAATCTGTAAAATTGATTTCACCAATCGATTATGCCATTTGTATTGCATATATTAATCTCATAATTACATGGTATATGTCTAAAAAACAGGGAGGGGCGTGTACATAAAAAATGGGAATTTTTTCGATCCTTCTAGATTTTTAGTTTTAAATGCCTCCGAGTTCTTTTGAAAGTATTTACGTTAATAACAATAATTTGTTTCAATTATATTTCTTATCATATTTTAAATATTGAAAACGTTCACTTTTCAAAATTTCCTTAAATTTTCGATTTTTGAAAATTCTTCATAGTGAGCTCAACTCTTTTCTGGTTAGAACGAAGAACTATGAAAAACTGCATAAACACAGTATGAGTTTAAAAGTATTTGTACATAAATATCACATTAAATTTTAGATAGTTTACGGCAGTGGTAGACAGTGGTCAACGTCGCACGCTGCAGCAATTTCAAGTTAAGCGGCATTCGCTGTGAACTACTACTAGATAGGTGACCCGAATGAGAAGTGCTTTTCTTGAATAAATTATATATTAAATAATATATAAAATTATTATATACAAAAAAATAGTAAAGTAAAATTAAATAAAAAGTTAATAATTAAAAACAATAAAAATATTTTTTTATATAATAAATGGGGAAAGTATCCCATTTATCCCAAGCTCTCTAATATATAGTTATACAAGGTGCTTTTGAGGGCAGCCAATGAAAATGCCAACATTGCGCATGCGCTTATTTCAGGTAATCGGAAATCTCATTTCTGAATGTCGATCGCTACCCGATTTGCGTTCACAAATAGTACTCGCACGGAGACTCATAAATGAGATTTATTCTCAATTAATAAATTTAAATTTGATGGGTTCTTCCTGCAACGCAATTGGTCGTGATTGCATCAATCAAACATTTCAACGTGGTTGAAATATTTTCTAAGCGCCATCTGTCGGAATCCTTCCGAATCCCGAGCCAGCGGCTTTTTTGAAAAGACATTTTTAAAGAAAAATGTTAAAAATGCTGATTGGAGATGTTAATTATATGAAAAATATGAAGAACCCGAAAATATGTGAAAAATTTAGAAAAAATAACGGGGAACTTGGAAGAACATTCGGCAGATACCAGGGTACGATCCTGGGACCTTTCGATTTCCGGTCGAATGCTCTAACCAACTGAGCTATATCTCTCCACATCCCTCAGCTCCGTTAATTTTTAATTAGTCCCATATTTCGTATTTCTTCATACCTTTCATATTATTGCATTTTTTGGGGGAAAGAATCTTACTTATCACATGCTATATGATATATAGTTATACAAGACGCTTTTGAGGGTAGTCAATGAAAAGGCCACCATTGCGCGTGCGCTTATTTCTAGAAAATGGAAATCTCTTTTCTGAGTGTCGATCGCTACCGGATCTGCGTTCACAAATAGCACTCACATGGAGACTCATAAATGAGATTTACTCTCATTTATGAGTGTACATGGCGAGCGATATGAGACTCACATTGCTATCTGGGCTTCATTCATAAACGTTAGACTTTAAATTACGTACCCATTTCGTCTATTGAATGGCCGATGATTTGCAATTCGGAGCATTCGCCTGACTTGCGAAAAAAAGGAAACTGCGGTTTCAGGATCAGAGGTCAAATATAGTAAATAGCGGCTATTTTAAATTTTTACTATTTATTTCCACTCCACAAATCCAAATTACATCCTTGAATTGTTAATATGCACGTGCAGGAGATTCACGCACGAACACGTGAGTGGAACACACACCGCTCGAAATTACAACAAAATTTAGATTGCGCAGAAAAATACTTTTTACCACTGCATCGACGAAACAACAAAAGAAAAAGTTTATGTTGCATAAACGCAGATGCATAAAATAAAAGGTTTTATGTTCGGATACGCGTTTTTCAAACAAAACCACGACGTTCGGTACGACGACCATGCGAAAAGATTTCCAACACGGAACTGAACTGATTTCCGGAAGAGAAATAATGCGAAACGTTTGCGGATTAATTGAAAACTTATAACTGGCGCGAATGCCCGGGGCGCGAAAAAAAAATTTAATAGTGAATTTTACTGCGACGTGAACAATTTTTAGATCGGTACAGAGCTTCATGTGGCGACTAACAGATGGTGCGAGAAGTACCTTTCGACGCAGCAATGTTCCCTATAGGCGAACATATTACCTACGATAACATATTACACGAACCCTATGACTGTAATGTTTGCAATTTAATTTCACATTAGCTTATTTGAATATATACTTACAAAAATTGACAAAGACGAATATGGTGTACGGTTATTGTATTTGTATACATACGATACAGTTAATAATATTTATGTCTTGTTCCCTTTATAGTTGAATCGAATTTACTTTAATTTCAGGATACTTTATCGTCAATTCTATTAAATTTATTAACTGTAAATTCTTTATCGGGTACTCATACGATTTCTTGGTTCGACTTTTAAATGCATTTTGTAATAACACAAATTCCCAAGTTTTATCAAAACCCTTATAACAAACAAATGTAATGTTACTGATTTGATACAGTAGAATTTAATTAAACTTCATTAAAAACAAAAATAGACATAGTATGAAATACATACCCAGAAAGCAACGTGAATTCATATAGGGTGCATAATGACACTCATAAATGAGACTAAAGCGCACGTTTGCGCTCCATGTGAGTGCTATTTGTGTCATCCAATCAAATGAGGATTATCAATCACATATGAGTCTTGTCTTACTGAACAACTTGCGCATGCGCAAACCACTGGTTGGTTACCAGACTATTAGCCAATCATGACAAGTATCACAAAAGTCTCATATGTGCGTAGAAGCGGAGATTTCTTGCGCGTGCGGAGTCCAATCTCGTATATTTTACTCATTCCGGAACTCTCATATGCATTCACATACGCACTCATAAGTGAGATCTCAAACATGAGGACTTCGTGAGACTCACGCCTTGCTATCTGGGTATGAATGAGGGTAACAATATACGTATCCAAAAACAATTTATGTACGTCTTGTCGGTGCGTAAACAATATTTCAGTACACGTGTGCATTTGTAAAGTTCTTCACGCATACGCACTTGTATCGAAAAGTACAAAAGCATACACTTCATTCGTTATAGTTGAATTTCAAAGTACGTACCTCTGTAAAGGCTATATTGACAGTTCTTATACTATAATAATAAATATAATATAACTGTTGGTAAATTATTATGAAGAAACCACTTTTGAAACTACATTAGATCCAACTATAAAAGGAATAAGAACTAAATATTTATCACTGTATCGTATGTCTACAAAGGTAATGAGCATAACTACCATATGTCTTCTATAAAACATTTAGTAACATACACTATGTTTTTTGGCTGAATTCTTTAAATTAAACATTCATATCATATACCCAGATAACCAGCTCATGCGGACGCATGCGGTAGCTTTCATTCAGTGAGTTTTTAATTGTCATTGTAAAAAATGTATCATCTTGCACTCACGATGTGATTACGCATGGCATGTGTGCATAATGATGTAATTTTGGAGTCATCTGAAATAACATTTTATGCTTGTGATATTTCCCCAATTGAAGAAACAAATGTATTTATCATGAGATCCATACAATATGGTTTAAAATCGCACAGATGTGAGTGTTATGATTGCATTATGATTGCAATTCAAACTATCATACTGATCCTACAACCACTTAACATTGATGTCACGCACATGCATTTCACATATTGATTACTAAAATGCCCCTCATATGTAGTACACATGGGCGCGTTTAATGATAGTTATAAAATCATAGATATCTAAATCTACAAACGGTAGTATATTATTTTTACAATTTGGGTTTTGCATCTCCAGACCAAATGTAAATATAATAAAATAGTACTTCTCGTATTAACGGCGAAGCCGGCCCGAGAGTATCGGGTGATCGCCTACGGGTGTAAATATCACTTACGCCTGTGATACAAACATTATTTTTCACCATAGTTGGGCATAAAATGCGATTTTATGCGCCGAATTTTCGGGCTGGATTTGGGGAAGTCCTACCTCAGCCATGTAATTTACGTCCGGTATGGCGAAAATCTATTTAAAATGTGACCATTATAAACACAAATAGTTTATTCTAAAAAATGAATAAATGGCATCTTAAAAAGCAGTTGCTTCTAATTTTAGTGCTAATTATTATTTTAATTACTAATTTTTTTATATTATATAGGCGTTATTAGAATTATACATTTCCGAAAGCTGATTTTTGATAAAATTAAAATTTTTGACATGTTTAGTTTTGATTTTGTAGGATGGATTTCTACTTTATCGATTGGCGACTTTAGAATCTTACGAAGGGGTTATTCACTAGTGTACATATAAAGTACATTAAGTTTCATGATATCCCATATGCCAAATCTAATTTTTATTTAAAATGATCGATTTGTACGATATCGATTATTTGGGAAGCAAATACACGTGTTATTATGATAACGCATCTAACATCGTCTTAATCTGTGGTATACAGAGTGTTATTGATGGTGGTGATATAAGTGAAATAAAATTAAATAAGATAATAATAAACACCGCGCAGGAGAATCGCATCAGAAAAAGGTATGTAAAAGAAAATTTCATACGTTCAATTTCGTTAATAATATATCCGGGAATTGTCGTGCCTATAATTTGACGCTAGGGTGCTCTTAATTTTTCCAATGTATTGATATTTTCGTGACTAAACAATTTTTTAATTTTAAAACTATTACATGATGTTAAAGAACAATTAGCGACAGTACATAATTTAATTATACTTCACGTGGAAGTTGTCCTTGAAACGTCTTTGGGAGGTCCTTTAATACTGAACCCCGTTCATTTTAAAATACACTAAACATATCATATTTAATTTTATCGACGCACATACAGTTCAACCTCGGGTAATATATAATCTAACCTATAATGCAGTGAAAAATTTAAATATCTTTACCATTTGACAAATGGTTCCCTTCACATTTCAGAGTTGCATTTTCTAAATTAACATAAATGTAATTTTGATATATTGCTTATTTATTTATTCGTATCTGCAATTTTCAAAATAGATTTTTCCTTAAATTGTAAGGGAATGTCGTGCAGGTTGGGACGGGTTTTGCTTTTAGTGGTCTTGAAACGGATGCGAATGCCGTTAAATAAAAAATACCAATAAAAAGTTATGCCCATTGGCTACAACTTTGCTATAGAAAATTATTTGATATCGTGTTCGAGTAAAAAGTTACAGCCATTTTAATAAAAACACCTTTTTGAGCCGAAAAGAAATTACCGGGCAGGTTGGGACACTTTCTAATATATGAAAAATAATTTAAAAAATGTATGTTAATATTATAATTATTATTAAATGATCATGTAACATTCCGTCAGTCAATCAGAATCATAATTTGCGTATGTAAAAAAACTCACTTGTATGTTAGCGCATTTTAGGTGCACTGCGCGTGTATAGGTATTGTATTCGACGGAGTTGTAGCGAGTCGGATTGCGAGGCATGTTTTTCATGCATATAATACAAAATTCAATAATAAATATAATACCACGCATTAAATGTTATAAAAAGTAGCATTTAAATGGCATCGCATTGTCTTGGAATAAAAAACATGCTGTCCCAACTTACACGACATGACTGTCCCAACCTGCACGATAGACGCAATTTCGCGAAAGCCGAAAAATACTTTTCCACGACACTACGTTTCGATTTAATGTAAAATTTCAAAAAATCCTGACTTGTTGGATCAATTTCAAAGTCAGACGCGTTCACAGAGCTGAAATCTACTAGAATCACCCTTACTCATTCTTGAAAACTAGTTCCCCATAGGACAGTGTTAGCAGTGATTTTCATAATGGGAATGATTTCAACAGGTACTATGCATTAAAACATTTATCAAATATTATCTAAAAGCATTAATATATGGCACGGTGGGCTTGAACCAACTTTAAATAAAAAGTCTTCCGAAATGGGATTTTCGTATTGGTTCTGGTACTGGTGACCTTCCTGAGTATTTTCATCAAAAAATTTAAAAAATTTGTCGGGCACTTTTTTTTTTAAATTGACTTTTTGTAGTAAAATAGGAAAATTAATAAAATTACGAGTTATAACGTATACTCAAATTTTCTGAAATGGGATTTTCTTGTTGTATCTGATACTGGTGACCTTCCTGAGTATTTTCATCAAAAAATTAAAAAAATCGGTCGGGCACATTTTTTTTAAATTGACTTTTTGTAGTAAAATAGGAAAATTAATCAAATTACGAGTTATAACGTATACTCAAATATTCTGAAATGGGATTTTCTTGTTGATTCTGGTACTGGTGACCTTTCTGAGTATTTTCATAAAAAAATTTAAAAAATCAGTCGGGCCGTTTTTCTAAAACTTGACTTTTTGTAGGCAAATTAGAAAATTAATAAAATGAAGTATAACGTATGCTTAAATATTTTAAACATATATTATTTTGTTTTTAATGATAGGTTATTAATAAAACAATATAAATTGCAGTCCAATAACTGGTGACCTTCCTGAGTATTTTTATAAAAAAAATCCAAAAAATCGTGACATAGTAATTGTTTTATATTTCATTCCTATTCGCAGTTCAACGTGCAGTCAGTGTAAAATATGTAATATGCAAATATTAATATTCAACTGTCTTTTTTTCAGTCATTTCGTAGTCAAGCAGAACAAACGTTTGCTTGCTTACATTAAAGTTGACATTCAACATGTGTGATACATACTCCCGTTAAACTCGTGATGTATATCGTGTTATGTTAGTTGAGTTATTATGTCAATCTTGTAAATGTAAAGTTATTGTGCTAATCTTATCATGTTGAAAAGTCACGCTCTCACGCACGATGAAAATCGTAAAAAGATCTGTATATTTTGTTGCAAAAAGAAAGGCCTAGGTGGGGTTACAAAAATGACAACAATAATACCAAGTGGAAAAATTGAATCTTTAGCAAATATAATTTTTAAATATAAAGCTAGCGACAGATGGTTACCTAGTGGAATTTGTAGCACGTGCTTAAATAAGTTGTTTGATTCAAAGAAATTACAAAGAAAATTGTTAGAACCACCAAATGAATCGATGTTTAAGTACAATAGTATTAGTACTAGGTCTATGAATCTAACATTGTGTGAATGTACAATTTGCCAAATGGCAAGGAATACAATTCCTAACTTTTCCAAAAATCAAACTCATCCGAAATTTTTTAGTATTGCATCAACAAAGGAGGTTAAAAATAGATATAAAGGTAAGTATTAAAATAAATAAACTATATACACACTGTGTATGGTCCATTATTATATTATTTTAAAATTTATATTATCTATTTTTCATAGGTAATATTGACAACACAATAAACAATAAAGATCATTCCACAACACATAACCGCTGCGATAATTGCTTGTCACTGATCGCTCAAGGCAAATCGCATAAGTGTAACAATTCAACTCGTCTTAACAATTTGAAAAAATTAATGTCAGAATCAACGTCACAAGTTCAAGACCAACTTATTTCATCGATTTTAAAAGAAAAAGTTTCCAATGTAAACCAACCAGAAAATACTTCAAATACTTCATCACTATCGATAAAACAACTTCATGGTAAACCCTTAAATATTGTCATAAAACCTACAAAAATAAACTCGAAGAAATCAATTATTATTACAACAAGTGATATGAAAAAAATTCAAACAAGATTTAGCCTTTCTCAAAAAACGACTATTGGAATTGCGTCAATGATTCGCGTTGCCACCAACAACAGGCACATTGTTGAATCTAATTTAAAAGACAAGCTTTCCGCTGATATTCACGGTTTGGATCAATTTTTTGAAGTAACAAGTTATAAATTTAAAATTATAAAAGGTGATAAAATGTCAGATTTTGAACAAGAAGTAGTATACTGTAATAATTTAAACGGATTAATTGAATGTATAAAAGTAAAACGCGATGTAAATAATGTACGATTAAAATTTGGCATTGATAGTGGCGGAGGATCTTTAAAAATATGTTTGTCAATTCAATCTATTGAATGTGAAATGGAATCTAACAAACGTAGTAAACGACAAAAATACAATGACGGAGTTGCTTCTAAATGTTTCCAAGATTCCGGTGTTAAAAAACTAATCATACTTGGTTTAGCTGAAAAAGTCCAAGAAAACTACGAAAACGTGAAATATTTATGGTCTATATTAAGATTTGATAGTGATAATGTAAATACGACTATTGCGGCTGATATTAAATTAGGCAATATTATGGCTGGTATTATGCCTTCTAGTAGTTCTTATCCATGTACCTGGTGTAACGTCTCAAAGTGTCAACTTCATGAATCTTCTACCTTACGAACAATTGAAAATATAAACGAAAATTATATTAATTGGAATAATGCTGGAAGAAGAAAAAAAGAAGCCAAAAATTTCATGTGTTGTATTTCACCACCAATATTTATTACTGCCCAAAAAAAGAAAATTGTTCTTGACCTTCTGCCTCCACCAGAACTTCACTTACTATTAAGGGTAGTAAATGGTTTATATAATCAGATGTCAAAAGAATTTAAGGAAACAGCTTTATACTGGGCAAAAACGTGTAACGTTGAACGTGAAGTTACGTATGGTGGCGCGAGCTTTAATGGGAACTCTTGTAAAAAATTATTAGATAAATTAGACAACTTGCGCAATAATTGCCCACTAGGATGTTTAAAATTCGTACAAGTATTCAGTGATTTTCGCGAAGTAGTTAAAGCATGTTGCAGTAAACTTTTAGATCCTGACTACGCCAAATATATAAACAATTTCAGAAGTAGTTATTTAAGTCTCGGAATTTCAGTTACCCCCAAAGTGCATTGTATTTTTGTACACGTGCAAGAATTTTGCAACAAATATCAGTTAGGATTAGGAATATTCAGCGAACAAGCTTTTGAATCGGTTCATCATGAATTTAATACTATTTGGCTAAAACACAAAGTTGGCCCAACACATTCGGACTACAAGCAACATTTATTACGCGCTGTTTGCGAATTTAATGGTCTCCATTTTTAATATTTATTGTGACCGATATGTAAAAAAATGTTAATAAATATTAAGTTAAGATTGACTAATGATTTATTATTTTCAATGATTTCACATATACGTGTTTTATTCGTTTAAGTTGAACAAAACTTTATCCTCATGTGTACACTAGATTTCAGAATTCTTGTGGACATTAAAAGAAATCTATGCAATTTATATTGTTTTATTAATAACCTATCATTAAAAACAAAATAATATATGTTTAAAATATTTAAGCATACGTTATACTTCATTTTATTAATTTTCTAATTTGCCTACAAAAAGTCAAGTTTTAGAAAAACGGCCCGACTGATTTTTTAAACTTTTTTATGAAAATACTCAGAAAGGTCACCAGTACCAGAATCAACAAGAAAATCCCATTTCAGAATATTTGAGTATACGTTATAACTCGTAATTTGATTAATTTTCCTATTTTACTACAAAAAGTCAATTTGAAAAAAAGTGCCCGACAAATTGTTTTAATTTTTTGATGAAAATACTCAGGAAGGTCACCAGTACCAGAACCAACACGAAAATCCCATTTCGGAAGACTTTTTATTTAAAGTTGGTTCAAGCCCACCGTGATGGGTGATTGTAAGGAAAGTGGCTTTTTTTGTTACAGGAAATTTAAAAAAATTACAGTACAGCTACATTTTTCACGTTATTGTTCAATAATTTTAACTTTTTTTATAGATTTCCTTAAGTAAATTTTCAAAAAATCAAACAAAACCACTTTAACCCTTATGTGCACAACCCGGTACCTGGGTATCCACCGCGCCATACTTTTGCGTATATCTTCATGAAAAATTGAAATATCGACTTTTCCCTCCCGGAATGCCTCGTTGAACTCTTTTCGAATATGTAGCCACTGGAAAAAATGTTTTTTTCGAAAATTTTTAACCTCAATTACATGGTTTTATGACCCATACACGTTGGGCACAACCGGGTACCCGGGTATCCACTAGGTGTGAAATTATGTTTTCGCTCAGAAATTAATAAATAACATTGATAAATATTTTATTTAGGTAATGCTAATTTATAAATAAACAATAAATATAATGTTCAAGTACTGCAAACCTTTATTGAACACAAACAAGATCTTCCTACATCCCCACTAACTAAGGCCGCCCGGTCCCCTTAGTACCTGCGCAGCGCTCCGCACTCTATTGTTATATTTATTTTTGGAATGCTGTGGCGGGCTCAGGGTCTCCAATATGACTTGAATATTTTCTGTTAACGTCTATTTAATGAAATAAATTTATTTCAAACGATTTCATTCGTTTAAACTGTCAAAAATTAAGATAAACTCGCAGTGGATACCCGGGTACCCCGGTTGTGCAACAACGTGGAAAAAGTTGGTTGTGCACATAAGATTAATATTCAAAGAAACCAACAAATGTTATGCACAAATATGAAAATTAACCCAATAATAAATGAATTATCATTTTTTGTTACTTTTCATTCGAAATTTCCTGCAATATTATAATATACAAAATTATAATGTTTTGTAAGATTTTTCTCCGAAATTTGCGTGCAACTTGAATGGGTGTTTTGAAGCAAATGACAAAACATTACATGTTCAATTCTTATCTCATTCGCATGAAGCAGAATATACTGCACTAAAAAAAGAATGCCACGGGTTTGACATTTCGAACAAAGTCGTAATATACAGGTCCAAATAAATATCGTATCAAAATATCTTTTTCCAGTTAAAAAGTGCATGCCAATACCTAGCAAAAAATGCTATATTAGTACATAGCGTATCGTATACCATTTTTTTTAACGTGTGAGATAAGTGCTTACTTAGCATACTGTTTTCCGTGCAATTTAGAACATTCGTGCACCGTGCGCTAAGTGTTTACTTGATACCAAAAGGAGTTCACATTTTTTACATACACCATACGCAAATAACTCTATTATCATATTTAATGAACGAAAATATAACGTTCTTTGAGAAATAGAAACTTTGGCAAAATATGGGGACAAAAGTAAAAGTTCGGTAAAAGAAATGTAATTGCTAAATAGAAATATTTTACATAAAACAATTGATTGTATACATTGCTTTCGTCATTTATGGTATGATACGATAAAACATAATGTTTTATTCAAGTCGTGATTAATGCGGGAATGTAGAAATACACATTCTGGACATACCACGGGTGTGACATTTTAAACAGTTTCATGTAGTTTTTATTAAAATTATACTCATGTTTTGACACTTTTCTATGAGCTTTTGTAGAAATAAACTATACCAATAAATTACCACTTGTAAAAAATGATTATTCAAAAATTTTGCTAAGAAATTATCCATGGACATACAAAAAGCCACTTTCCTTACAATTACCCATTTTGTGATTTAAACTATTCATGACCAATGCTTTAAGTGTTTTCACATATTAGAAATAATTATATTAAATAACTATAGGGGAGAGTGGGGCTGGTTGGCGATTTAAATGTCAAAGAAACGAGAAAAATCGAGAGTACTTTTTTCTAAAACATTTTTTTCTCATGGAAAGGGTATCTTGGCATCACACAATTCCTTCATTAAAGATGTTCCCAATACCTGTAGCATTAACATATATTTTTTTGATATTTAAAAACTAACATGCTGATCATAAAATGGCAACCGCAATGAGAAATTCCTAATTATAGCTCAACAAATTTTTTTCTTGAAAACTATAGACTTTAGAGAAAATTTTCAAAGAACAATTATACTTTAGAATGAGTTAAAGAGTACTCACAATTTTTTTCAGAGTATAATTATAAAATTTTTTATTTTGTATAAATTCGAAAAATCAAAATTTTGTTAAATGTCATTTAAAAAACTTAAAAAAAATTGAGAACGTTCTTTAACCAATTCTATCACATTTTTATACTAAGACAATTGTTTCTAAAGTCTATAGTTTTGAAGAAAAAAGATTACTAAACATTTTTACATTTCAAGATTGATCATTTATTTTCTTATATTGGTTAAAGAATGCTCTTAAATTTTTTTAGATTTTTAAATTATATTTATAACAAAAATTTGTATTTTTCGTATTTTCAAAAAATCAAAAATCGTATCAATACACTCTGAAAAAAATTTAGAGTATTCTTGGACTCATTCTAAACCATAATTGTTCTTAGATAATTTTCTCTAAAGTTTATAGTTTGCAAGAAAAAAATTAGTTAAGTTTCAATTAGATATTTCTCATTGCAGTCGCCATTTCGTGATGAGCAAGTCAGTTTTTATATATTTAAAAAATATATCCTAATGATCAAAGAACTTTACCTTTCAATTTTTCTCTAATCAAATTAGCATTACTGAGTGGAATCTAATGAACCTCATGGTACACAGGGTCGATATGGGACCACTATCCCCTATTTAACAAAAAATACACCCATGGGCTTTTTTCTTAAAAACTACAGTTTCATATAGAGAGACAAGTTTTTAAAAATTCTTAACCGCTTTTATTCAAAATCGTTCGAGATCATCTTGGCGTGACAGTTCAAATAAATAAATAGATGAAAATACAAGGAGGAAAAAAAATGTAAATAACGCGACATTGTAATGTCAATGTACGCGAAAGATTTAAAATTAGTTCGGAGTTAATCAAGTCATATTACTATTGGTAAAGGAAATATGAAAATAAGTACCCCATATATATTGCAATAATTAAAACTATTGTAAAAAATAGAGTTTCGCACGCGGCATGCTTTTTATGCTCTTCAGCACGGCTAAAGCAGCCGTACCCTGGACGCTTAGATATTAAAATTTTGTAATTGTAAATAATGCATTCACGTTTTTGAGGTTTGGGGGAGAAATCTCAAAACGTGAGATACATTAATAATGTAAATTCAAACTAAACTATTTAAATTGTAGTAACCAATATTAATATGTATATATATTTATTTCTCATATAGAGAAGCAAGTTTTTTTCCTCCTTGATTTCCTTCCACGATTTTGAATACAAGCGGTTAAGAATTTTTAAAAACTTGTTTCTCTATATGAGAAATATATATATATATATAAACTAAATTATCTTCAATTCTTTGCTTACATTTGAAGTTGTTGTGATCGGTACTTATTTAGATGTGCGTTTTTTTTTCTCAAAAGAACGTTCTCTTCAAAAGTTTCTTTCTTCCTTTTAATTTTTGTTTGCTCGTCCACGTTGATAACAACCCCCCCCCTTCCCTCCCTCGTGGACAATTGTGGACTTTCGCTACACCTCCCCAACTGTCATTTGTGGACGGCTCGTGATACAAAGGCTGTAAAGCATTCTTGGTTTGCTAATTCACCTTGACCTTAGAATTTCGCATTTACGAATCCAACAGAATTTATCTTAAGGGGGGTCTAAACTCATTCGAGAAATCACGTTCAGGATTTCCGAGATTCCTTCATTAGCGACCAAGCGGAAGGTTGATAACGTTATGAAATAGCGCTTTTTGATACACTAAACGCATAATCCTACATTTCAGCATCGAAATAAGAGATTAGAATTATAATAGTGTATAAATTTATCATGATCAGCGTGTAAAATTAAAACTAAACGTATTGAATTCACGTTTTCTTGACATCAGACATGAGGTTGAAACAGGCACGCAACAGAACCAAAACAAAACACTACAGCGCGATATACGGCGAAATTTATTCTGTAAAGTTCTCGTTCATTACTTCAGGAAAACGGTTCGTATTAAGTAATTCACGTTTGGCGTCATTGTAGAATTGCCTTTATGAAGCGCTTTTTCGAGATAACCGTCTAAAACTCCTGTATTTTGACAAAAATCAGCTGCAACAGCGCTCATGACGCGGCAAACAACGGAACTGCAAATTTTACTAACGTGAAATTAAATAAATTGTTTTTATCGTTTTTCGCAATTGCGGCCTCATAAAGGCGAAAGTAAACGTTTCATATGATCGCTGTTAAAATTTCAACGAAATCGGTTAAGCATTGGCAGAGAAATCCGCGGAATAAATCCCACGGAAAAATACATATATATAGCGATATATACATATACAGGGTCATCGAAAACTATCGGACCCCCCTAATATCTTCAGTTAGAATGCACTTAGGAGAAAATGTCCAATAGCAAATTTGTACGGTTTCAAGCGGGGAGTAAGATGATGACCTTGACTTTGACCTTGACCATGTCCTTCAAGGTCATTTCAAGGTCAATCTTATTTTCTTAAATAGAACCCCCTACATTTTATTGCATATTCTTATAGCTTATCTCGAGAGCTTTCCAAAACACTATAATAAAATATTTTTTTATTAAGTACTTTTTGAGTTATAAAGGTTTGAAGTTAACAATTTGTTAAGTGGTGTGCGAGTCCGACCGATTTAATTCCAATTGGTTAGCTTGGGCAAAATATTTAATTGTACCAAACAATTCACAACAAATGTTCAAATTGTTGCCCTTCAACAGCGTGGCAATGTGCCAATCTGTTATAAACAGCTGAAACCTCATTCCGGTACGTTTCTGGCGGTATTAGTTCTATCTCTCGAGTTATTCTCCCTCTTAAATCATCTAAATCTTGAGGCTTGGTGGCATAAACTTTACTTTTCAAGTAACCCCACAAAAAAAAGTCAAGTGGGGTCAAGTCCGGAGACCGAGGTGGCCACTCAATATGACCCCTTCGCCCTATCCACCTGTCCTGAAAGACCTCATTCAAATATTGACGGACAATGACACCATAATGAGGTGGAGCTCCATCTTGTTGGAAATAAATTTCATCCATATTTCCACCAGCTATGTCTTGAATAGCAGGAACAATTTGTTCGCGAAGCATGACTAGGTATACTTGTGCTGTCAAATTGCCTTCAATGACGAAAGGGCCAACTGGTCTACCATTAAGAATACCAGCCCATACGTTAACTTTTTGTGGATATTGAGTATGATTGTCTCTTTTCCAGTGAGGATTAACGTCACTCCAGTATCTACAATTGTGTCTATTTACATTTCCAGTCAGTTCAAATGTTGCCTCATCAGAGAAAACAATATTATCAAGTAATAGAGGATCGTCGACAATCATCTCCATCCTAAGATCACAAAATTCGATGCGTCTATCAAAATCGTCTTCGGACAACTCTTGGACCAAATGGAGTTTGTATGGATGCCATTTATTCAATTTAAGAATTTTACTGACATATGCATGACCGATTTCATGTTCTTGTGCAACGCGATTGATGGAAATATGGGGATCTTCAACGAAAGACTGTAAAACATCTAATGCCTTATCATTATTTGTTGCTGTTTTAAGTCTACCAGATTTTGGGCGGCTTTTAACGCTACCAATGGCCTCGAAACGTTGAATAGTACGGATTACAGTACTTTTGGAGATCCTATTATTTTCATTCCGAAAATTTTCATTAAATAATCGCGTTACTGTTTTATACCCTCTTTGTTGATCTCCCCATCCTCGCATCATTAATAGTGTTATTCGATCTCTTTCAGAAAGCTCCGCCATTCTTAATTAGAGCGAAGAAGAATTAATCAGGTAAGTGATAGGAAATTGATCTAGATAATTAAGTAGAGAAAAATACTAATTATTAAGTGTTGGTCCAACTATCGATTTGTTTATTTTAACCAGCACTAGCAAAAAGCTCGTTGAGCAACTGAAAATCTAATAGATCAATTAATAATATTTACGAAAAATTTCTGGGCTATTGGAAACAAAATGAAGATGTTTGGGATAATCAATTGAAGCGCAATGGTTTCTTTTGTTACAGAAAAAATTTTTGAGGCGGTTCGTTTTCGTCCACGAGGTGACTGCTGCTCGCTAAGAAGAAGACAGCACTGCATCAAAGTTTCAAATCAGTGATCCGTATTGTTTGCTCAAGAGCTCGTACATTGGTGCCTGCGAGAGTGAGAGAATAAAGATTGGCCAACGCTTTCGGTCAGATTCCCGCTAACGCCTTCGGAAATCACGCATTCGAGCAGCTTCTCGCGATTACGTTCGGGCAGTTTTTCGCCAGAGCCTATTAGCATAATTGCTTGAAGCCGTACAATACTTTGCTATTGGATATTTTTCCAAAATGCATTCTTACTGAAAATATTAGGGGGATCCGATTAATGTATTTTCTTTAAACCAATTAATTGGTCTCATTATTCCGCGCACAAAAGTATTAAGGTTATGATTACTGAAAACTAAATAATATTTTACAAGATATTCTACATTTTGTGTCAAAAAATTGTTACCTTCAAACCTTTATAACTCAAAAAGTACTTAATAAAAAAATATTTTATTATAGTGTTTTGGAAAGCTCTCGAGATAAGCTATAAGAATATGCAATAAAATGTAGGGGGTTCTATTTAAAAAAATAAGATTGACCTTGAAATGACCTTGAAGGACATGGTCAAGGTCAAAGTCAAGGTCATCATCTTACTCTCCGCTTGAAACCATACAACTTTGCTATTGGACATTTTCTCCTAAGTGCATTCTAACTGAAGATATTAGGGGGGTCCGATACTTTTCGATGACCCTGTATATTAGGGTGTAGTGAAAAAACCATAATTGAGATATTCCAAATCGGGTAGTACGGAAAAGTTGTGATTTAACTTCAATAAGAAAACTGTGAAAGCTGATTGCTCTAAGTCAATATCTTCTGTCTCGGCAAAGCACCTCAAATTTTGCCTTTAAATGAAATTATCGTAATTTACGAAGAAGCTCCGGTCTACTTAAAATTACGTCAATTACTCTCAAAAATGTTTCAAAACTATATATTTTTTAAACTTTATTCTTTAAATTTGTTATACAATACTTCGCCCGCCGTATTCGCTTACTGCGTACTAACACAAGTTTGTCAAAGTAAGGTTGTGTTACGTGTACATGCAATGATGCGAACTTTTGGCAGACGCCGCTAGAGCGCTGATGATTTTCATATACACGTACACCCAACCTTACTTTGCTAAATTTGTGTTAGTACGCAGTAAGCGAATAGGCAACTCAGAACTCACCGCGTGAAGGCGGTTGTAATTCGAGTTCCTCCCAAGCCCTTCCCTACCACCCAACCATGAAGAGCAAATATAAATTTTGAATACTATGCCATAATAGTTAGAAATTACTGAAGTCACGCTTTGTTTCGAATTGTGGCATGAGACTTCGAGATGATAATGTAGCTCGTATGTAACCGTCTCGCATGTCCTGTCCGAAAACCTTAGCAGATGCTTCAGTCACTAATTTGACCGTTCTCTCAACAGCCTGTGTGTGCGCTGGAAAAAGTTCAAAATCCCAATTTTGGGGAACTTTATTTTCAGATAGAAAATTTGATATGTGCTCATCTGAAAAGTTTCGCAGAACAGGAGGACATGTTATTTCAACAGAAGACCAATCAATCATATCAGTGTAGTCTGTGGCCAAGAAATTAATTTGAGGCACAGAGAAAGACCTCACAGATCCGGGATTTGCGGTTTCATTTTCTCTTGCTTTAAGTATTCTGCGAAGGGCGAGTTCTTTTATCTCTGTTCTCACATCTGTAAGCATGCTAAGAAGAAGATTTTCTGGACTTGCGAAATATGCATTTCTTGCAATGACAGAGTCAATTATTTGTAGGTATTTTTTGGACAAATAACGGGATGTGCAAATGAGAAAATGTAGGTTTCTTGATCCATCCTTCAAAGAATGTTATACTTTAATTCTAAACCATGTCGGTGCATAAACTTTCATTACATAATTAGTCAAAACTTTGAGATTTGTGGATGGTTTCTTAGATGATACATAAAGTCTTAGAATTCTGTTTCCGGTGGTCAACCAACGACTTAGATTTAGTTTTACTGGATCTCTGTTTGGAAGATCAGAGGGGACAACTCCAGATTTAATAGCATTTACTATTTGTAGGAAATATTGCTGATCTTTACTTAACATTGCAATATCAAGGTCTGGTACTTCTGTATCGATTTTTGCAAAACGTACGATCGATAGAGTTTCACAAGTTTGAATTTGTTTTCCTATGGGACCAGTATATGAAGTAGGACCTGATGTTAGCCCGTCAATATTTTCAAACAAGTGTCTTAATGGTAGTTCATTTAGGTGTAAGAGACATATGACCCATTGGAGCGGTCTTCCAATTTGTAGCTCAGTGCGACGAATAACGCCGTTATTTACCCCTGTATTCACAACGGTCCCATCAGAACCAAGAACCTGGAGATTTTGAATAATTTCAGGATTCTTTGCAGAAATGAAGGAAAATATGGATTCTGAGATATTTAATGCACTTCCTGAATTAGGAGTCGTATGCCCTACATATTTTGAACCGGGTTCCTGTATAAGAGAGTAATAATCTTCTGTTAATGTCTTTTGATAGTATTTAGCTCCACGTTTTTCTTTTACTAAGGTTTTGTCATGACGACCATCGAAATAAATTCCACAAATTTCATATGGTTTATCAGACGTTGAAGCATTTTGCAAGTCTTTGTTGACTTTAGACTTAGCTCGGGAAATTTTAAAATGATCAATAACCATTGTTTTATCATATTCGGTTATAAGACCCATATCTTGAAGCACGCCACTTGCAATAGCTGCAGTAGCTCAATGAGATACGCCATATCTTTGACTAAGTAATGCTGTATTCTTTAATTGCATTCGCATTTGAGAAGTTTGTTTTTTTCGTACTTGGGTGCAATAGTCGTCATCGTCAGTCAAGTCACTTTCCGTTTCATTATCTGAGATTTGGAATTCCTCGTTAGAATTAACTATCGGAGACAATTTGTTCTTATCATAGAGAGAATCTTGTTCTTTTCTAATTGCTCTCTGTTTAATTTTTTTGGTTTCAGCGGCATCTACAAAACCGATAAACATTTTGCTTTCCGTTCGTTGATCAGCCAGAAATGCTCTTTCTTTTACAGGAACTTTCTAATCTTTTGGACAATAGCATTTCTGAAGGGTATCGCATTTGCAAGCCGATATATCAAATAATTTTAAACTGTCTTCTTTAAATTGCTGAATTCGATTTTGTGTACGTTGGCTATTATCAGCACGTTTATGAATATCTCAGATTGCTCTATATTTTTTGTGATAAGCAAATAACGTATCCCTTATGCGTTTGTGTGAAACATGGGGAATAGAAGCTTGCTGGTATATTTTTTCCAGCTTACACGTCACGTTCTGAGCAATTATTGAGAATGTAGGCTCTTTGTTACCTAATGTCGCTTGTCCAAGAGCACGTCGTTCAAACTGACAACATTTCCAAACATCCTCAAAAGTGGGAAGCGTTTTGTCAAAATCTTGAGGCGCACCAAATATAGGACAATCAAAAGTCTTTCGGAAATGAAATTTACTCATCATGGTTATTAAGATTAAGTTATTACGAAAGAAACAATATGTCAGAAAAATCAATACAGATAGAGAAAGTTGTTCAAATAGTAAAATGAGAAAAGATAATCTCAGTAGAATAAGAATTCACGTTTGGTACTAAAGAATCACAAATATCATATAATAAAGAAAACAGATGGCCAGTAATTTTGCAATGCTTTGAAGCAATATTATATGCGTAACGAATAAGTGAGACTATCGAGTAATCAGCTTTACAGCGGATATATCACGTTAAGCAATTTCGGTACTTGCCTACTTGACGGAGGCTGCCTTATGACCAAACGAAAATCCATTTCTACAGCGAGAGCCGCGGGGCGTAGCGTAAAGCTGCGCAATGTCTAGCGGCGAGAAATTGAACTACTTCTGATATATTTTTTTTCATAAGTGTCTGTACAGAGATACAAAATTAAACAATTTTACTAAACTTGAGGTGCTTTGCCGGGACAGAAGATATTGACTTAGAGCGATCAGCTTTCACAGTTTTCTTATTGAAGTCAAATCACAACTTTTCCGTACTACCCGATTTGGAATATCTCAATTATGGTTTTTTCACTACACCCTAATATATATGTCGATTTAGAACCCCTTTAATTGTGTTGAGTAATTTTTTTTAGACACTTGCATTTATTGAAAACCCTGAATAATAGAAAGCGTTTTAAGGCATCTAGCCGAGTATGACTAAAATGAACCGCATACTCTTTTCAGGCATCTGAGGCTAATCCTGATTTTAATAAATTTATCCTGATTTTACGTCTACGAAACTAGTTTAATTTGGATTTAATTATTACGTAGAGCCCGTCGATTGCAATGTCGCCAAAATTGAAAAACTTCAAGCTTCTAAGTGTCAAGCGAAAGAACTGCCAACTGCGAAGACTGAATTGTCGAATTTTGTTTTCTATGCGTGGCTGTGTGCACACTGAGCTTGAAGCATGTCAGAGTTCGACTAAAATGTCAACCATAACCATTTGTACAGACTGACTGGTATACTATTCGAGTTTAAAAAACCATGCTTACTTAAATCGTAACTGATCCCGTTTTTGAGAAATTCGGAAATCAACTCTGTACGTTTAAATTCAGCTAGGTAAGATTTGATCATTTAAGTTATGTATTGTTTTAACATGGAAAATAGCTAAAATTCGTTGCCATGAGGGTTTCGGTGTCGCTGAGTATGAATGTGATCTTTGATTTTCAAAATTCAAAATGGCGGATCTAACATGACCAACAGATATATGAAATATAGCTTGATCGAGATAAAACTAAACACTCGGAGGTTTTTGGAGTTAGTTTTAACAACAAACTCGTCGGAATTACATTCAGGAATTATGTTAAATTTTACTGCGTAATTAAATATATGTAACTGCATTTAACCCCTTTCGTTGGCACAGACAATTCTATAAAAAGTGCCCAGAATGGCAGGAATTTTTTTTTATCGCCATTTCGACTCCAACCCGTACTGAAGGGTTTTCGAGGTCGCTGATTACGAATTTGAACTCAAAATTTGCAAATTCAAAATGGCGAATCCAATATGGTGGCCGAAAATGAAAAAAATTACTTGATTGTGATGAAATTTGTTACTCGGGGGTTTTCGAGGTTGTTGATTGCGCATGTGAATCCGCCATCTTGAATTTAGAAATTTCAAGCTTGAATTCGTAATTAGCAACCCCGAAAACCCCTGAGTAACAAATTTCGTTACTATCGAGTAACTTTTTTTATTTTTTTTTCATTTTCGGCTGCCATATTGCATCCGCCATTTTGAATTTTTAAATTTTGAATTCAGATTCGGATTCAGCGACCCCAAAAACCCCCAAGTTAGACTTGGATTTCAAATCAGAGGAAGTTAAATACGCACTATTGCGCCAATGCCACACAGGGCATCTTCCAATTTCGCGCACTATTGCGTCAATGTCAACGAAAGGGTTAATTAAAATAATATAATAATTTACCACTCTCTGCTAATCCCAAAACCAACGACGTGGACGTGGCGGTTGTTTGGTACCATGTTTTTTATTTTTTTTATATTTTTTTTTTACTTTTTCAATTTTATATAATATTTTTCTATTATCAGAATCATAATCTACAACCACAAAAATCCGCAGGTATCAAGTTTTTCTTGCTCAAGTAACTTTTCACATTTCTGTCCACTATCTTACATCCACCATTTTGAATTTTGAAGATCTGAGATTAGATTCATATTCAGCGACCCCGAAACCCCTCTAGTAACACATTTCACTTATTTTTCATGTGAAGAAAAATATGTAAAATGATTAAATCTACGTAAGCTAAATTTAAACGTACAGAATTGATTTCTGAATTTCTCAAAAACGGGATCAGTTACGATTAAAGTAAACGTGGTTTTTTAAACTCGAATAGTATGCCAGTCATTTTGTACAAACGGTTTTGGTTGACATTTTAGTCGAGCTTAGACATGCTTCAAGCTCAGTGTGTGTGAACAAAACTCAATTTAACGTCGAAGATGTAGTAGAAAGAAATTTAGAAATTAATGAAGTGAATAAAAGTAACTGCCACTTGGATATAGGGGAAATTATAGGAGAAATTATCGAAGTTTGTGAAGAAGGTATTAGCTGTGATGCAAACAATGTGCAAGAAACTATTTATAGAATTCAAAATAACGAAGAAGCTAATGATATTGAAACGACCAACGATGGCAATCAAAGAATTGTAAATGATTTGGAGGACAGAAATAATATATTCAATTTCTTTGAAGAAAATTTTGAAACTACAGCAAATTTAGATGAATTAAGACAGGAAGCTTTAAAAAATGTTGTTTTATCTGAAAAATTAACCCACCAACAAGGGAACAAATTATTGCAAACATTAACTAGTTTTCCTTTTAATCTAACATTTTTGCCGAAAGACATTCGAACCTTGTTAAGAACGCCACGTGATGTTGCCGGAAATTTCATTCGACGAATTGCTGGTGGAGAATACCTACATGTTGGCTTCAAGTCTACTGCGAAAAGAAAATTGAACAGCCTTCCTACTATTCCGGAAGAAGTTATCATCGAATTTAATACCGACGGTGGTTCATATGATAAACATGGGAGTATTCAATTTTGGCCTATTCAATATCGGTTATATAACACAGTCGATAAAAGGCCTGTGATTGCTGGAGTATTTGTCGGTCAACATAAACCGAATAATGCAGATGAATTTTTAAGGGTACCCTTCGGGTCTATTTTTTCGAAAAATTCGATTTTTCAAAAATACCATATTTGTGTACTATATACATCTAGAATTCATGTAGATATACTTGTACATCGATTATCGACCGAGTATAAGTCGTAAAGTCGATTATCAGGTAGTACGTCTGAACGCGCACATTAGGCGTTTCGGCTAATCCTGCTTCGCAAAGGTTTCCCTCCGATTTCCCGCCTGTTTCACAGGTGAGGCTTGGTTCTCACACGTTTCTCGCATTCCCTGAGAACAGTCGAAGATTTGTTTATGTGCAAAAAGTGTGCGTACTGACGAATATAACAGTAACATAATGCTATAACGACGGATAGAAAAAGTGATAAACAGCAAAACGTGAGACCAGGTCGTGAAAAAAAAGACGTTTTCGTGGTAATAAGTATACGAGTGAACGAGATAATAGTCAGACCAGTGCATCGGCTAAGAAAATTATGAAAAATGATCCCAACTTCGAAGTGCATGTTGATCCGGTGTTGCAGTACTCCATAGTAAACTTCGCTTTGTTCACGACTTTGCAAAGCATTCTCATATGCAAAAGTTGCAAAAAAGATATAAAATTTTCAAAACGTGCTGAAAAGGGCTTGGGATTCCAGTTAGTCGTTCAACGTAAATGTGAATATTCCAAGTGTGATCCCAATCGCGTATTTAATTTATTATATGTGCTTATATGGCGGATCATATATGAGGGATCAACATTCGAAACCTTGCTTCATTTATATGAAACTCAATACCTAAGAGATTTTTATGTCACTGATTATGAATAAGTTGACAAATTCCCGAAATTCAAAATGGTGGAATCAATATATAGCAATAATGATCAACTTTATTCTGTATATACTAGATTGCATTTCTTTCCGAGCATAGCGCCGAACAACTGTTTTTAGTATCGGATTAATTGGTATCTCGAGGGTCTGCTAAACCGACTCCGTCGATAACTTCACTAACAAATTTAAAAAATGCAAATTAAGCAGAAACTGTAGATGAATTTTTTAACCCATATCTATTTTACGTATTGTTTTTTATGAATATACGTCAAATTTCATAGCTTACATAACTCTGTCATAATTATCCGGACGGTTTTAGTTACCTGGTGGAGAGCATTTTCATGTACCAATACATAGCCACTGGATTATTTATTAGAATATGATTGGTATTGGTATTGGTATTGGTATTTTCTTCATCAGGCTCGGGTGAACCCCAGAAATCAGCACACTTAGCTGTTTGCCTTTGTATGCTATTCCTGATGCTACTCAGGGTTCCGTTGGATAACCAGCTGCTTTGCAGAATCTCAGAAGTTGCCCGAGATTCCGCTCCCTGACTTCCTCCTTGCTTACAAGTGGAGAGTCCAGGTATCTCCTTTGACTCTCCATCAGTGCAGGGCACTCGCATAGGAAGTGAATTGATGATTCCTCCTTGTTTTCATCACATCTAGTGCACATCGGTGAAGGTTTCCTTCCTACGATGTGACTGTGCTTGTTTAAATTTCCATGTCCGGTTAGGATTTCGATGGAGATTCTTATTTCTGTTCTGTTTAGTTCGAGCAGTTTTTCAGCCCATCGGTCCGCCTGCAGCTCTCCTGCAAGGCTTTTGGTTGTGCTGCATTTTTTGTTTTTGATCCACTCTCTAACCTGTTGGGATTTCATTTGTCTCTCCAGTAGGTTGAGTCCTTCTTGAAATGGCAGTGCCACCCTCCCAGTCAAGTCAGTTCCATTTACTATTCCCGACTTGGCAAGGGTGTCCGCTCTTTCATTTCCTTTCCAGCCCATATGGCCAGGTATCCAGGTCAGGCTGAGTTTGTTTCTTTCGGCCAGGTTACGTAGGCAAGTCTTTGTATCTCTGACTAAAGCTGATTTGACGACTGGATTGTCTATCGCTCTCAATGCAGCTTGGCTATCCGAGCATATCCATATCGTTTTATTTGTCACTTCTTTCTCCATGAGGGTCTCGGCACACATGAGGATTGCCGCCACCTCTCCTTGGAAAACAGTGTTAAATTTGTTGAGCTTGAGGGAAAAGTTCTCCCGCAGCTTCGGTCCGCAGTACCCTGCGCCTACACCCTGGTTGGTTTTGGACCCATCTGTGAACCAGATGATGCCATTCCTGGGTATTGCTGATTTATTTTTCCAGTCCTCCCTGTTGGGGAAACAAACCTTAAAGTTGTTTTCCCCCGTGTGGTGTGTCTGGATCTTGTCTTGTGGTTGGTACCACATGTCTCAGGTTTCCTTGAAAAAGATTGTTGAACCAATCTTGCTTACCTGTCAAGCTTCCCAAGCACTTGAGTCTATACACGGTTCTCATGGCTTCGCATTTTACTGCCTGAGCCATGGACGGTACGCCCAAAAGAGACCTCATTGCTGCTATGGGTGTACTCTTCCTTACCGAGCAAATGCCCCTAAGGAACATAGCCTGTACCCTGTTCAATTTTTGTTGAACTTGGGTCTTTTCTGTCCTCTGCCACCAAATTGGCGAGGCATAGGTAATCCTTGGTAACACAATCTGTTGGTAGATCCAGAGCAGTTGTTTCGGTCCTAAACCCCAACTGTTACCAAGAGCTCTCCTACAATGCCAGAAAGTGGCAATTGCTTTGTGACATTTGTTATCCAGGTGACCATTCCAGTTTAATTTTTTATCCAGGGTTACTCCAAGATATTTGGTTTCGCTGGCATATGGCACCTGCTTCCCGCCAATCACCATTTCGCCTAGTTTTTTGATCTTATATTTTCTAGAGAAAATGATGACGGCAATTTTTTCCGGTTGTATCGACAGCGCTTTTTCATTGCACCATTTTTCCACAACCCTCAGGGCTTCTTGTACCAGCTCCTGCAAAACTTCCTCGTAGTTGCCTCTAGCGAGGATAGCAATATCGTCCGCATATCCAATCGCATAGATTCCGCTATCGTTGAGTTTCCTGATCAAGCTATCAGCTACCAGGTTCCAAAGAAGTGGGGACAACACTCCACCTTGAGGACAACCCTCAGAGATCGTCCCCTCCACTAGGGTACCCTGCCATTCCGTATAAATATACCTATTTCTAAGGGTGCTCACAATCCAACTTATGAGTTCCTTGGGCACCCCATGTTCTTCCGCTCCTTTCCGTATTACTTCCACGGAGGTGCGGTTAAAAGCACCCTCAATATCTAGGAAAGCACCGATGCACGTTCCCTTCGTACTGAGTTGCTTTTCTATAAAGCCCGCGGCTGACATAAGTGCCAACTCAGCAGATTTGCCAGCCTGGTAGGCATACTGTTCCCCATGGAGAGGTAAGCGTACCAAAGGACCTTCTATAAGGTACCTCTCAACCAATCTTTCCAACAATTTTAGTAGGAAGGATGTTAGGCTGATCGGTCTGTAGTCCTTTGCCTCCACGTAGTTCCTGTTTCCAACTTTGGGTATAAACGAAACTCGTGATTTCTTCCATTCTGTAGGTGTGTAACCAAGCGCAATGCACCCCCGAAGAAGTCCAGTCAGTGGTCTCAGGATAGCCCCCAGGCCTTCCTGAAGGAGGGCCGGGTATATGCCATCCGGTCCCGGTGACTTGAACGCCTCAAAGGCCATTAGTGCCCTTACAACCTTGTTTGGATTTACAACTTGGGCAGCGATCCCCCAGTGCCTCCCTTTACTAGTAGTAGGCTCCTCGGGGGCACCGTTCGATCTCAGTTTAATGCTTGGAAAATTGCTTGTCAGCAACCTTTCCAGTGTTTCCTTCGGAGATTTGGCAAACTCGCCATTTTCTCCTTTGATAAATCGTAGTTTACCATCATTTCCTTTTGATAGTATTCTCGCTAATTTTGCAGTAGAGGGTATACTCTCCGTTTCCGAACAGAACTCCCTCCATGCATTTATCTGATACTCTCTCTTCTGCCTTTTGTAGGCTTTCAACCTATCCTTGTAAGCCGTCCAGACTTCTGCTGTGTCAGCTTTCTTTGCTCGATTAAATAGTCTCCTCGTCTCCTTTCGGCTACGCTCCAAGGCTGATCCCCAATTAAGCCTTCCCCTTTTGGGGTTTACTTTCTTGAGTGGGCAATTGGCTTCGAACGATCTCATCACAGCTCCCCTAAGAAAGACCTCTGTGTACTCAAGATCGTTTTTCGCTCCATACTTGCCTTTGAAGCCCTTCATCCTGGCTTGCAGACTTTCTCTGAACCCTTGCCAGTTCGTGCTTCTTGGATTTCTGGACCATTTCTCTGCAGGGTTAAACTGTTCCAGTTTGGCCCGAATCAGTTTGTGATCCGAGAGCGAGGGTTCATCAATAACCCTCCACTCCTGGACAGCCTCACGCATGCCTCGGCTGCATAGAGTGAGATCCAGGACCTCTCTTCTGTTTGCCGTTACAAACGTTGGCTCAACTCCCTCGTTCAAAATTTCGAGGTTAGTGGATATCAGGTATTCCATGAGGGCCTCCCCTCTCTCATTTGTGTCGGTGCTCCCCCACAGAGTACTGTGAGCATTTACATCACAACCTATGAGGAGATCAAGGCCCGCATTTGCGCAGTACCTGACTAACCTAGTTAGCTCCTCCGGGGGAGTTTCCCTATCGTGCGCAAAGTAGGCTGATGCAATCACCAAGCTCCTTTCCCCTATTCCCTGAGAGACTTTAACCGAAGCTAGGTCCCTAGTAGAGAATTCCTGTAGCAGGGCAGCGTCCATGTTTTTAAGAACTACGCATGCCCTCTGCATTTCATGAAGTCCACTGGCGTAGACTGTGCCAATCCTACTCAGGCCCCGAATCTGACCTTTGTAGCACCACGGCTCCTGTATTAGTGCCATGGCTGGTTTTGTATGCGTCACTTGCAGGTCCCTCATAAGTTGAGCTGAGGCACCTTTGCAGTGATGCAAATTAATCTGGAAAATTTCTGCACGACCGTTAGCCATTGGAACTAACTCGCGCTGGAAGCTCCCGTCGCCGAACTTATCGGGTTTTTAGAGGTTGGCCTGAATACAACCTCTCCTGTCCCCAGATAAGCTCGGTAGCCGCGAGACTCGAGGCGCTTGGCCGAGTCTTCGTCCACGCCGAGAACCAGAAGGATGCCATGCGGCAGCTCCTCCCTACGGTGGACAACCCACGTCCCGACCCTCAAACCAGCATTCTGCCTGTCCAAAATCTTAAGCAGGATGCTAGTCTCTTTCTTGGGTGGTGGCGCGAGTACCGTCATTTTAACTCTCTTGACGAGTTCCTCAGGGAGTACAAGCCTCACCTTTCGGCCCCCATCAAGGGTTATCTGCGGAATTGCTTCCCGCAGCCAACAGGCACTCTCGTCATCCACACAAGCGAAAGTGGCAATTCCTCCTCTCAGGTGAGACTCCACGAACCTGGGTATGAACCCCCCTTCCGGGATGTCCACAACCCGGTCAATGATGACCCCCCTGAGTTGGTCAAAGACGCCCATCTCGACCCGCTCCCCTACGTCCTCGCCAAAGGCAATCAATACCCTTGGGAGTCCAGCAGCGGCCGTCGAGTATGACATCCTTGTTGCGGATGCATGCCCCTGACTCTTGGTCTTCTTCCCTCGGGGTTTGGCCGTGGGATCCGAAATACTCCTCTCGGCCTTCCTTTTATCCCCAGAGGGAGGACCAATGGACTGTGTAGCGGTTGAGATTGATCCGGGATGCCCTTCCAGACGGGTTCTAGCCCCAGCCACGGAAGATGCCGCCTTTTTCTTCCTCGAACCGCTTACTCTCGGTGGAGGACGCTCCGGAAGGGGGAGACCTTCAGCCTCCGCCCTTCTCTTCGCCTCCTCGTACGCTACCCACTTGGCCTTTCGCCTCTGTGCGCCGTTCATTCGGATCGGGCTTGGACGAGTGTCTTCCGCCGTACCGGTCTCCATCAGAGTGTTCTTAGTACCATGCATCCCTAGGCACGATAGCTCCCACCTGTGGATTGGGGGATCCATTCTTGGTCACGGCACATCAGAGGTCCTTTGCCCAACCCCCCTCCAGCCCGAAGGTCGAGGTGGGGCTTGAGTTTCTAGCCTCACTCATACCCACAGTCATCGGGGAAGCCCGTTTATAGAGCCCCGAACCATTCATCGGAGAGCCCGGTTTATAGGGATCCGCATTCTCTCACCACTCACACTGCTATCGACTCAGGACCTCCTGTATGGTGTTTGTTAAGCCCCCCACCACGACAAGGTGATAGGATCCAAACGGGGGGGATTAGAATATGATAAATTTAGATTTTCAACTTACAATTTCATTCTTGATACTTTTAACTTTCTGTTAGTGTAAATATTTTGTTGTTTACAGTATATCTCATATAATTATTGACTTAAGAGACCTAATGAAACCCACGGTGCATTTGACTGTTGATATTCGAACATTGTTTTTAATATGAAAAACAATAACGGGACTTTTGGAACTTTTAGCATATTAAGTTAATATGGGAGAGAAAATTAACACGAAAAAATGCGTTTGATATAAGCTCTATATATCTTAATAAATAAAACATTTATTCGTGGTCAAGAATAGAGCAGTGGTTACTAACTGGAACATCTACCTTAGCTAACCATTTTTTTTATGTCATATATCGATAGATAATGCAAAAATAGTACCCGCTGAATTTTGCGAAAAATTGTCATCCACTAGAACATCCCCAAAATAAAGGCCACGTTCGAGAGGCCATTAAAACTTCGGCATTTTTTATGTTTCATCCCTTACGGGGACGTTCCTGTGGATGAAAATTTTACGCAAAATTCATGGGGTATAATTTTTGTATTATCTATCGATATGGATAATTGTAAAGAATGTGGTCTTTTTTTGATCTAAACAATTTTATTGTATATTTTCTGAATAATCCTTCTTTACACGAACTTATGTTGTTGTATCTGTTGGTGTAGTTTATTTCTATAAATTCTTATAACAAAGAGTAAAAAAGTGGGTATTAATTTCATTAAAACTATACAAAACTGATGAAATGTCAGATCCGTGGTGAGTCCCCAAAATAGGTCAGACCTTTGAAAAATTATATCTCCAAAATATTTGATATCATATTCATATAATAAAAACACGTTTATTTTATTTTTTTTTCGTCAAAAAACTTCCTAGAAAAATCTTTCCGTGTATTGATAATCCTGTACTTAATAAATTGGTTAGAAATTATCTTGACTGGTCAATATCAAAATAATTCCCTGCGTATGATATACAATAAAATGTGCGCTAAATTTTTTGCTATGAATTTGAGGATTCCGGCCCTAACCGAAGGCGAGGGTCGTAATCACATTCGCATAAAAAACATTTTGCGCATATGTATTGAACAATATTTTTCCTAACGCGTTCGCGAAGTGCAATTCTGTATTGAGTTCCGTGCGCGAAAACGCACTTTGCGCACGCACTGAAAAAAACATCAGAATTTTTCCATTACCAATATTGCATTTTCATCGTTTCTGAGCTCCTAGAACTCCGAATAGTGAGAATGCAACGCGGGCGGTAATCAATGTCGGATTAAGAGGGGGGGGGGAGGCTGGAGGGGCTTCAGCCCCGGGGCCGCAGGAGTCTGGGGGCACTATAATCTATTGTATAAGTCATTTTTAATTTTACTTTTTAAAAAAGCCAGTTTATAACAAAATTAAATTTTAATTGAAAATAGTTGATTTATGCTAAATCGCTTTATTTACAGATGAAATTAACAACAACATTACTTTTATAGTAATAATTATAACAATAATTATAATAATAATAATAATAAAAATACGAGGGGCCCAAAGGGAATGATGCGTAACACAATGCGGCTATGCAAAAAGCTGCATCTTAGCCTATTTTCCCAAATGGCCTACACTCACCTCCACGTGTGCTTATTAAAGCCGGTGGGCCCTGGACTTTTAGTAACCTTGCCAAAGATTGGGTAACCAACCCCAGTTGATGGCGAGGTAAGAGACAAACGAGAGAGGCATAACAACGGGGAGTAGGGCTAACCACCCTACTCCCTGTATTTGCGGTTACAAGAAATGCAATGCGCAGGGCTCCTGACCTGACTGCTTCGGATGCAGCCCAGTCCCGAGGTGGAGGAGCCGAAACAGGTGTCCCGGGACAACGAAACACGAATGCCCACGGACGATTTCAGTGGACGGAGGATCTCAGGCAAGATCTAATGCGCTGCTACGCAGCCTCAAGCGAGTTTCCGCCGATGGCCGCAGTTGAGGAATTGTGGGGGAGCCGCTACGAGAAAACATCTAGGCTTAATGACGACACTGATCCCAAAATCGGGAGACTTGTCCGATCCGAGAAACCATAGACCGATCACGTGTCTCAATACATTATACAAATTGTTCACTAACATCTTGAACGAACGTATTGAGAAATCCGTGAAATCGGTGTGGCAACGAATAGTAGAACAACGAGGCTGCAAAATGGGTGTATCCGGCTGCAAGGACAACTTGCTTATCGACAGGTGTGTTTGTCAGGACGTGATCTTTTCTATATGGATGATCTTAAATTAAATGCATCAGGCGAGGATCAATTACATCGATCTCTGAACATCGCCCTCACATACTCGAGATGTATTGGCATGGAATTCGGATTGGACAAATGTGCAGTCGTTCATTTGCACAGAGGAAGGTCAGGCTCCCATGACGACGATATGGAGGTCGTCAACGGAAATGTCATCCGCCACCTTAGCGCCGAAAAAGCCTACACATACCTGGGCGTACCTCAAAGGCATGTCCAGGATGTGCAGGCTGCTAAAACCACCATCATTAAGAAATATCGGCGCATTCTCCGTCAGATCTGGTCATCAGAATTGACCGGGAGAAATAAGGTGGCACCCACGAATATGTTGGCCGTATCACCAGTTATATTTCTATTCATTTGGAGCACTGAAGTGGAACGTTGACGAGCTAAGGGATCTTGACGGAAGCACACGGAAGATGATTTGTATGCAACGTAGTTTGCATCCAAGATCTTCCGTGGAACGACTGTATTTGCCCCGAAATATGGGAGGTCGTGGCCTTTTAAGCCTGGAGTGTATGCATGACCGATTGGTCCGGTTTAGCGCGACTATAAATTCCAGCCTCAGTGTGTACGTCACACAAACGTACAAGAGTGCTAGCTTAACGTGCTGCCGCCTGGCGGTACAGCTTCGCGTAAAGCTTCCTAATACTATTAGTGAATTTCAAGCCTTGCACCGTTTCTGCACTCTTGCACCGAAAAGTGTACACAAACACCGTCTACGTGCAAGTCGTGCAGCTAGAGATACAGGTTAACTTATGGACTGGCCAGGTTTGTCGTTTGAAAATCAATATTTCTGAAGACATAATTTATGTATAAAAACATTTAACAAGTCTGACGAAATTTTCATGGTCATATATGGGTCATACTGGCCCTCAGTCTAAAGATTAACGGGATTTTAATAGTGAGACATTAAATTTATTAAAAATATTCGAGTAGTGTAAGCATAGCTAGTGACTATGTACGCCGAAGTTGGTAACTATCTAGTTACACTAGGCAGGGTCAGGTTGGCAAACGTGACTGGTCGATATACGGCATGGTCTTGGCGATGCATGCGCCTTGTAACGAAATCGATTGATACTTTTTTATAATCAATAAACATCACGATAATTGAATTGTTGTTTCTTAATAATAATAGAATAAAACATAACAAGTAGTAATAAATAGTTATAAGAAAATAAGTATTTGTACGTGACTAATGTATTATATAACATATAATATACCGAAATTTGCACGCACCTTTATTTATTACTCCTACCTCATTGTACGAATAACTTGGCACAAACTGGGCACACACAATGCTCCCGTATACACACGCACAAACTGGGCACACACAATACTCCCGTATACACACGCACACACGCGCACACACGCACAGCAACACATGTGCGATTTCGATTCAATTTAAACTGGGGGCACAATTGCACATATATTCCAAGTGCCTCACGGTCTCCAGATCCGGCATTGGCGGTAATGGGGAATCTCTTATATTCATTCAGTGCGGAGTTAGGAAAAATCCTTCTTTAAACTGTTATTCTCTAGTTATTTGCATCCCTAATGTATAGTAGAAAGACATTCATGCGGACGGAGATTACAATTTTGTTGGCGTAATCATGCATAACCAATCAGTCATCAACACTCGTTGACATTTATCATTATCGATCACTACGCTATCCTACAATAATCTGGCGTAATTTCCTGGCTAGTCCTGAAAATTTGTGTTTTAGGAGTCCGAATACGAAATGATATTAATATGACGTTTTATGTTTGCAGGGAAACAATAACTGCGGATGTACTGCCTCCTGTGCGCTCCAATGAGTCCGTTATTACCACCAACAATGTCGCAACAGTCCCGTAATTAAAATATTTTGCCGCAATGAGTTATACCATTATATTTTAGAATTATTGTAGAAAGCTTTCTATATCTATCTTTTCAAAGATCTTTCCAAAATCTTCTCTTGCACAGCTAATCTATAATTCGTAGGCAATGAAGTATTCCTGCATTATATGAAATAAAAATTGTTAAAACTACTTTTATTGTGTTTTTTGCAAAAATGGCATGTTCGAAAAAATGCGGGACAAATTGTCAACTAATATAAAAACCGCATTTTGAACAGTAGCTATGATATCGGAGCGCACTCGGGAATAAATGCCTAGAAGCGAAGTCATATTAGCTAAACCAATGAGAGAACACAAAAAATGTTATATGCCTTTTGTTTACAAAAGTATTCATTATTATTTTGCGACACTAAATTTTAAAATCGCATAAAAAAAGAATATTTTTTCTGGTGTTTTTATCAGTATTTCGGGGTTTTCAACAATATAAAATATATCCATGACTTTTGGAAATAATGGAAGTTCCTATCATGCTTTGGCATGGGTGTCTCATTTGACCCGCCTAACTCGTTTTGCCCCACATACCTCTATTTGTGTGTGTCTGACTAGAACCGAGAGTATAAATCTATAATAAATTGATCTCCATTACGTAAGGATACATCCTTCTACAAATTACTTATAGATCTGTGCCTAAAATAGTGGTTTGTGCGAATAACCATAAATCTGTTTCTGTTTTCAAACCATCATTCAAATCTGTTTTCAAACGAGCTGGAAGCACATGAAATGGAATGAAAATTATTGATGTTCGAACACTGATAGAACGGTATAGTCGTGAGGATCAGAAGTATAGTCTCTTTTCCTTCTAACCCTCAAAAGTATGATCCTCAGGCTCATAGTATAGTTATGTCGACTATACATCTGACCCTGACAACTACACCATTCTATGAGTGAAGCATCTTCCCCGCTCGCTTTTCGAAATTATACTGTAAGAGATGGAAAACCGATTTCAACCCTTTTTTTGTCGGTTTGCGATTATTTTTTTTGCAAGTCAGTCCTAACTCATTCGCATAGTTAACACACGTGAAATAATTTTTAGAACTGTCTTTACTAAACTTGCTAAACCTAGAATATCGCCGCCAGAACAGGCCCTTGGTTTAAATTCGAGCAAGATGAATGTATTTTATTTTCAGACAATTTTAACTTACAAATAATTTTTGTCAAGTGTATTTCAATCGTGAATTTCAAAAAATGCTTAACTAGTCTTTTCTTTATTTGACATCAGACACAAAATATTGATTTATTGTAAACAGATTTAATTAAAATAGACGAGATTTTTTCAATAATTACTAACTAAAAAGTTACATTCAAAAAGGTTAAAACTGTTGTCTCGGTGGGTGTGAGACTGAGAACATTACAGTTTTAGGAGTTCACCCTTTCTCGAAATTCATATGTCAAATGTTATCATTTTAATGTCAAAATTGTATTAATATGGTTTATTACACTACAAGTTGGTAAAATTTTTTTTTTGCGAATGTGAGTATTGCCGGCCGAGCCGAAGGCGAATAGATGCATAGTATATAAAAAAATATCGTTCGATACGCGTGCGTAAGAATTCAATTTTACGCACCGGCCTATCTAATCCCATGTTCAAACCGGTGCCTATAAAATCGTATTTTACGCATATGTATCGAAATATAGCATTTTCTTCGTGGCGGGTGTACACTCCAACAATAAACTCGAATTTTATGCCCAATATGAGAATTTTGTTCGTATCATAGGCGTAAACTACTGGTACACGTCGAAAAACCGACAGAGTAAAAATCAAATAATCAAGTAGGAAAGAATAGTTTGCTGAACTGTCGGTTTTTTGACTATCGGTTTTCTAACCTGTCAGTTTTTTTATTTGTCGGTTTTTCGACGTGTACCCTAAACTACTTGTTTAACACACCGGGCGCGAACCTGCAATGCGCGAATTATTGTGCTCCGCGCCCGTCATATTAAAAAATATCGTATGTATCACTTGATACATAATATACTATTGTACTCTGAGTCGATCATCTGATACGAGAGATTATCTGCGGGGGTAAAGGTTGGTTTTATGTCCTTGTTATGAAAATAACTATCCCTACAAAGAAGTATAATTTTTATTTCTTCATTTTAGTTTACAGAGTTAATATATTATTAATAATATTAGAAAAACTCACCACTTTGATACTTATAATTTTCTTCAATGTCTCCCTGTGATTCTGCAACTTGGCGAATACTGACTGATGTTTTCGTAGACATTTTTGTAAATTTTGTAAATTTTGGTATACTAGCTTAATTTTAGCAAATCGCCTATTTTTAATTTTTTATCGCGAAAAACATATAATGATGTACCAAAAATGAAATTTCAAAAAATCCGACATGAGTCATTTTAAATTCCCGATTCATATATTACTCTCAATTTATATATCCTTCTGTAATCTTTGCGCTTGATTATTATAGGAGTGTGACAAGGTGTCACCGATCGACCCCTTGGCAGATCCGTCGCGGTGGATGCCGCGGTTCCCTCGCATGTCGAAAGAGCCCCGGAGCTCAGGATCGCCTTCCTCAATCCTTTTTTTTGTTGTTGTTTGTTGTTATCAATTTTCATGAGTTCAGATACCCGTCCGTCAGTCGCCGGTAAAGCGCCTGAACGGCATTATCATCATTGCACGGTTGCGCGTTTCGCCGGGAGCGTCACCACCTTCCGAGCACTCGAAACGCCCGAGCCCCTCTTTCCCCTGGCTGTCCCTCTCGGCAGCGCAGGAGGTACCACCCGATGGTAGGAGTCATCGTGGCCGTCGAGAAGGGACACCGCCCCTCTCTGACGCGCCTGTATCGTTCCCCCCTTTCCGTCGCTGCGCGCCTGCATTATTCAGGCCCGGCACGTTAAAAAACCGCCTCACATTACCCTTCTTTTCTCCCGTGTATGGCGACCTTCCTCGCCTCCACTAACTCGGCAGTAGCCGTCCAGCTCTTGCCACCTCAAAGCTGCATTCTGGCAGCGTGGGTGTTTAACTCGACGTTGCGTCACATCACGCCTCTCTCTCTCTCTCTCTCTCTCTCTCTCTCTCTCTCTCTCTCTCTCTCTCTCTCTCTCTCTCTCTCTATCGCAGCATGGAAGCCGAAGAGACGAGGATACTTTCCTAACACCCTGATTAGGTGGGGAAAACCCCGATCGGACCCCGCTTTCTAATCCCCCCCCCCCCCGTATCACCCACGGTGATTTTCCGCTCCTGGTCACTGGAGATGCGCGTACGGTTCCCGCGCGCATCTACCAAACACGATAGCGGCCCCACTACGGCACTTCGTTTTCGGACGCGTTACAACACGGACCCCGATCGAGTGTGCGAAAAATTAAGAAAAACGTGTGTTTGCGAGAAAAGTGTTTGCGAGGAAATTGGTTTCGCGATAAATTGTTTTGCGCGAGTTGAACAGTGTGCGAGGCGAAATCATTCATGCGGACAAGTGAGGCGCCTCACGCCTAGGCGTTTTGGTGCAACGACCACCCACTCTTCGGCCGAGGACGTAGCAGCCTCCAGAGTGAATCTCGAGGACATCCCGAGCCGTCCGCCGACGAGTCCCGAGTCGACTTCCCGGTGCACCGACGCGGCCAGAGACTTTAGCGCCGACATCGTAAGTGTCATCTTTGTGTCCCCCCCCCCCTTTTTCGCGGTTTGTACTTTTTTTGCGCGTATTTCCGGTCATCGAGAAGAAATTCTACCGTCGAGTGATTCGTGAACCCCGCGGCTTTTGCGTATTAGCGCGTTCACTTTTTGTCGCGCCCCAAAACTTTACTGTATTTAGTTTTGTGGTACAAATATAATCTTCCGTTATATAAGGTTGCAGATTATTTAATCCCCTTGCGTCCGTGTTCAGTAATAAGTTTTGGGTGTTGAGTTCTGCCCTTTTCCAATTCGGGAAAAGGGTTATAGGAGAATTGAGGAGAAACTTGACAGCATTTTACAAATACTACAGAAAAAGGAAGACGATGACATTCATTCGGGCTTGTACGAAAATATTTCAGGATTTCCAATGACGGAAGTAGAGCAATTTAAAGAATTCGAAAACGAAACGAATAAGGATAAGCGTATAAAGCTGGTAAATACTTTTTTCATGGATAGGGAAATTTAGGGCAAAGGAAGATACTCAAAAGTAAATGTAGTTTGCTGAGTCGCAAATGAACAAATCGTTTCGATTGATCCACAGAATTCTTCCATAAACCTTTGAGAATGAGAACATGAGGGTAACACCAGACAAAAAAATTGTTGAAACTATATAGTACACTTTTATTGTGTTTTTTTTAAGTGCAAAATACCCTGTTTTAAAAAATGTGGGGGAAAATGGCACAATGTCAAATAATATAGAAACCGTATTCTTAACAATATTACGAGTTATGAGGTCAGAAAGTACTCGAAAATAAATGCCTAAAACGATGTCATAATTGTCAAAACTAATGAAAGTACACAACAAATGTTATATGCCTTTTATCTACAAAAAATATTTATTATTTTAGGACACTAAATTTCAAAATCGCATAAAAATTTGTTTTCTGGTGTTTTCATCATTATTTGTGGTTTTTCGACAATATTGATTTAAGATATCCATGACTTTTGGAAAAAATAGAAGTTCCTATCATACTTTTCCATGGGTATCCCACTTGACCAGCCTATCTCGTTTTGCCCAACGTTCCCCTACTCCTTTCTAAATAATGTGAAAATATTACAATGCATCCCTCAATATTTCATTTCTGCGCATCATTGTTACGCCAAATGAATTGCGTTAAATTTCTACTTTCTTCTAGTTTCTATTTTTTATAAGAATGAAAAATATTCCAATAATCGAAATTAGGCTCCGAAGCAGAAGTCAGTGCTTTCCAAAACAAAAGCGTTCGGCAGAATTCTTTATATTTTACAATGAACTACCAACTCCGTGGCATTGACTATTCTTTTCTTTGATATAGCTTCGAAGATACTTTACTGAAACGTTTCAGACAGTCTTGAACATAAATGGTGTTTCATTTATGATTGTCGATCAGCATCACCTGTAGAGTTTCGGTGCGTAATGGTGCTTAGTCCACTACTCTTCTCTGTATTCGTCAATGATCTGCTACTTTTCGTCCACTGACAATACTCAAGTCTTATCTACATTGTCCCCTGTTCCAACTTATTCATAGGCTGGTAAATGTTCAATTGAACTCGCATATGGGCATTATTCTAAAACTTTTAAACTTTGAGGTTGAAGAAAATTGAAATTTTTTTTGAGTCACATTCATGAAATTAATTTTATTGGCTCTAGAATTGATCAAATGACAGGAAAAACCTAGCGTGACTCATTTATACACAAGGTTATTTTTTGTAACGTAACGTGTTACGTTACTTGTAAAATTAGTTGGTAGACCTTCGGAAAGACTACATCAACTGGATAAAATTTTATCGACATGTTTTCCAACGTATTTTGGGGTTTTATCACTTATCTACTTTTTATAGATATTGTGAAAGTTAACTATTTTTTTATATACTTTAATAACATAGGAGAGAAGATCACAATGATTCAAAAGTACTTAGAAGCTAAATTGTAGATGTGCCATTAAAAAATTTGATTTTTAAAAGTGAGTTTCGCTTGGAAATTTAAAGTTTGACGTGGTCGCATTTTTTATGTATAAGTGGCACACATTCGGGTAAAGGCTCAAATTACTTCTTATCATATAGGTAATGTACCTCTGTTGTGTGGTATCTTAAACACCAATGTTGAAAAATTATCTGAGGTTGGTTGCTAAATTGTCAGCGATAAAAAAAAGTTATCTCGCAAGTTTAACGGTATATAATTTTATTCCTCAGTGAGGCACATCATTAAGTTAAGGATTTTTCCTTTGTTTACATCCCCAAATACTTCCACAAAAAGCCACAGACCATAAAAAAAATGTTAAAAAAGTTTCAGTTAAAACTGAAAAAATGTAGTGAGTGTCGCGCACCAAAAACAGGCAAATTCACTACTTTTATTTACTCACATTGTTTTCTACATATCTGTAATAAGTAATAAATACTTGTTACATGTAAAACGAACAAAAATTTGTTGATCTGTGGTGTTGCAAAGTTGTATTTAAAATTTCTAAGGTATCATAATGAGCGACAACATAAAGTTTAAAAGTTCTAGAACAATGCCCTGTGACCACCAAAAACTTAACCCCAAAATTCCTTCACCGTCGTCGCCGCTCGCAACCGCCCGCAACCGAAATACAAAACCAACCGAATCCCTGGGGTCACAAAACCTTACGACGCGCAAGATGTTAACAAGGGCGCCAGGCATGCCGAAGCATACCAAATTTATAGGCGCGCCGCAAGGTGATGGTGTGCCCGCTATGCTCAGCCCCAAGATCCCCTCGGCACGGGAGAGGGCGGTATTCACAGGCGCAGTCAAAACTCGAAACCGAAACTTGGCGATAGAAACTCGCGGTCACGAACAGCGAGGACGGGTTAACCTCAAAACCAAACCCCACACTATCGTCACGATGCCGAAACGCGAATTCAATATTATTTACCCGACGTCAGAACGAAGCGAAACCAAATTTTCCCGACCAAAAATTTTGGGTTGCACCTTACGAGCCAAGAGCCATTCGGACAAAAATCAATACAAAAAATCGCGCAACACCTCCACAGCGGGTGCACGAAGCCATCATCGTAATGTCAATATCGGTACCAGAGAAATTAATTAATTCCGCGGTTGCACAAAGTGCCGGTAGCCAAAATTTCCGCCTTATCCGCGATCGACGCTAGCTTCGACTACGCAGGCCAGCGCCGCTTGATCCGAACACTTGTACGGCTGTTTCCGCGGAACGATATATGCCACGAGGCCGGGACTTGCACCACGAGTTCCAACTAAACGCTTCGGGTTTAGGATTTACACATTGACTGCTAGCGATGATAACCACTTTTCACTTATCGATTGAATAAATTCCAAGGTAATACGTAACGTATTTTAATAAACGCGTGAAAGATTGCATGATTAAGAGTACTATCCTTGAATATTTTTAAGGACGATAGCGGTGAAGTATTCTCTTTTGAATTTTAGGTTAAACCCCTCGAAATCTCTTCGAAGGTGGTATCCGTGGGACGAGTTATTTAAGCTTTACAAATTTTTATTGTCTTCTTGATCCCTGTGAAGGACGATAGCCGTAAAGGTTTGTCTTTAAAATCAATTTTTTTTTTAACTTTAAAGTAAAAAAAAAACTCTTCGAATTAGGTTCGAGGCAATATACAGTCTGAATAATTGTTAAATATTTAGAAGAGTTTAGTGTCTCCTTGACCAATGTCAAGGACGATAGCCGCAACAAGGTTTTCTTTAAGGTTAATTAAAACCTTTGAATAAGATTCAAAGGCGATATCCAGTTTAATGATTATTTAAATATTATGAAAAGTTTAGTGTCTCCTTGACCGATGTCAAGGATGATAGCCACAACAAGGTTTTCTTTAAAGTTAATTAAACCCGTTGAATAAGATTCAAAGGCGATATCCAGTTTAATAATGATTTAAACATTAAGAAAAGTTTAGTGTCTCCATGACCAATGTCAAGGACGATCGCCCCAAAAAGGTTTTCTTTAAAGTTAATTAAACCCTTTGAATAAGATTCAAAGGCGATATCCAGTTTAATAAGGATTTAAACATTAAGAAAAGTTTAGTGTCTCCTTGACCAATGTCAAGGACGATAGCCACAACAAGGTTTCTTTAAAGTTAATTAAACCCTTTGAATAAGATTCAAAGGCTATATCCATTTTAAGAATTATTTAAGTATTACGAAATTTTCACTTCCCTTGGAACTTTTTCAACCCGGGTGACGCGGAACAAAGAAATTATTACTTTGATTTTACAGCGTGGTGCCAGCCTACCGCGCACGAACTTGGTTGATGAAACGCGTTAGCAGAACAAAGGACGAAACCCGCACTACGTCCAAAAATACATTTTAGCCTCGATGCTTCCAAGATATCGAGACCCCGAACTTTAGTTAATTACGAGACCCGACATTTTAAATTTAACCGAAACGACCGGAACCGAAAGATTTTAAAGTAAAAAAAAAACGAAACGAAACGAAAGCACGAGTGATTCGCGGCACTTCACTCAGGAACGCGAGCGAGGAATTCACGAACGAATCCCGGAAGGCGATAGCAAAACGACAATAATTAAAACAAAGAAAGATCGATTTGCCTTCCAGAACTCGTGTTACCTTCTCACCAAGCGATGCCCACCTTCCACAGACCAGGTTGTCCTGCCGCCGCCGCTGCCAGAACGAGAATGGCCCGAGGCTCGTCGCCGCTTTGCCAGAACGCGGTCCTCGCGCCCACCGGCACCAGAGACGGAGCGCGCTGATTAGTTCCCGCGGTACCGCGTGACTACCGTGGCTTTCCCCGCGGCGTCTCTTCCCCTTTTCCATCAATTCCCCTCACTTCTGGAACCTTCTAGAGACTTCCAGAAGCGGTAAGCGGTAAACATCCATTGTCTCGATTCCCTTATCAAAACAACAGAGGCTTTTGTTTATCCCGTAACCATCATAACAAAGTGACGAGAACCTTTCTGACGGGCTCTTTATATTCAAATATTAACGAGACTTTCAAAACAATAAACTATCTAATATTATCTATTTACGAAATTACCAAAATATCGAGAACCTTCTAACGAAATTAATATTCTAAAATGATGTGAAAAATACCCAAGTATGCGTTCTAATTTTTATTATTACTCAAACCCGCTACTATACGATATCCAAAAATATTAAACAATGCAAAAGAAAAGAATTTAAGCGATAAAATTTTCTTTTCAGTTGCAGATGAAAACCAATATGAACTTATACCATGAGTGATTTAATCTCCCCCCATTTTCCTAAACTTTTTGTTAAATAATTACTGGCCACATCCTTTAGGCCGAGACCGACTAAATATGCACTTGCTCAAACTAAAACTATCCATTTAACTAACCTTAATCACTAGTTTACTATCTAAACTTATTCACTAGCTATGCAGTATCTTAATAGCTTACTAACTAAACTTAATCACTAGCTACGCAGTATCTTCTTTCAATACATTGGCGCCTGTGCTAGTTTACTAATAGCTGCGCAGTATCTTCTTTCAATACATTGGCGCCTATGCTATCTAATGCAATGCCAGGTGATTCCAAAAATTAGCGCCGCTACAGCAGTCCCCCCTATAAAATCACCATTGCCCCGGATTGAGCCTCCCGGCAAGACAAAGTCTGTAATTCTTTAAAGCGGTATTTTATTTCCGGGAGCCAAAACTACTTTCAAAAACTAGCGCCACGATCGGCTGTCCCCCCTATTATGGTGTAGTATCAACTCCACGGTTTGGAGCCACATCCTCAAAATTAGCGCCATCACGGCAGTCCCCCCATTTACCCAACGGATATAACCCCCGCGACTGCAGTACTAGGAAAATATTAGCGTCTCTATCGGCAGTCTCCCCTATTATTAGCACTGCAGCATCCCAACGAGTTGATTCTCGCTCAAAACTGCAGCTGTAACGTGTTGCCACGTTTAAATTTTAATGTTCTACATTCTTACCAGGAATGGCGTGCGTTTTTACAATAAGTACATTGGTTTATCACCTGATTAGTTTGCTTTTTGGGGAGTTGAAAATTTCTTTGTTGGTAGTTTTGATTTGGATTATTTTTACTATGATGATGATTTTGAGGTTGGTTGTATCTGTGATTTCGTGATTGATTGTGGTATGTGTTCTGAATAGACTTATTTTGGTAGCCTTGATATCTTCGTGACTCATTACTCTGATAGCCGCGAGGTTGAAAACTCCGATTTCTTTGTTGTAGATAGTTTTGATAATTATAGGAATGATTGCCTTGAAAGAGTTGTGGGTTATTTGGGTAATTACGAGCTTAGTTATTTTGATGATTATTTTGATTTTGATAATTTTCTGTTTGGTAGTTATTGGGTTGAAGGTTTCTAAAGAAACATGTGTCTGCTTCGTGTCCAATTTTTTTACAGATTTGATATTTTTTTTTTAATATTTATAAGCTTTATTTTTTGAGTTTTTAATTTCTCTTCCTGTTTTATCATTACTTGAGGTATTCCTCGGACGTTGTTGGTTAACTTTATTTTCCTTTCTATTTGGATGGCTTTTTGAACTGCTGCAGGTAATGTTTCTATTTGTGTATTTGTTAATGTTAATTCTATTTCTGGTTTAAGACCATTTAAAAATATTTCCAACACTTCACTTTCTGTTCTTGTCCTTTCTCATTCTGTTATTCGTGCATTTTCATTCAATGCCTTATATGTTTCTAAAATTCTATCACCTGTTTCCCTTACTCGATTTGTATATGTCACTACCGTTTCAAAATCAAGTTGGTGCATTCCTACCAATTCTTGCCGGATTTCAGTAATGGAACTGGCTGGGGCATATATTGCTCTTAGACTCTTCAGTAATGCATCGACTGTTTCGAATTCGCTATTTTTTACTGATCGTCGGGCCTCGCCCTTGAGTCTACTTTTTATTAAATTTGCGAGATCTGTTTCCGAATTTGGCAACATCTCTAATGCTTCTTCATAGCCGTCAACGATTGCGTAGAAAGTTCTTGGATCCCCGTCGAATCTCGGAACATTTTCGATTGCGTCATTTAGGGTTAGTCTATCGTGTTGGTGTGCTATTTTCTGAAATTCGTATGCGTTTTGTTGTTGTGAATACCATGTATGCGTTTATGCCTCTTCTAATAGTTCGTCAATGTTTGTGTTATTTATCGTTTCGTATCTTTCGTCGGAGCTGTCAAGATTTTCTGAATCGTCCTTATCTTTTACGGAGCGGTTTATTTGAATTTGATGCGGTTTATTTGAATTTGATGCGGTTCCTATTGTTTGTTTAATACATTCGTTTTCTTACTCTTTAAGCTCGTCAGTGTATATTGAATTTTTATTGCTATTTTTGGGTGTACTAGTTTGTGGGTTAAATTTTGAAACATATTGTGAATACCAATTTCTACTTGTATTGTATTGCGGTTAGTTTCCTAATTTATTTTCCCCTACGATAAACTTAAATTCTTCGATTATCTCATCCAATTTGTTTGTTATATCACACGTGCGTAATTCTTGCAAAGTTGTCGCGTTTTCTGACGGTTGTAGAATTTCAAATGATTGATTTGATGATTTGTTTGCTTTTTCCTCTATACTGTTTCTGTGTGGTGTTGATTTTCTTTCTTCTGGAGTCAGTTGTGTAATCTTTGTTAAATACCCGTCGTTTGTTTTATTGTAATTTTCTTGGCTCAATGAATTTGATTGCGGTGCTACTTCGTCTTTTTGTTCTACTATAGTTTCAAGTGCTTTGTTGTGTTGGTTTCTCTGTTTCCTCTCGCTAACTAATCCTGTCCCTAGGACTTGCCTTTTTTCTTCTTCACTCAAGTTTTGTGTCGATCGTCGTGTGATTCTCTGTTCTGACATTTATTTTTATTTCATCTCTAATTTTTCCGAAATGAAATTGTGCCGATAGTGAGAAATACGGATCTCCGAAAAATAAACTTTGAAATTACGACGATAATGAGAATTTAGTCTAAGGTATTTTACTTTAATGAATGGTAGAGAAGAGGTACATGTACTACTTACGGTTGAAAATAAAATGTAATTACTAATTTTCTGTTTACAAGCATATGTTTATTTTAATATTTCTTAATTTGTAAATAAGTTTATGTTTTTTTTGCATATCACTATTAATACTTGTTTAAAACTAGTCTATTTGAATCACTTCTATAGTTGCATGATTTTGATCTGCTACTGTTGTGTTGATTGTTTGTGGTTCTTTACGAGGTGTGGGTTTTATTACGGCTATGACTCGTGGTTTTTCGGCCGTTATTTGCTGAAGCCTCTCGTCTAATTTCTTAAGTCGTTTAAGTCCCTTATCTAGCCTGATAGTCTTTAGTTTTCGTGTGTTTTCGTCATGTATCGATTCCAAGTATTCTCTCAATTTATAATTGTGAAATGCCTGAAAATGTCGCTTTCTTCTTAATTCTTCAATTTCGAGGTTATTTTTATTTGTCACTGAAAAAATAGTTTTTATTTATTAGTTAATGTACACCAGTGCTATGCTACAGTTTCTCAATGGCTTCTCCGCTGTAGACGATGCTAAAGAGAAATTGATATCTTTACTCAAGTGATTGATCAACCTTGTAGGCTGCAACTCAGTTCTGGTGTCCCTGTATGTCTATTCCGCCTTCCTTTCTCTCTGAATTGTTGATTTTGTATACTGAATAGAGTTTACCAACGAATTGAGTTTGACCTTTAGCTGAAAAAGTATTCAAACTCATGAAAGAATGGAAGGGGTATGTATGAGATGACAATTATGAACCGCAAAAGTTTACTTGTAATTGAAGAAATGAAGAAAAAGAAAATGTTGTAATAAGTCAGAGTTTTATGTGTGATTCTTATGTACGATTATTCCTATTAAAAAGTATATTTGTTCTACTTTTTGAAAATAGAGAATGCAAATTAAAACGTTATCGAGTCGCCAAGGTTGCAAACGATAGAAAGGAACAGGATTTTGTCTGTTTTTTTTTTGTGTCTAATCACAATAAGAGGGAATACACCGTAAGTTTCAGCAGTACAGTTTCCCGTTTGATAGTTTATTCAAATTGTTTGTTGGTAGTAAAGTGATTTTGTTACACTGTTATATTGGCGATATTTATATAAATATCTTGATTCTAACCCGAAAACGCTCAAGTGCACAGGTTCCCGTTCAATAGCGCTGTCACCAATTTGTTGCGTCGGAAAATCAAAGTACTTACCCGATTTCGTAACGCTGAAAGGGCGGTCGAGAAGTGAAACTCGATCCTGGGTTGTTTGTGAACGGGGCTGCTGTGCTGCTGAAACGGGTAGGTTAGAACCGAGACAAAAATATAAAAAGACAGTTGGGTAAAGATACTAGGAACGTTTATTTTTTATTGCATCTGTTTTTACAAAAACGGAGGATTAGGTCCTCCGTGGACGTCAATAATGCTGGAGCTACGGGCTCTCTCGCGATAAAGTGTACCGCCGGGGCGAATAGCTCTTGCGGGGTAAGTACTGTATCGAGAGGTATTGGAGAAAATGGGTCCGTTGAAGGTAAAGGAGGACGAGGATCAACGGGTCGAATGACCCTGAACTGGTCAAAAAACCCGGGAGGGTGCAAGGAAGGAATAAAGGGTTTAAGAGCAGGCAGTGATTCGGAGGCACGATTGGTTCGAAGTTCGGGGAAAGGGTGGAGGGCGGCTTCCCTGGCGGCTCGCTCGTGTTCTCGTTTCTGCTTTCGAAAGAAGCTGCGTGGCTTCGGCACTGGAAAAAGGAGAAAGAAAAGGGGTATGAAAATATTACTGGAAAATCGCGAACCGAAATAACTAAAATATTAAGAAAAAAAATTGCGAGATATTATAAAAGAAATGGAGTGGAAGTGTTGCGCCCCTACTGACTCCTACGCGTTATCCGACCACCAAGGGCGGCCAGTTAGGCGTTTGAGTCGTTACGCGCAAAAAAAATTGTTTCCCTAGGATTATCTCGAGAGAACCTCGGTTAATCAAAAGTGGATTGTTAAACAAACAAAAAAACACAAAAAATGCCAAAACGTGAGAGTTGTGACCGGTCTCAACCGCGTCACTGTTTCTTTCTTATGAGATCGTAGCTCGTCTCACATATGCTACGATCGTAAATACATGCATGCATCCATATATATATATGCATGTGTGTGATAGGAGAGGAAAGAAGAAAATTGGATAGGAAGAAAAAAAATAAAGGGGGTTTATCAGGAGGCAGGTTATGAAGGGGTACACAAATTCATTAAAGGCAAGGGGTAGACGTTTTATAATAGGAAATGGAAATTAGGAGAAATGATAATGAACTCACGTTTCCGGATGATATCCAAATAAAGTTGAAGTTGTGGCGCCAAGGAAGGAGAGCCTATGTATTTCGTGTTAAACAGGACCTGTCAGTGGAAACATGGCTACGTATCAACAATAGACTGCAATAGACATGTGTTTCGTTAGATAGTTTCTTTGTTAACCCTGTGCGTCTCAGTAGAACAGACGTCGTCCCACTTAAATTTACATAAATTTTTTTATTTTTCTCGTAAAATCTAAGACCTATTTTGATCAAATCTTTCTCTGTTACTTATATAGGCCCTATAATAATCAGTAAAAAAAAATTGTTTTCCTTTCATTGCTAATAAAATTGATATTAAACAAGTTTAAAAAATTATTTTTTTCTCGAATAAATGCAGTTTTAATAAAGCGGTTGTGACCCTTAGCGAGTCGAAACAATAACTTCCCGATCAATCTCTCGTATTTTATTCCGGTTTATTTAACGGACTGGCTATATTCACGTACGTTTTCCATATTTTGCGTTATATAGAGAGGTTCTATTTCCGAAATCTACCCATTATTTCTTAAAAAAAACCGACTAGTAAAAAATCGGCATATTGTAAAGAGAATAATACTTTTACCGTGTCGGATTTTTAATATGTCGGTTTTTTACTTGTCGGCTTTTTGATATGTCGGCTTTTTTATTTCTCAGTTTTTTGACGCGCATCAACAGTATTCTCACGAAAAATGACGGAATTTGTTAAATAATATTATTTTTTCACGTTATTTGTACTATTTTTACTACTTTTTTTTTGGAATAACTCGAAAACCGCTCAGCCAGTTCAAAATCTAATCAGCACGAAGTTAGGTCAGGACGCATCGATTAAAAAAAATTAATCAATTCGCTTCATCCGTTGAATAGAAATCGTTGGACAAAATTTGGTTTTCATCCGTACACACACACACACACGCACACACACACACACACACACACGCACACACACACGCACGCACGCACGCACACACACACAGTCAGACATCTCTCCAAAAATGTGTCAATTTGCTTCTAGTGGTCACAAAACGTGGAGATATCATGAAATTAGCACTTTCAATTTTCGAGGTCATTTCAATAACTTCCCTGAAGACCGGGAAGTTAACAAAACCTCCCATTATTTTTTTCTGACAATTTTTTCACAGAGATTTTTGATATCGCTGATTACGAATACGGGGTTAATTTTTTGAAATTCAAAATGGTTGATAAAAATTTTAAATATAACTGAATCTGGACAAACTTTGGTACTCGAGTGTTTTCGGGGTCGCTGATTACGAATCCGAGGTTAGATTTGCCAAATTCAAAATGGCGGATCCAATATGGCGGCAAAAATGTTAAATGTAACTCTAGATCAAATTTATGAAATATTTAATTCGTATTACACATTGGAAAAGAGGCTAAGGGCTGGGACCCGTTGCTTCATAAAAGCTTCCAGGGCATCCAGGATTCACTACGTAGACGTTCCTTAGCCCGATTTTTTTTTTAGTTTTAAAATTTTAAAATTTCAACAATTTAAAAAAAAATTTTTTAATATTTAAATGTAATCATGCTTAGATTTATTTATTTATGATATGCAATGCAACAGTTTTTTTTAAATGTCAAGCACAACGGAAAATTGAAAACTTTGCACAGAAATTGTGTTCTATATTCATTAATTTTAGTGCTACATTGAGCACATCTTCTTCGCATTTTATTCGGGAACATTATAGATAAGTGTTCTGCATTTGCTTGTCGTATTTCTAGTGAAACTTAAGGTTTCCTACAACTCATTGCTCTTCTTAAAGATTTTCGACATTTTTGTATGGATACAGTATTTGCTAATAACTCATTTATGACCATTAATCTAAATAGTTTCAATTTCCATGATGATGAAATCCTGAATGATGACATATTAGAATTATTTATTATATATATAAGTGATATACAATTAGCTTCAATTTTTATATAACCCTTCTCACATATATTTTTCCACGTTGGTAACATCGCATTTCCGATGAGCTACCTAATTGCCGGAATACCGGATATCGTTCAAACAGAGTAATATTTTACAATGTGCACATGTTATATTAGATTTGAGATTTTTAAAACTAAGGACAAAAAAGGACAAAGGACAGGAAATTTTCCCCCTCGGTAATGCCGAATATGTCTATTTGCGGGTCGGCTCTCGGGTGGAGAGGTACAAGACAAAGACAGACAGTACATGACAGAACTAGGCAGATACACACACAACACCCATCCAGAGCCAGTCCCCCCTACCCCAATATCGGTACCACCAGCAGATTCGGCGGTCTTTATCCGAGGTAAGACCCAGGACGTACCGACCGTGGATAAGACGCTGAAGGTACCAATAACAGCCGATGGCGGTCCCAAATTCGTATCTTCGCCCAGCAAGGTTCCCCGGTTATTCCACACTGGACATAAGCAGAGAAAATTGCAGGGCGGGGATTCGAACTCGGGAACTTCGCGACGTTCAGTTCGGGCGGACTAATAATAACGCCTTAGCCCGCACGACCATTACGCCCACATTTAAAGATTTTTAAAACTAATTCGGATACTTAATCAGCCACAATAAAAATCTCCGAGTCATAATCAGCGACTCCGAAAAGCCCCGAGTAACAAATTTTGTCCAAATAGAATTACATCTTAAATTTTTGTCTGTCATATTAAATCTGCCATCTTGAATTTCGAAAAAATAACTTCGGATTCATAATCAGCGATACCGAAAAGCCCCGAGTAACAAATTTTGTCACAATAGAATTATATTTTAAATTTTTTCCGCTATATTGCGTGTGCCATTTTGAATTTCACAGATCTAACCTCGGATTCGTAATCAGCGACCCCGAAAACCCCAGAATATCAAACTTTGTCCTATAACCTCGTCCTGAAAAGGACGAGGCAAACGTTAGTTTTCTCACACGAACTACAAAAGGGAGGCCGGGGGGGGGCGGGTTCCAAATCTCGCGACGGCGGAACCTCTTTTTTAAATGACCGGGACGGGGGTGCACGAATACTCGCGGGGTACTAATATGAGGCACTGGACTTACCTGGGGAACCTGGTTGATCGGCTGGCTGGTTCGGATCCTTCTGAACTTCCTGGACCAGGATCGCTCGCTCCGAAAGACGCTGCCCTGCAGATTGGCGGTGCTGAGTCCGCCTTTTGGTACCCGGGTCGTCTTCTTCAACTTTCCAACTCGCGGTTTACTTCAAACTCCTGGTTACTCACGGCGCGAACTACTATCCTTGGCTAGAGCCTCACGGATACTGTTTCTCTTGTTCCTCGTCTTCTTCAGCGGTGCGCCGTCGGGACGGCGCGTGCGCGCTCGAGCTGCCGGCGCAAGCGAGGGGTTCGTCCGGGGGTCCTAGTTGGGGGACGTACTCGTCGGGGCGATGACGAGCACCGTCCTCGGGGTCTTCGTGGTGGGAGGGGACGACACGGAGCGCTGACAAGTGCGCCGAGAAGTGACAAGTATCGTCTCGGGCTAGCTGTTCGCTGTTCTCAGAGAGAGAGAGCGCTAGGGAGGGATAGAGAGAGAGATCGGCGGCGGTGGCCGAGGCCCGGCACTCGGGAACTCTCGAGGCGCACTGCGGCACGACCTGTGGGGGAGGACGAGTGGAAGCGCGCTTCGGTAAAAAGAACCGTTTCTCCTCCGGGAGGGGCGGACTTCGTAGCGGGGTTACGCCCGGCCCCAATAGATGGCGCGAGGTTCGGGAAGCGCGTAGATCTGTGACGGGTTTCGTCACAGTCCAAATACAGTTATATTTAAAATTGTTGTCCGCCACATTGGATTTTGAATTTCGTAAATTATATTAGTAATCAGCGACCCCAAAAAACTCGTAAAAATTTTCAGCTAAATTGGACAAAAGGAAAAATGCGTGATTCAATGGTTCAATTTATTCCTGTAAAATATTTCAAGTACATTCCATACTCAAAATGCCAGGCAATGCTTCAAAAATTTTAAACATGCACGAAGCTGGATGAACTTTAGAGCTGAAAATAATAGCAACATATGACATTACGAGAAATGATTCAAATTCTTAATACGGTTGTTCGCACTTGTTTTTAATTATTTTCGATTTCTTTTCGCTCATAAATCTAGTATGCAGAATCTTTTGTAAATTAAAAAATGCATTTTCAAGCTCGTTTCAACATCACATTTGAGAAAAGATTGCTTACATTTTAATGAATTTAAATTACCATTCGCATTGGCGTTTACGGTTACATTTTCAGTTACATTACTATTTTAGATAAAATTAACCTACGACTATCGTTTTCCGTACTGAAGAACAGCGATAGAAAAGTAAAACAAATGAAAGATTTTACAGGTCTACTCTACATGTATATATACCTATATAGCTACTATACCGCACGCGATAGTACATTACTCAACGAGGGAGGTAAAATAAAGAAAGAAAGTCTCAGATTGCGCATAATTTTTACCCGAAGCGAAGCCGAGGGTGAAAAACATGCAGTCTGAGGCATTCTTTTTTACTTCTTGAGGGGAAGTATACGATTTTTCTTTATGGCCGGGAGGATAAGCGGCATCTTTCCTCCCGCTTGCATAGCTTCGTAAGAAGAACCATTCTTTGTTTACCATTCGAGGTATTGCGTGTTAATGCAATCATAGTAATTTCAATATCATAATTACTGTTTTACTTCCTGTACATTTCTGCAATTTCATCTATTTAGCACACATTTTTGGCGAATGGTAATATGGCGCTATCTAGAAATATGATACCATATTGAAAATTGCAAGATCTTCATTTTCAGAAAAATAGTTTTGTAATTTGGGATAGCATTATACTTTCATTACTTAACACCATAAACAGATTACTAAATAACGGCGTTTTTTTCTTAACTCCCAAAACTTGACTAAAAGGGCAGCCAAGTTTTTGACAAGCCAGTTGTGGAATGCTTGAAATAAGGGCCAATGAGTATATTATTTATGATATTGCATCGATTTTTAAAGTTCATTAAATTCATTAATACCATTTTTTTATTAAATGGTAATTTCATTAAACAAATGATTAGAATTACGTTGATTTCGAAGAAGTTTCTTGAAAAATTTTGTGGTTTCCTGAATGTACGCAAAATTTTCTTTCCTAATTATTGTATATTGCATTAATGGATAGTGTCATTAATCAGAAAGAACTTATATGTATTATGTCCTCTTTATCTTTTCCACACATTCTACACATCCTCTCTTCTTCTCCCAACCAATACTTGCTTCCCCTTTCTTCATTACCACATCTCCATCTCTCTATCATCTGAACTTCCTTTCTCTCTCTCTCTCTCTCTCTTTACTTATTCTTATTTATTCTGGAATTCTTAAGACTCTGGGGTAATTCTTGCAAGATCTTGATTTTCTTACCTTTTCTCCCCTTTGCTGTCCATCCACCACATTATCTATTTCTCATAGTCTCTCCCATTTCCCCTCTCCTCACCGGCTTATCGATTCCTCGCTTACTCCCCCTCTCCACAAATAATCCATTCTTTCTCCGCTTTCACTCGTCCACTCCTCTTTACGACTTTCTCTGTAATCCTTCCTTCTTTTCCTCATACTCTCTCTTCTTATCTCTCCTCCTTCTCCGTTCTGTATCCGCTCTTCATACTTTCCCGCTCTCCACCCCGTTTTCACCCTCATTTTGTTCCTTTTCAATTACTCCCTTACTACATATCCCGGAGTCCTTCTATTCAATCCTAGTGTCCATCTCAAATACTTTTCTTGTAGCGCCTCTACTTTTTTCCACTCCTTGTACCCCCATATCTCCAAATAACTTCAGTCTCCATTTTATATCCCCCTTTGTCTTTCTTTCTTCATAGCTCCATATCCATCCCATTGCCACCCTCGCTTTTCTCACCCTTTCCCTCACATGTTCCTTTTCCCCTCCATATCTTGACATACAGTCTCCTAAGTATTTATATTCCTTCACCTCTTCTATCCTTCCCTTTTCCCACCACCAATACCTTTCTTTTTCCCTTTTTCCTTCCAAACACCATAACTTTCGATTTTTCCGGGCTTAACTCTAACTTCTTCCCTTTTAAGAATCTCTGCAAACCTCTTATCATTTCCCTTAACCCTTCTACTTCTTCAGCTACTAACACTATGTCATCCGCATATTCCAAAGACCATACTTTATCTCTTCCCACTTTTACCCCTCCCCTTCCTTTTCTTAGTTTCTCCCCTATATCCACTATATAAATAATTAAAAGAGTTAGACTTAACGAACTTCCCTGCCTCACCCATTTTTCTATCCAAAATTCCTTCTAAACCTCCTCCCCTATCCGTACCACACATCTTGTCCCCACATATATTTCTTTTACTCGTTATATCAAATCCTCACTTATCCCCCTTCTCCTCATCATTTCCCATAGCACTTCTCTATCTAATTTATCAAACTCCCCTTTCAAGTCCATGAAGAATGCCCACACCTTTTTTTTTTGTTTTACCCTTTTTCCTACTATATGTTTCAATATCTTTATATTTTCTATCGTTCCCCTGCCTTTTCTAAAACCTGCCTGTGTCCGTCCCACTCTCCTTTCTCATCTAGCTCTTTCACCAACTTTTGATTTAAAATATTTCATTATCATGAAATGCTCTACCCACTCCTTCATTTTAATTTCTTTATTTGGGAATAAATTCCCATGCCTGCGCTTCTGTTTTTATCTGTTCTATCTCTCCTCTATTCTCCTATGATCCTCTTCTTTCTTTTCGCATAGGTTCCTATATTTCCACCTTTTCCTTGAAAACTTTTCGTATCCCGTCTTTCCCCTTCTCACTTTTCTCCCCACCCTATTTACCTGTTTCTTGTTCTCTCTGCATTCGGTCCTACCATGGTACTCATCCTATACCTTTGCCTCTCACTCTTCTCTTTCACTGCTCTTATTATCCCTTCCTCTAACTCTTCCCACCCTCCTTCTACATCCGCCTTTTCCCATACTACTCTCTCTATGTTTCTCCTAAAACTTTCTACCCCGTCCTCCGACCAATCCTGTATCATCCCAATCCCCCTCTCCTGTTCATTCTCCTCCCTTCTATATCTCTTACCCCGTTCTATAATAATTGGCTGATGATCTGACTCTACCCTACAACCTATTTCAAACAACTGAATTTTCTCATCTGCCTCCATATTTACAATTCCAAAATCTATTACTGATCTCCCTCCCGCATTTTCATAAGTCCACACTCCCTTTTCGCTCCCTTCTTTCCACCCATTTAGTATCATCCACCCCCTCCCTTCTACTATTTTAATCAGCTCATACCCTTGTTTATTTATAATTGTGTCTTTAGATCTCCGCACTTTCCCATTTTCTTCTTCTGCTTTACCTCTCTGACCACCCCACCCCCCTACCCTCCCGATTCTAGCATTAAAATCTCCTACTATCATCAAATTACCTTCTTCTCTCTCTTTTATCATCATTCCCAGTCTATCTAACTCTTCCTTACTTCCCTGCTTATTATATATCGTTACAATTCTCCATCTTTCTTTGTCTATTATATCCTCCCTCTGCGGTATCCCCTCTACTTCTTCCCCAACCACATTTATCTCTGCTAGTTCCTCTCTTATTCCTGTTATTATCCCCCATTGCCCATCCCTTTTTCCTTTCTGTCATCGCTGGCTGGCATTTCTATCTCCATCCTTTTGGCATTTTTCTTTTAATTTCCTTCACCCTTCATCTTCTACCCCCGTCTCCGTCATTCCAATCACATCAAACTCTTTTATGAAATTTTAGAAATCTTCTTCCTTTCTTTTTAACCCCGCTACATTCCAAAATACTCCCTTTAGATTTAGATTCTCCCCCTCTTCTGTTCCTTTTTGTTTCTCTTCCCTGCCTCCGTTTCCCACCAGACTTCTTCTCCCCCTCTGTTCTTTTTACATTGTGAGTACTCTTTAAAAAGTTTTTTCATTCGTACACTTACACGCTTCGTTCCAAACATGCTCTTTCCCATTCTTCCATGCTCTTCCAAAACCCGCTTTTACTTGTTTACCCCTTTTTTTTTGCCTCTTTGCCCACCCCTAATTTCTTTCTGCCTTTCTCTCTTATCCTTACTTAAATCGTCGTCTACGAACACCTTCGTTCCTATCAATTTACTTTTATTTTTCATAATTTTTTTTTATCATCCAGACTATTTAACTTAACAATCAGCACTTCATTCATTATATTTCCTATCTTATACGCTTCTCTAATTTTTATTTTTTTGTCTAAACTCCCTATCTTTCCAAAACCCCCATCGCCGCCTCTTTAACTTTCCCCCCTCTACTTCGGCCTCCCTCATAACTACGTTAAATTTTCTTTCTCTTCTATCTTGATTAATCTCCTCTTTTTTCTAATTCGTTTACTCTTCTCATCAATTCTTCCTTTTCTTCTTCTAGCTTTTGCATTGTTTCCTTCGCCACCCTTCGGATTTTTTCAATTTCTATTCATCTCTTCATTTACTATTTGCTTTATTTCTCCCTAAGCTCTTTTTTTATATCTTTAATAAACTCATCTCTTTGCGCTTTAAGCAATCGGGTGATCATATTTTCCATCTCTAGGACGTTTCCTATTTCTTGTTTTTCGCTCATTGTCGCGATCGTGTATACCCTCGTTCGCTTCTGGCATTGTTGTTGCTCTTCCCCACTCTCTTCCTAATCTCTCTCCCTCCCCCTCTTCGACCACCATCATCTCGGTAAACTTATGACGCTGCTGTCCCTCTCTTTTGCCAACCTTTCCGCGTTCGTATACCTCCCTCTTCTTTTCATCTCGTCTTTCTTTTTCGCTCCGCAAGACTCTGTACTCTTGCTACTGCCTATTTCACTGTCTTTTATCCTCCACTTCTCTCCCGACTCGACCCACTTCTCCGTGCGTCTTACCGTGCACTCGTCTTCTATCGTCAGCGCGGGTCGCTCTATCTCCATTGCCGCCGTCTCACTAATTCCCTACTACCGCCCCCTTTGCTCCTTGTCTTCTTCTGAGCTCTCTCCCTTTCCTCGTGTTTCCCCATAGGCTGCGCCCGCTACCTCGTCACTTTCCGCTATCCGCGGACTTTGACAAATTTAACTATACTCCGACTTTGACAATCCTTGTGTCCCTCTTCCTTATCTTTCTATAGCGAGTGCTTCTGATTTATTGGGCTCTCTCCGCTTCAGCCTGTGATGCTTCCACTTTTGTACAGATTGAGGTTATGGTTGTCAACTGTCGGATCCCTTGACCTTTTGCAGCTCTTTTCCACAGTTGGTGGCGAGCTGCTTTATTTGCCCAGCTCTAATATTTTTTCTGAAACAAATTCCCCGCAGGGCAGTTCTTTTCAGTATCTAATTCTTTACTATTACTTCTCTTGGCTTAAAGTGCGATTGCTCTCACTCACCTCACAACCGGAAGTCCAATTTAATTTTACTATTTTTTTATATATATATTAATTTTATATATTATTTAATAGAGGTTTAATTTATTGTTGGCAGAGCATTACACACATGAATTAAAGTTCAAAGTAATATGCACAGCCAAAAAAGACATCGATTGTTAGGTGATTTTTCTGATTCTTTGGTAAAAAAAAAATTAAAAACAGTAATTTTCATGGACAAGTGCAATTTATTTAAGACATATAACCATACATCAATACAACGATGCATCAACAAACTTGTACATATATTTACCACTTACTTCTGTTTGTTTTCTCATATCTGTCGTTTACAATTTTACTAAAACACAATTTTTTCGGAATGTCCAATTTAATATTTTAAATTTTTAAATCGTCTGGCGGCGACTTGTTACGACTTAAAGGTCGCGGTATACGTGTACATACATGGATTGGTTCGGTTCGATACACTTATATAAGTATTTTTTCATATGTCTTTTGGAACACGCTACTTCCGGTACCTGAGCCGCTCAGCTAAGCTTCGGCTTGAGCCGCGACTATTACTTCGGACCTTAGTCAAGTTTTGGGAGTTAAGAAAAAAACGCCGTTGTTTAGTAATCTGATTATGGTGTTAAGTAATGAAAGTATATATAAGTAAGTTTGCTGATTTTTGAAGCGTTGCCTAGCATTTTGAGTATGGAAGGTAGTAAAAATATTTTACAGAAATAAATTAACCCATTGAGTCACGCATTTTTCATTTTGTCCAATTTAGCTGAAAATTGTTACTCAGTGGTTTTTTGGGATCGCTGATTACTAATATAATTTACGAAATTCAAAATGTTTGATCCAATATGGCGGACAACAATTTTAAATATAACTGTATTTGGACAAAGTTTGGTATTCTGGGGTTTTCGGGATCGCCGTTTTCGAATCCGAGGTTATTTTTTCGAAACTCAAGATGGCAGATTTAATATGACAGACAAAAATTTAAGATGTAATTCTATGCTTAAAAATGTGTGAACATAGAAGCTGGACGAACTATGGTACTAATGATCTTGTAAGTTTAGTTTATAATTTACAAAAGAATCTTCGTAGTTGATTGCTAGAAAGAAATTGAAATCGATTATAAAAAAGTGTAAACAACGGTATTAAGAATTTAAATAATTTTTCGTTTTTCGACAAACTCTTGTCCCATTGGTTAATTTCAATATTGAATAACTTGAAGACGGTAGTGTGAAACAATTTTTGACAATATAAGTCACAGTCTAGAATTCGACTCTCTACCTGCTGGTAAACGGGGTTCAATAGGTGGTCATACATGGTGTATAATACTGTAACTTGTGCAACTAAGTATTCATTGAATACAATAGAGCGCATTGTTGAATGAATTAATGAAATAATATAGCTGATTTCGAAAAACTTAGTATTAATCGTGATTGTATTCGGTTAGTAATATTCGTAAAATATTTTGTTGCATTAGTTATGTATTATGTCAAATATACTTTTATTATACTAATGTTTTGTATATTACATTCTTTTAAATATTTTGCATCTATTATTGCATAATTCTTTAGGTTTATTAAAATATTTCTGAAGGACATAGTACGGATGGAGTATGAAGCATGGTTTATGGAGCTTTTGAGTTTATTAGGGTTTCTAACAGTATAGATGCACTTAACAGACTTATAGCTGAGATGGAAATATTATTTGTTTGCTACCAACCGATTAACAATGTCGCTACCAGAAAAAATTATTTAGGTGCCTAGCTATTTAACGCAGGATTAGTAACATAACATAACAAAACTAGAAAATACCCCCGTGAAGCATGACCGAAAAAAAGCATCCACATACGAAATTTGATGTTGCAAGCGTAGCAACTGCCAATCGCGTTTTGTGTGGATTATCGAATCACGATATGTTTCGTCAGTTCCAAGTCCACGAACTAAATAGTATCGATGTAACAACCAGAAAATGGCAATACGCACAGAATTTTTGTTCAGTGTAAGGTCGGTTGCAAGAAAATCTCGGAACGCTTGATCTCGGAACTAAAGAGCACTCCGTATCACTTATATTCATATAAATATATACCATAAACATATTAATTTTAAAAATAATTTTAAAATTATTTATTTTTAAAAATTTGTTTATTTTTTATTACTTTTTATTTTTATCTTTTACCTTTTTTCTTTTTTATTGTAAATATTATTACTAGTTGAGATTATAGATGTTTTAACAAAGCCTAGCGTTTGGGAATCCAAGTGATTACACGCAAGGTGTTAGAAATATTTAGAGATCTTCAAACTATAGCATTTTAACATCTAATGCAATTTTTATAAATATCCTGGTAGGTCATAAGCACGGTTTGAAACCAATTTAATTTTGTTAAGTTTCAAAAAAACCTATCGAAATAATTCAATTTTATTATAGTTTTTTTTTTCTTTGCTTACTTAGTGTCGCATGCACCTAGAATGGTTTTTAGCGACCACAGTTTTTATACATTTCGATATATTTTTTTGATAGAATTTTTCGAATTTTTTTGATAGAATTCGATAGAATTTTTCTTACTTACACTCTTTTGTACAGATTGGGTTTCTTTAGGAATTTTATAGCGTTTTCACATTGTTCACGGTTTTCAAGTTGGATGGTATGCTCATTTATGTTGAACTTGTTTCTTTCTTCTTGATGGTCGGGGCACTCCAACAATAGGTGTTTGATTGTTAATCTTTCATTACAAGTGTTACACGAGTTCGGTTCTTCTTTTGTTATCAAATGAATATGCGTCAGGTTAGTGTGACCGATTTTTAGTTTTGTCAGACGTATTTGATCACTTTGATTGAATGTGTACGCTGAATTTGGTTCGAATATATCCTTCCTTGTTGTTTTGAGATAGGTGTGTCTCGAATTTTTCCATTGCTCGTTTTGGAATTTTTTTAGTGATGGCTGTAGTGTCGGCTTCGGATTTTTGTAATGCAATGCAATTTCTGGTGCATTTGTTGTGATAGTTCTTGCTCTTTTGGCCGCTTTGTCGGCTCGTTCATTTCCTGGTTTCTTGACGTATGCTGGAGCCCATTGGAACAGAATGTTTTTAGTATTTAGCTTTGACGGTTTTTCAATAATTTGTTTTATTATAGGATTTTTTGCAGTTTTGCAGTTTTTTTGTGGTTTGGAGCGCTTGTAGGACCTCTTTTGGAGTCTGTATTGATCAAGAAGTTCAATGTATTTGAGTTTTCTATAAAATTTAATGCTTGAAGTACAGCGTAAGCTTCGCTCGAAAATATTGAAAAGGAATTTGGTAAGTTGCAGAGTATTTCCGTGTTTCTATTATTATCGCGCAACCAGTGCTGTTTTCTGTTTTAGATCCGTCGGTATATATCTTCACATGGTCTGGATATTTGTTTGTGGTTTCTAAATATAAATTTTTCAAGAGTTCTGGGTTTGCACTTCCTTTTGAGCATGGTAATGGTAGGTCTATTATTTCAATTGTCCAAGGTGGAATTTGATATGACTTTATCTCCGCAATTTTTTATATTTGAAAATTTAGTTCTGTGGTGTCTTTTTCGATGCGTATGCTTATTGGTTTTGGTATCTGCTTTTTAGTTTTGAACTTACCTGAAAAGTTGTTAGAGAACAGCCATTCGTATGTGGGAATACTTCGGTTTGATGCGGTTTATATCGCGTAGTTTAGGGTCAATTCCCTCCTTCAAATTTTAAGTGTTGGTAGTCGTGCTTCCCGCAGTAAACTTTCGACCGGGCTCATTCGAAATGCACCAATCGCTGGTCTTGCAGCCGTATTATTGATTAGATCTAGTCTGGCTATGTTTCTTTGAGTGGCTGAGCTGTATATTATTGACCCGTAGTCAATTTTAGTACGAATGCATGAAGTGTACGTGTTCTTGATTATTTCTGCGTCAGCTCCCCAGTTTTTGGATGCTAGCGCTTTTATTATATTAAGCGATCGGTTACATTCGTCTTTTGGTTTTTGTAGGTGTGATTTCCATGTAAGACATTTATCGAACGATAGTCCTAAAATTTTTATTTCTTTGGTGTTTTGGTGTTTTTGGTTTTCCAAGAATAGATTTAATTTTGTTGGGTATTGGCGTCTTGTAAAAACTATAGTTTTAGTTTTTGTCTCAGAGAATTTGAATCCCGCTTGCTCTGAGAAATGTTGCAATTTTTTTAAGATGTTTTGCAGTAATTTTTCAGATGTTACCAGGTTTTTTCCGGCGATGAAAATCGTTATGTCGTCGGCAAATAATATGAATTTTGTTGGTTTTTCTATTACGTTCACTATGTCGTTTATTGCTATTAAAAAGTGCGTTACACTGATGATCCTTGGGGAACTCCATTCGCTATTTTCACATAGTCTGAAATTATGCCGTTTGTTCTCACGCTGATGGATAGGTTTTCTAGAAAGTTGGCAATAAAGTTTATGATGTTTCCGTATAGTCCATGGTGTTTTAATTTTTCGATCACTCTGTGTCTTTATACCATATCATATGCTTTTTCTATGTCTAGTGACACTGCTGCTAGATGGCTATTATTAACTAGTGCATCGTATATGTTGGATTCCAGTGTTAGTAAACTATCTGTTGTGGATCTGGTCTGTCTCAAGCCACTCTAGTGTTTTGATGTAATTTCATTTTTTTTCTAGATATCAAGTTAATCTTTTATTAATGATTTTTTCGAGGAGTTTACATAAACAGCTAGTTAGAGCTATGGGCCTATAGTTCGCCGTGATTAATTTATTTTTCCCCAGTTTTAGTATTGGAATGACTATAGCTTTATGCCATGCTTCAGGGGATAGTTTGTTTAACCATATGTAATTGAATATTTCTAGAAGATACAAAATCGCGCTACTTGGTAGTTCCTTAATAAATATATTTAGGATTCGTCTGGTCCTGGGCTTGAGTTTTTACAAGCTTTGAGTACTAGTAATAGTTCACATTCATTAATTTTCATGTTTAAATGCGTTACTTCATTAGATAGAACTATATGTTCATGGGGCTGCGCTTGTTTTTCGAAAGCGAATGCTTTTTGAAAGCAAGTATTCCGTACTGTCGATTGCCGTACTGTATTAAGACTAACTGATTAGATGACGATGAAACTGGCAGTGGATTCGGAAAAACAGAGGTTCTTAAAAAAACAAAAAAACTATCGCTCAAGTGATTCAAAATGACATGTCCCAAAGTTCTTCTATTAAGTTGAGTCTTTATGGACCTTTTAAATATTACATAATAAACAATTAGGTAATATTTTTGATAAAAACATTACGAAACGCAGCAACCAAAATTGGCCTATATCTCGAAAACTAGAGTATGTACGGGGCTGAAAATTTTGCGAGAGTATCTTGATAGTATTTAAAAACAATCCCGCGCTGCAGAAAAAATTAGAAAAAATGCGCGCGATTGTTGCAACAATCATAAATAACGAAATAGCGTCTTGCCCATCAGTATGTACATTTTAGGCTGTATCTCGAAAACTAGAGCATGCTCGGGGCTGAAAATTTTGCGAGAGTATCTTGATAGTATTTAAAAACAATCCTGCGCTGCAGAAAAATTAGAAAAAATGCGCGCGATTGTTGCAACAATCATAAATAACGAAATGGCGTCTTGCCGATCAGTATGTACATTTTACGCTATATCTCGAAAACTAGAGCATTTTCGGGGCTGAAAATTTTGCGAGAGTAACTTGATAGTATTTAAAAACAATCCCGCGCTGCAGAAAAAATTAGAAAAAATGCGCGCGATCGTTGCAACAATCATAAATAACGAAATGGCGTCTTGCCGATCAGTATGTACATTTTACGCTATATCTCGAAAACTAGAGCATGTTCGGGACTGAAAATTTTGCGAGAGTATCTTGATAGTATTTAAAAACAATCCAGTGCTGCAGTAAAAATTAGAAAAAATGCGCACGATTGTTGCAACAATCATAATTAACGAAATGGCGTCCTGCCGATCAGTATGTACATTTTATGCTATATCTCGAAAACTAGAGCATGTTCGGGGCTGAAAATTTTGCGAGAGTATTTTGATAGTATTTAAAAACAATCCCGCGCTGCAGACAAAATTAGAAAAAATGCGCGCGATTGTTGCAACAATCATAAGTAACGAAATGGCGTCTTGCCGATCAGTATGTACATTTTATGCTATATCTCGAAAACTAGAGCATGTTCGGGGCTGAAAATTTTGCGAGAGTATCTTGATAGTATTTAAAAACAATCCCGCGCTGCAGAAAAAATTAGAAAAAAAGCGCGCGATTGTTGCAACAATCATAAATAACGAAAATGCGTGTTGCCGATCAGTTTGTACATTTCAGGCTATATCTCAAAACCTAGAGCATGTTCGGGGCTGAAAATTTTGCGAGATTGTCTTGATAGTATTTAAAAACAATCCTGCGCTGCAGAAAAAATTAGAAAAAATGCGCGCGATTGTTGCAACAATCATAAATAACGAAATGGCGTCTTGCCGATCAGTATGTACATTTTACGCTATATCTCGAAAACTAGAGCATGTTCGGGGCTGAAAATTTTGCAAGAGTATCTTGATAGTATTTAAAAACACTCCCGCGCTGCAGAAAAAATTAGAAAAAATGCGCGCGATTGTTGCAACAATCATAAATAATGAAATGGCGTGTTGCCGATCAGTATGTAGATTTTAGGCTGTATCTCGAAAACTAGAGCATGTTCGGGGCTGAAAATTTTGCGAGAGTATCTTGATAGTATTTAAAAACAATCCTGCGCTGCAGAAAAATTAGAAAAAATGCGCGCGATTGTTGCAACAATCATAAATAACGAAATGGCGTCTTGCCGATCAGTATGTACATTTTACGCTATATCTCGAAAACTAGAGCATTTTCGGGGCTGAAAATTTTGCGAAAGTAACTTGATAGTATTTAAAAACAATCCCGCGCTGCAGAAAAAATTAGAAAAAATGCGCGCGATTGTTGCAACAATCATAAATAACGAAATGGCGTCTTGCCGATCAGTATGTACATTTTACGCTATATCTCGAAAACTAGAGCATGTTCGGGACTGAAAATTTTGCGATAGTATCTTGATAGTATTTAAAAACAATCCTGCGCTGCAGAAAAAATTAGAAAAAATGCGCACGATTGTTGCAACAATCAAAAATAACGAAATGGCGTCTTGCCGATCAGTATTTACATTTTATGTTATATCTCGAAAACTAGAGCATGTTCGGGGCTGAAAATTTTGCGAGATTGTCTTGATAGTATTTAAAAACAATCCTGCGCTGCAGAAAAAATAGAAAAAATGGGCGTGATTGTTGTACAACAAATAAACAATCCAGCAGTGGATTCAAAATTAAGCAATATTTCGAAAACCTGGGTACGTTCGGGGCTGCAAATTTTGGGAAAGTATCTTGATAGCATTTAAAAACAATTAAAATCCTGTATTGCAGAAAAAATTAGGCAAATTAAATTGACATACTGCAATAGTTTTAGATGCCGTTAATATTCACCTATTGCCTTTTATGATCTACTTATATAGATCAGAAATAAAATACAAAGGTATTTTCGACGCTGTGATTGTTATGAATGTATAATTAGTAGAATAGAATTCAATTTCACATTCCAGAAAAATCACGAATAGATATGCACAATTTTGTATCCTGAGTAATCTGGATTATGTAACGTAACATACAACATGCAAGCAATTGCTATTGGAAAAAAGGCAAACAGTTTCATATAATATTTGAACTGATGTGCAACTGATTTTTTGTTATGTTGACAGCCTTGACTCCTCCATCCACCGCAAGTCCGTCGACATAGCCCTACCGCCTCCAAAATCAGTAGATAGATATTACTGTTACGAATGTCGACGTTTTTTTTTCATACTTCTCATACTGATTGCTACGTCGATGAACAAGATGCTTATCTTATGTAGAAAGTTTACCAATTTGCTTAACATTAAAAAGACACTGTTATTTACAAAAACTTGTCTATTGTTGAATAATGTTGCTGATTTCGACTCTCCCTGCTGTTGAGGGCTGAAACTTTTATTATAGTCTCCAATCGAGAATGTAAATCAATTCCGTAACATAGAAAATGTTATAAAGGGTTACGCTAGTTTTATAAATATAAATGCAACAATATTGTATCCCAGCATGAAATAAATATCGTTGTCAGTCGAATGTACCTTTCTTCGCCGAGGAAACAGTAGAACTGTTTATTCGTTTCCCGATTCTTACCACGTGGTGGTAAAGGTACTCAAGAATCTTTTTTTTGGATTTTTATTTTTTATATTTTTTTTTTACTTTTTCTAATATTTTTCTTATAACAATTTTTGTTTGAACGCTCATTTGCTACAAAAATTCATCACCCATTTACAAAAGATATTTGAGGCACGCACAGAACTCAAGTGTACTTGTTGAGGAAGCTGGAGGTTTTCGTGAAACGGCTATTAACTCGCTATCACTACAATCTTTGATCAATGGATCAATTTTGTCTATCTGATACATCGGCATTAGAGATGAATTGATATTTTTTGCACGAAGTATTTCTTTCTGTATCCATTTTCTTATTTTGCGCATATCATTTTCGCTGAATTGGATAATTTGACTCGTGCAAATTATATACCCCCATGTACATAAGTGTGCCCCACAATTCACTCCAATACCATTCGATGTTACCTGGCGTGTAACGAATCTAAGCAAAGTATAATATTTTGAGAAAATACAAATACCACGAGGGTCCAGTGGTTGCCTTAGCATTTTGGTAAGATCCAAATGTTAAATTTCCGCGCCTTAACTTTTTGTGCCCATCTAATAAATCCAATGCGTTGTGTATTAGCCAAGAGTGCTGCAAAAACCTGAGGATCGAATACCAACGGTTTTGTGCCAGTGGGATTTTTGGATTTGCACAACTGTAAAAAACTGTTTACAATGGCGTCATCGATTTCATGGTTTGGTTGTAAGGACTTGAGGCTTTCTTTATCAATTTGATGTTCCGCATTTGATCGGAGACAATGTCTTCTCGTCCTTTACCTCCTCAGTTTTTGCAGAGTCTTCACTGCACGGAGAGACTAGAGGCAAGATTTTCGTCCGGCCCTCTACGCGCAATAAAGGTACTAGACCACCGGACGAAAAATCTAGGTAGGCGCGCATAAAGATCGTGCATACTCCGTGGCCAAATCGAACGTGCGGAGTATAAACATTCTCCCCACTCTGCCGCACGAAATTCCTCCAAGAGTCGGACGATTTTCAGACCTGGCTCGGACGATTTTGATGCGGCAGTCGGCAGTCTCAATAAATATGTATTTTATTTTTGTTTGCCTTATGCAAAGTGTCATTTCCGAAGTATTTTTTGATGCTGAAAACAGTGGTGGCCTCAAAATTTCTTTATCATGCACAATTTTTTAAAGAAATGAGGTGAAATATGTCAAATTTTGTTTTTTACCACATGAATCATTTTTTTTTGTAGCAAATAAATAATTGCCTTAAATTTATAAGGTATCATTTTGGAAGTACTTTTTCGTGCAGACTTTTCCTATGACATCATGATAGGAAAGTGAAGTTAAGTGTGTATTTTTGCTTTATTTATATGGTGGAATATGGTCAAAAACAAAAATGTTGACATATTTAGTTTAAATTTTCACAAAATTGTGACATGATAAATAATTATGAGAGCACCATCGTTTTCAGCAAAAGTATTTACCATGTCAAAGATATAATCGACATTAGACAATGTTATACAGGGTCATCGAAAAGTATCGGACCCCCCTAATATCTTCAGTTAGAATGCACTTAGGAGAAAATGTCCAATAGCAAAGTTGTATGGTTTCAAGCGGGGAGTAAGATGATGACCTTGACTTAGACCTTGACCATGTCCTTCAAGGTCATTTCAAGGTCAATCTTATTTTTTTAAATAGAACCCCCTACATTTTATTGCATATTCTTATAGCTTATCTCGAGAGCTTTCCAAAACACTATAATAAAATATTTTTTTATTAAGTACTTTTTGAGTTATAAAGGTTTGAAGTTAACAATTTGTTCCTTCCAAAATGCATTCTTACTGAAAATATTAGGGGGAAATCCGATTAATGTATTTTCTTTAAACCAATTAATTGGTCTCATTATTCCGCGCACAAAAGTATTAAGGTTATGATTACTGAAAACTAAATAATATTTTACAAGATATTCTACATTTTGTGTCAAAAAATTGTTAACTTCAAACCTTTATAACTCAAAAAGCACTTAATAAAAAAATATTTTATTATAGTGTTTTGGAAAGCTCTCGAGATAAGCTATAAGAATATGCAATAAAATGTAGGGGGTTCTATTTAAAAAAATAAGATTGACCTTGAAATGACCTTGAAGGACATGGTCAAGGTCTAAGTCAAGGTCATCATCTTACTCCCCGCTTGAAACCATACAACTTTGCTATTGGACATTTTCTCCTAAGTGCATTCTAACTGAAGATATTAGGGGGGTCCGATACTTTTCGATGACCCTGTATAACATTGTCTAATGTCGATTATATCTTTGACATGGTAAATACTTTTGCTGAAAACGATGGTGCTCTCATAATTATTTATCATGTCACAATTTTGTGAAAATTTAAACTAAATATGTCAACATTTTTGTTTTTGACCATATTCCACCATATAAATAAAGCAAAAATACACACTTAACTTCACTTTCCTATCATGATGTCATAGGAAAAGTCTGCACGAAAAAGTACTTCCAAAATGATACCTTATAAATTTAAGGCAATTATTTATTTGCTACAAAAAAAAATGATTCATGTGGTAAAAAACAAAATTTGACATATTTCACCTCATTTCTTTAAAAAATTGTGCATGATAAAGAAATTTTGAGGCCACCACTGTTTTCAGCATCAAAAAATACTTCGGAAATGACACTTTGCATAAGGCAAACAAAAATAAAATACATATTTATTGAGACTGCCGACTGCCGCATAAAAATCGTCCGAGCCAGGTCTGAAAATCGTCCGACTCTTGGAGGAATTTCGTGCGGCAGAGTGGGGAGAATGTTTATACTCCGCACGTTCGATTTGGCCACGGAGTATGCACGATCTTTATGCGCGCCTACCTAGATTTTTCGTCCGGTGGTCTAGTACCTTTATTGCGCGTAGAGGGCCGGACGAAAATCTTGCCTCTAGTCTCTCCGTGTGTTCATCAATTCTATTTGTAGATTGCTTTTCTCCTTTTGCCACAATTCCATGGTTTTGGAAAATTTAGAAAAGCCTACATTACAAGGCATAGAATTATTTGTCTTTCCCCAAGACTCGACATCAGGTCACGGTCACATTCTGCTTCAATTGCTGGTTTGAGAAAAGGATCAGTTTTGTTACATACCGTATCCAACATTAATGATTTTGTAATTTTTGTACTCATTGTTTGATGTCTTTTCCGTTTTGCACTTTTTTCTCTACTTTATGCAGGGTAGCTTTGACTACATCGTTTTTTATTTGCCTTGTAGTTTTTGTCCCATACTGTCTGGTTAGCAAACGGCCATGGACATTGTCTGCCAATGTTGTTATTGCCCTGGGTATCAACTGGCGCATTTTCCCATCAAAAACATAGTATTTTATTATCTTATGCCAATTTTCAACAGCTACATTACTATGTCTGCGATGTCCAAAATCTTTAATAAAAAGTGCAGACCATAACGGATAGTAGGGCATCAACTCATTCATAAGATATTCCACAAAATTTGGAGTGTAAAGGGGATTGATGAATGATTCGTCTTCTGATACTTTTAATATGTTATTACATTCTTCGGGGAAGAATCTATAAAAGGGTGATGATTCGCGATGAGTTTTGTATGATGATAAATATTGAACATCAAAATCATTAAATGTTCTCTCGGTATCGGTTTCATAGTCAAGTAATGCTGGATCGTTCAATAGTACTAAATACTGGTCACATTCACGAGACTTGTATTTTCTCCCGAATAATAGATAACATATTATAGAAAAATTATTTACAGCATCTGGAATTCCGGTTTTATGTACCATTAAACCTACTGCGTTTCTGAGTAGACTTTGGACAAGGGTATCAGAAGTGAAACTTTTAATTCTCTTGATGGCAGCTTTTATTAGGTGACTAGAACAAACATGCACAATTGTCAGGGGAATATCATTTTCCATCAGACCATGAAGTTTTGCCCACATAAATTGCAAATATATATCTAGATCAACATTGTTAACGGCTTTACACACAGCTTGCAACAATGCTCTACTAAAATCTGTCTCGATATGTGACACACATGGTCTAATGGTACTTACTTTCTTCAAAGCAGCTACAAAAACTTCCAGACAATGTTGAATTGTGTAGACGTCATGGCCACACGTGACAAATTCCAAAACCGCAATAGGAACAGAATGTTTTCCTCCAGCAGTAACAAGACAGTAATAAAAAGGTTTTTTGTCAGTGTCTGGAAGCTATGCGAAGATAGATCCGGTTGAATCTAGATTTAGACACAAATACCCTGATTTCATTTCAGTATTAATAAGGCGGATTTGCTTCTCACTGAAAAGGGTGACCGAAAATGAAGGATAGATAGTACAGCCCTGAATGAATCCATTTATTATTTGTCCTTGCCATCGCTCACTGCTATCAAGATTATATTTTAATTTCACCATAAATAGATGGAAATCTTCATCTAGTCAAATTTCTTATTTTCGTCACTGTTAATTCTCTGAAGAAGCATGGTTGATGGAGCGTGGTTATGATTTCCTGCTTTTAGGGATACCTCATTAACCTTTGCAAGAAGATCTCCAGCTAAAACATACGCAATTTTCTTCTTCAACTCTTCAGCGAACTTATCTCTTTCTTCCCCTGTTATGAAACGTCGATGAATTTCTGCTTCGTTATGATGAAACTCTCCTACTTGAAAAAGATCAACGCGAAATGGGGAATCGTATTTTATAACATTTTGAATTATAAAAGTGTAAATTCGTTGACATGTTTCGAATTTGCACTCAGTGGCGGCAGAAAATACGGCGCAATTCCCCTTTCTATATCCGCGTTTAACGTTATGGTACTTGAACTTCAGAACACACGTTTTATTGCGTTCTTCGAAATGTTCGTTAATTATATTTGCCCAGCCCTTTTTTACTTTAAACGTTGCCATATTGAAACATTCGTTGACCCCATCTGCCTGTAAAATGAAATATCCTACAAATTTCTTTGTAGTATTAGTATTCAAGGCAGACGTAATATTGCCAGTATTTGAATCCGATTTATATGCTTCAATATTCGACGATTTTATTGTATCGCTCATTGAATTAGATGAATTACACTGGCAATTGACATATTCCGTACCAGGTTCCACACATTCAATGGTATCAAGAGCAGAATCCAGTTCTGACTGACATATAAATTTACTTTGTCGTATCTCAGAATCCCAACTATTATTTGGGCCAAGAAAGTCTGTATTATTGACATTATCTATTTCGGACTGGGACGATAACGATAATAGATCTACATCTTTGTCGGAAGAGGCTATAATGTTTTCTAAACGACAGACTTTTGTAACTTGTAATTCCAAAGGATGAGAATTATCTTCTTTTTGTTGTCGCGAATTTAAAATATCTAAAATTGTAGTCTTATACCGTTTAAGGGTGACCTTAATTTTTTGAGAATTTTTCTCAATGGATCCAAGAGAATAATCATTTAAAATAATGGAACAAAACCTTATCCACTTTTCGCTTGTGCGAGGAAAAGAAAGGTGTTCGTCAACTTCAGAAATAAAATTATTCTTATCAGGGTGTTTAAGAACGATCGCATTTGCGATGGCCTCTGGAGAAATAAACATTACTGCGGAAGCGATAATTTTCACAAAAAATTAGATGAATTCTATATATATGTTAATCAATTACATCGTGTCGCTAAAAAAAGTTTTCTGTGCTTTTAACCACACCTATTATTATCGAGAGATATTTAGAAATAAAAAAAGTGAACACGTCGGAAAGGGCAACTTCAGTTGTTTAAAGTCGAAGACTGCATTTAACATACACTGGTTTTCGAAATATTGCTTAATTTTGAATCCACTGCTGGATTTTTTATTTATTGTACAACAATCACGCACATTTTTTCTAATTTTTTCTGCAGCGCGGGATTGTTTTTAAATACTATCAAGATACTCTCGCAAAATTTTCAGTCCCGAACATGCTCTAGTTTTCGAGATATAGCCTAAAATGTATATACTGATCGGCAAGACGCCACTTCGTTATTTATGATTGTTGCAACAATCGCGCGCATTTTTTCTAATTTTTTCTGCAGCGCGGGATTGTTTTTAAATACTATCAGGATGCTCTCGCAAAATTTTCAGCCCAAAACATGCTCTAGTTTTCGAGATATAGCCTAAAATGTACATACTGATCGGCAAGATGCCACTTCGTTGTTTATGATTGTTGCAACAATCGCAAGCATTTTTTCTTATTTTTTCTGCAGCTCGGGATTGTTTTTAAATACTAACAAGATACTTTCGCAAAATTTTCAGCCCCGAACATGCTCTAGTTTTCGAGATATAGCATAAAATGCACATACTGATCGGCAAGACGCCATTTCGTTATTTATGATTTTTGCAACAATCACGCGCATTTTTTCTAATTTTTTCTGCAGCGCGGGATTGTTTTTAAATACTATCAAGATACTCTCGCAAAAGTTTAACCCCGAGCACACCCTGGTTTTCGAAATATTGCTTAATTTTTAATCCACTGCTGGATTGTTTATTTATTGTACAACAATCACGCGCATATTTTCTAATTTTTACTGCAGCAATGGATTGTTTTTAAATACCATCAAGATACTTTCGCAAAATTTGAACCCCGAACATACCCTGGTTTTGGAAATATTGCTTAATTTTTAATCCACTGCTGGATTGTTTATTTATTGTACAACAATCACGCGCATTTTTTCTAATTTTTTCTGTAGCGCGGGATTTTTTTTAAAAACCATCAAGATACATTCGCAAAATTTGAACCCCGAACCCCCCCTGGTTTTCGAAATATTGCCTAATTTTGAATCCACTGCTGGATTGTTTATCTATTGTACAACAATCACGCGCATTTTTTCTAATTTTTACTGCAGCACTGGATTGTTTTTAAAAACCATCAAGATACTTTCGCAAAATTTGAACCCCGAACCCCCCCTGGTTTTCGAAATATTGCCTAATTTTGAATCCACTGCTGGATTGTTTATCTATTGTACAACAATCACGCGCATTTTTTCTAATTTTTACTGCAGCACTGGATTGTTTTTAAAAACCATCAAGATACTTTCGCAAAATTTGAACCCCGAACCCCCCCTGGTTTTCGAAATATTGCCTAATTTTGAATCCACTGCTGGATTGTTTATCTATTGTACAACAATCACGCGCATTTTTTCTAATTTTTTCTGTAGCGCGGGATTTTTTTTAAATACTCTCAAGATACTCTCGCAAAATTTTGAACCCCGAACATACCCTGCTTTTCGAAATATTGCTTAATTTTGAATCCACTGCTGGATTGTTTATTTATTGTACAACAATCACGCGCATTTTTTCTAATTTTTTCTGTAGCGCGGGATTTTTTTTAAATACTCTCAAGATACTCTCGCAAAATTTTGAACCCCGAACATACCCTGCTTTTCGAAATATTGCTTAATTTTTAATCCACTGCTGGATTGTTTATTTATTGTACAACAATCACGCGAATTTTTCTAATTTTTACTGCAGCGTGGGATTGTTCTTAAATACTATCAAGATACTCTCGCAAAATTTTCAGCCCCGAACATGCTCTAGTTTTTGAGATATAGCCTAAAATGTCCATACTGATAGGCAACACGCCATTTCGTTATTTATGATTCTTGCAACAATCGCGCGCATTTTTTCTAATTTTTTCTGCAGCGCGGGATTATTTTTAAATACTATCAAGATACTCTCGCAAAATTTTGAACCCCGAACACACCCTGGTTTTCGAAATATTGCTTAATTTTTAATCCACTGCTGGATTGTTTATTTATTGTACAACAATCACGCGAATTTTTTCTAATTTTTACTGCAGCGTGGGATTGTTCTTAAATGCTATCAAGATACTCTCGCAAAATTTTCAGCCCCGAACATGCTCTAGTTTTCAAGATATAGCCTAGCAAGTACATACTGATAGGCAACACGCCATTTCGTTATTTATGATTCTTGCAGCAATCGCGCGCATTTTTTCTAATTTTTTCTGCGGCGCGGGATTATTTTTAAATACTATCAAGATACTCTCGCAAAATTTTCAGCCCCGAACATGCTCTAGTTTTCGAGATATAGCCTAAAATGTACATACTGATCGGCAACACGCCATTTCGTTATTTATGATTGTTGCAACAATAACGCGCATTTTTTTCTAATTTTTACTGCAGCGTGGAATTGTTCTTAAATGCGATCAAGATACTCTCGCAAAATTTTCAGCCCCGAACATGCTCTAGTTTTCGAGATATAGCCTAAAATATACATGCAGATAGGCAATCCGGCACTGCGTTGTTTATGCTTCTTGCAACAATCACGCGCATTTTTTCTAATTTTGTCTGCAGCGCGGGATTATTTTTAAATACTATCAAGATACTCTCGCAAAATTTTGAACCCCGAACACACCCTGGTTTTCGAAATATTGCTTAATTTTTAATCCACTGCTGGATTGTTTATTTATTGTACAACAATCACGCGCATTTTTTCTAATTTTTGCTGCAGCACGGGATGGTTTTTAAATACTATCAAGATACTCTCGCAAAATTTTCAGCCCCGTACATGCTCTAGTTTTCGAGATATAGCCTAAAATGTACATAATGATCGGCAACACGCCATTTCGTTATTTATGATTGTTGTAACAATCACGCGCATTTTTTTTATTTTTACTGCAGCGTGGGATTGTTCTTAAATGCTATCAAGATACTCTCGCGAAATTTTCAGCCCCGAACATGCTCTAGTTTTCGAGATATAGCCTAAAATGTACATACTGATAGGCAACACGCCATTTCGTTATTTATGATTGTTGCAACAATCACGCGCATTTTTTCTAATTTTTACTGCAGCGTGGGATTGTTCTTAAATGCTATCAAGATACTCTCGCAAAATTTTCAGCCCCGAACATGCTCTAGTTTTCGAGATATAGCCTAAAATGTACATACTGATAGGCAACACGCCATTTCGTTATTTATGATTCTTGCAACAATCGCGCGCATTTTTTCTAATTTTTTCTGCAGCGCGGGATTATTTTTAAATACTATCAAGATACTCTCGCAAAATTTTCAGCCCCGAACATGCTCTAGTTTTCGAGATATAGCCTAAAATGTACATACTGATCGGCAACACGCCATTTCGTTATTTATGATTGTTGCAACAATCACGCGCATTTTTTCTAATTTTTACTGCAGCGTGGAATTGTTCTTAAATGCTATCAAGATACTCTCGCAAAATTTTCAGCCCCGAACATGCTCTAGTTTTCGAGATATAGCCTAAAATGTACATACTGATCGGCAACACGCCATTTCGTTATTTATTGTCCAACAATCACGCGCATATTTTCTAATTTTTACTGCAGCATTAGATTGTTTTTAAATACCATCAAGATACTTTCGCAAAATTTGAACCCCGAACCCCCCCTGGTTTTCGAAATATTGCTTAATTTTGAATCCACTGCTGGATTGTTTATTTATTGTACAACAATAACGCGCATATTTTCTAATTTTTACTGCAGCACAGGATTGTTTTTAAATACCATCAAGATACTTTCGCAAAATTTGAACCCCGAACACCCCCTGGTTTTCGAAATATTGCTTAATTTTGAATACACTGCTGGATTGTTTATTTATTGTACAACAATCACGCGCATTTTTTCTAAATTCTTCTGCAGCGTATGTTTGGGGCACAAAATTTTGCGAGAGTATTTTGATAGTATTTAATAATAATCCCGCGCTGCAGAAAAAATCAGCAAAAATGCGCGTGATTGTTGTACAATACATAAACAATCCAGCAGTGGATTAAAAATTAAGCAATATTTCGAAAAGCAGGGTATGTTCGGGGTTCAAAATTTTGTGAAAGTATCTTGAGAGTATTTAAAAAAATCCCGCGCTACAGAAAAAATTAGAAAAAATGCGCGTGATTGTTGTACAATAAATAAACAATCCAGCAGTGTATTCAAAATTAAGCAATATTTCGAAAACCAGGGGGTGTTCGGGGTTCAAATTTTGCGAAAGTATCTTGATGGTATTTAAAAACAATCCAGTGCTGCAGTAAAAATTAGAAAATATGCGCGTGATTGTTGTACAATAAATAAACAATCCAGCAGTGGATTAAAAATTAAGCAATATTTCGAAAACCAGGGTGTGTTCGGGGTTCAAAATTTTGCGAGAGTATCTTGATAGTATTTAAAAATAATCCCGCGCTGCAGAAAAAATTAGAAAAAATGCGCGCGATTGTTGCAAGAATCATAAATAACGAAATGGCGTGTTGCCTATCAGTATGTACATTTTAGGCTATATCTCGAAAACTAGAGCATGTTCGGGGCTGAAAATTTTGCGAGAGTATCTTGATAGCATTTAAAAACAATCCAATGCTGCAGTAAAAATTAGAAAATATGCGCGTGATTGTTGGACAATAAATAAACAATCCAGCAGTGGATTAAAAATTAAGCAATATTACGAAAACCAAGGTATGTTCGGGTGTCAAAATTTTGCGAGAGTGTCTTGATAGTATTTAAAAACAATCCCGCGCTGGAAAAGAAATTAGAAAAATGCGCGTGATTGTTGTACAATAAATAAACAATCCAGCAGTTTATTCAAAATTAAGCAATATTTCGAAAACCAGGGTATGTTCGGGGCTGAAAATTTTGCGAGAGTATCTTGATAGTATTTTAAAACAATCCCGCGCTGCACAAAAAATTAGAAAATATGTGCGTGATTGTTGTACAATAAATTAACAATGCAGCAGTTTATTCAAAATTAAGCAATATTTCGAAAACCAGGGTATGTTCGGGGCTCAAAATTTTGCGAGAGTATCTTTATTGTATTTAAAAACAATCCCGCGTTTCAGAAAAAATTAGAAAATATGCGCGTGATTGTTACAACAATCATAAATAACGAAATGGCGTGTTGCCTATCAGTATGTACATTTTAGGCTATATCTCGAAAACTAGAGCATGTTCGGGGCTGAAAATTTTGCGAGAGTATCTTGATAGTATTTAAAAACCATCCCGTGCTGCAGAAAAAATTAGAAAAAATGCGCGTGATTGTTGTACAATAAATAAACAATCCAGCAGTGTATTCAAAATTAAGCAATATTTCGAAAACCAGGGGGTGTTCGGGGTTCAAATTTTGCGAAAGTATCTTGATGGTATTTAAAAACAATCCAGTGCTGCAGTAAAAATTAGAAAATATGCGCGTGATTGTTGTACAATAAATAAACAATCCAGCAGTGGATTAAAAATTAAGCAATATTTCGAAAACCAGGGTGTGTTCGGGGTTCAAAATTTTGCGAGAGTATCTTGATAGTATTTAAAAATAATCCCGCGCTGCAGAAAAAATTAGAAAAAATGCGCGCGATTGTTGCAAGAATCATAAATAACGAAATGGCGTGTTGCCTATCAGTATGTACATTTTAGGCTATATCTCGAAAACTAGAGCATGTTCGGGGCTGAAAATTTTGCGAGAGTATCCTGATAGCATTTAAGAACAATCCCACGCTGCAGTAAAAATTAGAAAAAATTCGCGTGATTGTTGTACAATAAATAAACAATCCAGCAGTGGATTCAAAATTAAGCAATATTTCGAAAACCAGGGTGTGTTCGGGGGTCCAAATTTTGCGAGAGTATCTTGATAGCATTTAAGAACAATCCCACGCTGCAGTAGAAATTAGAAAAAATGCGCGTGATTGTTCTACAATAAATAAACAATCCAGCAGTGGATTAAAAATTAAGCAATATTTCGAAAAGCAGGGTATGTTCGGGGTTCAAAATTTTGCGAGAGTATCTTGATGGTATTTAAAAACAATCCAATGCTGCAGTAAAAATTAGAAAATATGCGCGTGATTGTTGGACAATAAATAAACAATCCAGCAGTGGATTAAAAATTAAGCAATATTTCGAAAACCAGGGTGTGTTCGGGGTTCAAAATTTTGCGAGAGTATCTTGATAGTATTTAAAAATAATCCCACGCTGCAGTAAAAATTAGAAAATATGCGCGTGATTGTTACAACAATCATAAATAACGAAATGGCGTGTTGCCGATCAGTATGTACATTTTAGGCTATATCTCGAAAACTAGAGCATGTTCGGGGCTGAAAATTTTGCGAGAGTATCTTGATAGTATTTAAAAACAATCCCACGCTGCAGTAAAAATTAGAAAATATGCGCGTGATTGTTACAACAATCATAAATAACGAAATGGCGTGTTGCCGATCAGTATGTACATTTTAGGCTATATCTCGAAAACTAGAGCATGTTCGGGGCTGAAAATTTTGCGAGAGTATCTTGATAGTATTTAAAAACAATCCCACGCTGCAGTAAAAATTAGAAAATATGCGCGTGATTGTTACAACAATCATAAATAACGAAATGGCGTGTTGCCTATCAGTATGTACATTTTAGGCTATATCTCGAAAACTAGAGCATGTTCGGGGCTGAAAATTTTGCGAGAGTATCTTGATAGTATTTAAAAACAATCCCGCGCTGCAGAAAAAATTAGAAAAAATGCGCGCGATTGTTGCAACAATCATAAATAACGAAATGGCGTCTTGCCGATCAGTATTTACATTTTATGCTATATCTTGAAAACTAGAGCATGTTCGGGGCTGAAAATTTTGCGAGAGTATCTTGATAGTATTTAAAAACAATCCCACGCTGCAGTAAAAATTCGAAAAAATGCGCGTGATTGTTGTACAATAAATAAACAATCCAGCAGTGGATTCAAAATTAAGCAATATTTCGAAAACCAGGGTGTGTTCGGGGTTCAAATTTTGCGAAAGTATCTTGATGGTATTTAAAAACAATCCAGTGCTGCAGTAAAAATTAGAAAATATGCGCGTGATTGTTGTACAATAAATAAACAATCCAGCAGTGGATTAAAAATTAAGCAATATTTCGAAAACCAGGGTGTGTTCGGGGTTCAAAATTTTGCGAGAGTATCTTGATAGTATTTAAAAACAATCCCGCGCTGCCGACAAAATTAGAAAAAATGCGCGCGATTGTTGCAACAATCATAAATAACGAAATGGCGTGTTGCCGATCAGTATGTACATTTTACGCTATATCTCGAAAACTAGAGCATGTTCGCGGCTGAAAATTTTGCGAGAGTATCTTGATGGTATTTAAAAACAATCCGGTGCCGCTGTAAAAATTAGAAAATATGCGCGTGATCGTTGTACAGTAAATAAACAATCCAGCAGTGGATTAAAAATTAAGCAATATTTCGAAAACCAGGGTGTGTTCGGGGTTCAAATTTTGCGAAAGTATCTTGATGGTATTTAAAAAAAAATCACGCGCTACAGAAAAAATTAGAAAAAATGCGCGTGATTGTTGTACAATACGAAAACAATCCAGCAGTGGATTCAAAATTACGCTATATCCGGAAAACTAGTGCATGTTAGGGGATGAAAATTTTGCGAGAGTATCTTGATAGTATTTTAAAACAATCCAGTGCTGCTGTAAAAATTAAAAAATATGGGCGTGATTGTTGTACAGTAAATAAACAATCCAGCAGTGGATTAAAAATTAAGCAATATTTCGAAAACCATGGTGTGTTCGGGGTTCAAAATTTTGCGAGAGTATCTTGAGAGTATTTAAAAAAAAACCCGCGCTATAGAAAAAATTAGAAAAAATGCGCGTGATTGTTGTAAAATAAATAAACAATCCAGCAGTGGATTAAATTTAAGCAATATTTCGAAATCCAGGGTGTGTTCGGGGTTCAAATTTTGCGAAAGTATCTTGATGGTATTTAAAAAAAATCCCGCGCTACAGAAAAAATTAGAAAAAATGCGCGTGATTGTTGTACAATACGAAAACAATCCAGCAGTGGATTAAAAATTAAGCAATATTTCGAAAACCAGGGTGTGTTCGGGGTTCAAATTTTGCGAAAGTATCTTGATGGTATTTAAAAATAATCCCGCGCTGCAGAAAAAATTAGAAAAAATGCGCGCGATTGTTGCAAGAATCATAAATAACGAAATGGCGTGTTGCCGATCAGTATGTACATTTTAGGCTATATCTCGAAAACTAGAGCATGTTCGGGGCTGAAAATTTTGCGAGAGTATCTTGATAGTATTTAAAAACAATCCCACGCTGCAGAAAAAATTAGAAAAAATGCGCGCGATTGTTGCAACAATCATAAATAACGAAATGGCGTGTTGCCGATCAGTATGTACATTTTAGGCTATATCTCGAAAACTAGAGCATGTTCGGGGCTGAAAATTTTGCGAGAGTATCTTGATAGTATTTAAAAATAATCCCGCGCTGCAGAAAAAATTAGAAAAAATGCGCGCGATTGTTGCAAGAATCATAAATAACGAAATGGCGTGTTGCCTATCAGTATGTACTTTTTAGGCTATATCTCGAAAACTAGAGCATGTTCGGGGCTGAAAATTTTGCGAGAGTATCTTGATAGCATTTAAGAACAATCCCACGCTGCAGTAAAAATTAGAAAAAATTCGCGTGATTGTTGTACAATAAATAAACAATCCAGCAGTGGATTAAAAATTAAGCAATATTTCGAAAAGCAGGGTATGTTCGGGGTTCAAAATTTTGCGAGAGTATCTTGAGAGTATTTAAAAAAATCCCGCGCTACAGAAAAAATTAGAAAAAATGCGCGTGATTGTTGTACAATAAATAAACAATCCAGCAGTGTATTCAAAATTAAGCAATATTTCGAAAACCAGGGGGTGTTCGGGGTTCAAATTTTGCGAAAGTATCTTGATGGTATTTAAAAACAATCCAGTGCTGCAGTAAAAATTAGAAAATATGCGCGTGATTGTTGTACAATAAATAAACAATCCAGCAGTGGATTAAAAATTAAGCAATATTTCGAAAACCAGGGTGTGTTCGGGGTTCAAAATTTTGCGAGAGTATCTTGATAGTATTTAAAAATAATCCCGCGCTGCAGAAAAAATTAGAAAAAATGCGCGCGATTGTTGCAAGAATCATAAATAACGAAATGGCGTGTTGCCTATCAGTATGTACATTTTAGGCTATATCTCGAAAACTAGAGCATGTTCGGGGCTGAAAATTTTGCGAGAGTATCTTGATAGCATTTAAGAACAATCCCACGCTGCAGTAAAAATTAGAAAAAATTCGCGTGATTGTTGTACAATAAATAAACAATCCAGCAGTGGATTAAAAATTAAGCAATATTTCGAAAAGCAGGGTATGTTCGGGGTTCAAAATTTTGCGAGAGTATCTTGAGAGTATTTAAAAAAAATCCCGCCCTACAGAAAAAATTAGAAAAAATGCGCGTGATTGTTGTACAATAAATAAACAATCCAGCAGTGGATTCAAAATTAAGCAATATTTCGAAAACCAGGGTGTGTTCGGGGTTCAAAATTTTGCGAGAGTATCTTGATAGTATTTAAAAATAATCCCGCGCTGCAGAAAAAATTAGAAAAAATGCGCGCGATTGTTACAACAATCATAAATAACGAAATGGCGTGTTGCCGATCAGTATGTACATTTTAGGCTATATCTCGAAAACTAGAGCATGTTCGGGGCTGAAAATTTTGCGAGAGTATCTTGATAGTATTTAAAAACAATCCCACGCTGCAGTAAAAATTAGAAAAAATTCGCGTGATTGTTGTACAATAAATAAACAATCCAGCAGTGGATTCAAAATTAAGCAATATTTCGAAAACCAGAGCATGTTCGGTGTTCAAATTCTGCGAAAGTATCTTGATGGTATTTAAAAACAATCCAGTGCTGCAGCAAAAATTAGAAAAAATGCGCGTGATTGTTATACAATAAATAAACAATCCAGCAGTGGATTAAAAATTAAGCAATATTTCGAAAACCAGGGTGTGTTCGGGGTTCAAAATTTTGGGAGAGTATCTTGACAGTATTTAAAAATAATCCCGCGCTGCAGAAAAAATTAGAAAAAATGCGCGCGATTGTTGCAAGAATCATAAATAACGAAATGGCGTGTTGCCGATCAGTATGTACATTTTAGGCTATATCTCGAAAACTAGAGCATGTTCGGGGCTGAAAATTTTGCGAGAGTATCTTGATAGCATTTAAGAACAATCCCACGCTGCAGTAAAAATTAGAAAAAATTCGCGTGATTGTTGTACAATAAATAAACAATCCAGCAGTGGATTCAAAATTAAGCAATATTTCGAAAACCAGGGGGGGTTCGGGGTTCAAATTTTGCGAAAGTATCTTGATGGTATTTAAAAACAATCCAATGCTGCAGTAAAAATTAGAAAATATGCGCGTGATTGTTGGACAATAAATAAACAATCCAGCAGTGGATTAAAAATTAAGCAATATTTCGAAAACCAGGGTGTGTTCGGGGTTCAAAATTTTGCGAGAGTATCTTGATAGTATTTAAAAATAATCCCGCGCTGCAGAAAAAATTAGAAAAAATGCGCGCGATTGTTGCAACAATCATAAATAACGAAATGGCGTGTTGCCGATCAGTATGTACATTTTAGGCTATATCTCGAAAACTAGAGCATGTTCGGGGCTGAAAATTTTGCGAGAGTATCTTGATAGTATTTAAAAACAATCCCACGCTGCAGTAAAAATTAGAAAATATGCGCGTGATTGTTACAACAATCATAAATAACGAAATGGCGTGTTGCCGATCAGTATGTACATTTTAGGCTATATCTCGAAAACTAGAGCATGTTCGGGGCTGAAAATTTTGCGAGAGTATCTTGATAGTATTTAAAAACAATCCCACGCTGCAGTAAAAATTAGAAAAAATGCGCGTGATTGTTGCAAGAATCATAAATAACGAAATGGCGTGTTGCCTATCAGTATGTACATTTTAGGCTATATCTCGAAAACTAGAGCATGTTCGGGGCTGAAAATTTTGCGAGAGTATCTTGATAGTATTTAAAAACCATCCTGTGTTGCAGAAAAAATTAGACAAAATGCGCGCGATTGTTGCATCAATCATAAATAATGAAATGGCGTATTGCCGATCAGTATGTAGATTTTAGGCTATATCTCGAAAACTAGAGCATTTTCGGGGCTGAAAATTTTGCGAGAGTATCTTGAGAGTATTTAAAAAAATCCCACGCTACAGAAAAAATTAGAAAAAATGCGCGTGATTGTTGTACAATAAATAAACAATCCAGCAGTGTATTCAAAATTAAGCAATATTTCGAAAACCAGGGGGTGTTCGGGGTTCAAATTTTGCGAAAGTATCTTGATGGTATTTAAAAACAATCCAGTGCTGCAGTAAAAATTAGAAAATATGCGCGTGATTGTTGTACAATAAATAAACAATCCAGCAGTGGATTAAAAATTAAGCAATATTTCGAAAACCAGGGTGTGTTCGGGGTTCAAAATTTTGCGAGAGTATCTTGATAGTATTTAAAAATAATCCCGCGCTGCAGAAAAAATTAGAAAAAATGCGCGCGATTGTTGCAAGAATCATAAATAACGAAATGGCGTGTTGCCTATCAGTATGGACATTTTAGGCTATATCTCGAAAACTAGAGCATGTTCGGGGCTGAAAATTTTGCGAGAGTATCTTGATAGTATTTAAGAACAATCCCACGCTGCAGTAAAAATTAGAAAAATTCGCGTGATTGTTGTACAATAAATAAACAATCCAGCAGTGGATTAAAAATTAAGCAATATTTCGAAAAGCAGGGTATGTTCGGGGTTCAAAATTTTGCGAGAGTATCTTGAGAGTATTTAAAAAAAATCCCGCGCTACAGAAAAAATTAGAAAAAATGCGCGTGATTGTTGTACAATAAATAAACAATCCAGCAGTGGATTCAAAATTAGGCAATATTTCGAAAACCAGGGGGGGTTCGGGGTTCAAATTTTGCGAAAGTATCTTGATGGTTTTTAAAAACAATCCAGTGCTGCAGTAAAAATTAGTAAATATGCGCGTGATTGTTGTGCAATAAATAAACAATCCAGCAGTGGATTCAAAATTAAGCAATATTTCGAAAACCAGGGTATGTTCGGGGCTCAAAATTTTGCGAGAGTATCTTGATAGTATTTAAAAACAATCCCGCGCTGCAGAAAAAATTAGAAAAAATGCGCGTGATTGTTGTACTATAAATAAACAATTCAGCAGTGGATTCAAAATTAAGCAATATTTCGATAACAAAGGTATGTTCGGGGCTCAAAATTTGGCGAGAGTATCTGGATAGTATTTAAAAACAATCCCACGCTGCGGAAAAATCAGAAAATATGTGCGTGATTGTTGTACAATAAATAAACCATCCACCATTGGATTCAAAATTAAGCAATATTACGAAAACCAGGGTGTGTTCGGGGGTCCAAATTTTGCGAGAGTATCTTGATAGCATTTAAGAACAATCCCACGCTGCAGTAGAAATTAGAAAAAATGCGCGTGATTGTTGCAACAATCATAAATAACGAAATGGCGTGTTGCCGATCAGTATGTACATTTTAGGCTATATCTCGAAAACTAGAGCATGTTCGGGGCTGAAAATTTTGCGAGAGTATCTTGATAGTATTTAAAAATAATCCCGCGCTACAGAAAAAATTAGAAAAAATGCGCGCGATTGTTGCAACAATCATAAATAACGAAATGGCGTGTTGCCGATCAGTATGTACATTTTAGGCTATATCTCGAAAACTAGAGCATGTTCGGGGCTGAAAATTTTGCGAGAGTATCTTGATAGTATTTAAAAAAAATCCCGCGCTGCAGAAAAAATTAGAAAAAATGCGAGCGATTGTTGCAAGATTCATAAATAACGAAATGGCGTCTTGCCGATCAGTATGTACATTTTAGGCTATATCTCGAAAACTAGAGCATGTTCGGGGCTGAAAATTTGGCGAGAGTATCTTGATAGCATTTAAGAACAATCCCACGCTGCAGTAAAAATTAGAAAAAATTCGCGTGATTGTTGTACAATAAACAAACAATCCAGCAGTGGATTAAAAATTAAGCAATACTTCGAAAAGCAGGGTATGTTCGGGGTTCAAGATTTTGCGAGAGTATCTTGAGAGTATTTAAAAAAATCCCGCGCTACAGAAAAAATTAGAAAAAATGCGCGTGATTGTTGTACAATAAATAAACAATCCAGCAGTGTATTCAAAATTAAGCTATATTTCGAAAACCAGGGGATGTTCGGGGTTCAAATTTTGCGAAAGTATCTTGATGGTATTTAAAAACAATCCAGTGCTGCATTAAAAATTAGAAAATATGCGCGTGATTGTTGTACAATAAATAAACAATCCAGCAGTGGAATAAAAATTAAGCAATATTTCGAAAACCAGGGTGTGTTCGGGGTTCAAAATTTTGCGAGAGTATCTTGATAGTATTTAAAAATAATCCCGCGCTGCAGAAAAAATTAGAAAAAATGCGCGCGATTGTTGCAAGAATCATAAATAACGAAATGGCGTGTTGCCTATCAGTATGTACATTTTAGGCTATATCTCGAAAACTAGAGCATGTTCGGGGCTGAAAATTTTGCGAGAGTATCTTGATAGCATTTAAGAACAATCCCACGCTGCAGTAAAAATTAGAAAAAATTCGCGTGATTGTTGTACAATAAATAAACAATCCAGCAGTGGATTAAAAATTAAGCAATATTTCGAAAAGCAGGGTATGTTCGGGGTTCAAAATTTTGCGAGAGTATCTTGAGAGTATTTAAAAAAAATCCCGCCCTACAGAAAAAATTAGAAAAAATGCGCGTGATTGTTGTACAATAAATAAACAATCCAGCAGTGGATTCAAAATTAAGCAATATTTCGAAAACCAGGGGGGGTTGGGGTTCAAAATTTTGCGAAAGTATCTTGATAGTATTTAAAAATAATCCCACGCTGCAGTAAAAATTAGAAAATATGCGCGTGATTGTTACAACAATCATAAATAACGAAATGGCGTGTTGCCGATCAGTATGTACATTTTAGGCTATATCTCGAAAACTAGAGCTTGTTCGAGGCTGAAAATTTTGCGAGAGTATCTTGATAGTATTTAAAAACAATCCCACGCTGCAGTAAAAATTAGAAAATAGGCGCGTGATTGTTACAATAAATAAACAATCCAGCAGTGGATTAAAAATTAAGCAATATTTCGAAAACCAGGGTGTGTTAGGGGTTCAAAATTTTGGGAGAATATCTTGATAGTATTTAAAAACAATCCCGTGCTGCAGAAAAAATTAGAAAAAATTCGCGTGATTGTTCTACAATAAATAAACAATCCAGCAGTGGAGTAAAAATTAAGCTATATCTCGAAAACTAGAGCATGTTCGGTGCTGAAAATTTTGCGAGAGTATCTTGATAGTATTTAAAAATAATCCCGCGCTGCAGAAAAAATTAGAAAAAATGCGCGCGATTGTTGCAACAATCATAAATAACGAAATGGCGTGTTGCCGATCAGTATGTACATTTTAGGCTATATCTCGAAAACTAGAGCATGTTCGGGGCTGAAAATTTTGCGAGAGTATCTTGATAGCATTTAAAAACAATCCCACGCTGCAGTAAAAATTAGAAAAAATTCGCGTGATTGTTGTACAATAAATAAACAATCCAGCAGTGGATTAAAAATTAAGCAATATTTCGAAAAGCAGGGGGTGTTCGGGGTTCAAATTTTGCGAAAGTATCTTGATGGTATTTAAAAACAATCTAGTGCTGCAGTAAAAATTACAAAATATGCGCATGATTGTTGTACAATAAATAAACAAGCCAACAGTGAATTAAAAATTAGGCTATATCTCGAAAACTAGAGCATGTTCGGGGTTCAAAATTTTGCGAGAGTATCTTGAGAGTATTTAAAAAAATCCCGCGCTACAGAAAAAATTAGAAAAAATGCGCGTGATTGTTGTACAATAAATAAACAATCCAGCAGTGTATTCAAAATTAAGCAATATTTCGAAAACCAGGGGGTGTTCGGGGTTCAAAATTTTGCGAAAGTATCTTGATAGTATTTAAAAATAATCCCGCGCTGCAGAAAAAATTAGAAAAAATGCGCGCGATTGTTGCAAGAATCATAAATAACGAAATGGCGTGTTGCCTATCAGTATGTACATTTTAGGCTATATCTCGAAAACTAGAGCATGTTCGGGGCTGAAAATTTTGCGAGAGTATCTTGATAGCATTTAAGAACAATCCCACGCTGCAGTAAAAATTAGAAAAAATTCGCGTGATTGTTGTACAATAAATAAACAATCCAGCAGTTCCGAAAACCAGGGTGTGTTCGGGGGTCCAAATTTTGCGAGAGTATCTTGATAGTATTTAAAAATAATCCCGCGCTGCAGTAAAAATTAGAATATATGCGCGTGATTGTTGTACAATAAATAAACAATCCAGCAGTGGATTAAAAATTAAGCAATATTTCGAAAACCAGGGTGTGTTCGGGGTTCAAAATTTTGCGAGAGTATCTTGATAGTATTTAAAAATAATCCCGCGCTGCAGAAAAAATTAGAAAAAATGCGCGCGATTGTTGCAAGAATCATAAATAACGAAATGGCGTGTTGCCTATCAGTATGTACATTTTAGGCTATATCTCGAAAACTAGAGCATGTTCGGGGCTGAAAATTTTGCGAGAGTATCTTGATAGCATTTAAGAACAATCCCACGCTGCAGTAAAAATTAGAAAAAATTCGCGTGATTGTTGTACAATAAATAAACAATCCAGCAGTGGATTAAAAATTAAGCAATATTTCGAAAAGCAGGGTATGTTCGGGGTTCAAAATTTTGCGAGAGTATCTTGAGAGTATTTAAAAAAAATCCCGCCCTACAGAAAAAATTAGAAAAAATGCGCGTGATTGTTGTACAATAAATAAACAATCCAGCAGTGGATTCAAAATTAAGCAATATTTCGAAAACCAGGGGGGTTCGGGGTTCAAATTTTGCGAAAGTATCTTGATGGTATTTAAAAACAATCTAATGCTGCAGTAAAAATTAGAAAATATGCGCGTGATTGTTGGACAATAAATAAACAATCCAGCAGTGGATTAAAAATTAAGCAATATTTCGAAAACCAGGGTGTGTTCGGGGTTCAAAATTTTGCGAGAGTATCTTGATAGTATTTGAAAATAATCCCGCGCTGCAGAAAAAATTAGAAAAAATGCGCGCGATTGTTGTACAATAAATAAACAAGCGCTGCAGTAAAAATTAGAAAATATGCGCGTGATTGTTGTACAATAAATAAACAATCCAGCAGTGGATTAAAAATTAAGCAATATTTCGAAAACCAGGGTGTGTTCGGGGTTCAAAATTTTGCGAGAGTATCTTGATAGTATTTAAAAATAATCCCGCGCTGCAGAAAAAATTAGAAAAAATGCGCGCGATTGTTGCAACAATCATAAATAACGAAATGGCGTGTTGCCGATCAGTATGTACATTTTAGGCTATATCTCGAAAACTAGAGCATGTTCGGGGCTGAAAATTTTGCGAGAGTATCTTGATAGTATTTAAAAACAATCCCACGCTGCAGTAAAAATTAGAAAATATGCGCGTGATTGTTACAACAATCATAAATAACGAAATGGCGTGTTGCCGATCAGTATGTACATTTTAGGCTATATCTCGAAAACTAGAGCATGTTCGGGGCTGAAAATTTTGCGAGAGTATCTTGATAGTATTTAAAAACCATCCCGTGCTGCAGAAAAAATTAGAAAAAATGCGCGCGATTGTTGCATCAATCATAAATAATGAAATGGCGTGTTGCCGATCAGTATGTAGATTTTAGGCTATATCTCGAAAACTAGAGCATTTTCGGGGCTGAAAATTTTGCGAGAGTATCTTGATAGTATTTAAAAATAATCCCGCGCTGCAGAAAAAATTAGAAAAAATGCGCGCGATTGTTGCAAGAATCATAAATAACGAAATGGCGTGTTGCCTATCAGTATGTACATTTTAGGCTATATCTCGAAAACTAGAGCATGTTCGGGGCTGAAAATTTTGCGAGAGTATCTTGATAGCATTTAAGAACAATCCCACGCTGCAGTAAAAATTAGAAAAAATTCGCGTGATTGTTGTACAATAAATAAACAATCCAGCAGTGGATTAAAAATTAAGCAATATTTCGAAAAGCAGGGTATGTTCGGGGTTCAAAATTTTGCGAGAGTATCTTGAGAGTATTTAAAAAAATCCCGCGCTACAGAAAAAATTAGAAAAAATGCGCGTGATTGTTGTACAATAAATAAACAATCCAGCAGTGTATTCAAAATTAAGCAATATTTCGAAAACCAGGGGGTGTTCGGGGTTCAAATTTTGCGAAAGTATCTTGATGGTATTTAAAAACAATCCAGTGCTGCAGTAAAAATTAGAAAATATGCGCGTGATTGTTGTACAATAAATAAACAATCCAGCAGTGGATTAAAAATTAAGCAATATTTCGAAAACCAGGGTGTGTTCGGGGTTCAAAATTTTGCGAGAGTATCTTGATAGTATTTAAAAATAATCCCGCGCTGCAGAAAAAATTAGAAAAAATGCGCGCGATTGTTGCAAGAATCATAAATAACGAAATGGCGTGTTGCCTATCAGTATGTACATTTTAGGCTATATCTCGAAAACTAGAGCATGTTCGGGGCTGAAAATTTTGCGAGAGTATCTTGATAGCATTTAAGAACAATCCCACGCTGCAGTAAAAATTAGAAAAAATTCGCGTGATTGTTGTACAATAAATAAACAATCCAGCAGTGGATTAAAAATTAAGCAATATTTCGAAAACCAGGGTGTGTTCGGGGTTCAAAATTTTGCGAGAGTATCTAGGGAGTATTAAAAAACAATCCAACGCTGCAGAAAAAATTAGAAAAAATGCGCGTGATTGTTGTACAATAAATAAACAATCCAGCAGTGGATTAAAAATTAAGCAATATTTCGAAAACCAGGGTGTGTTCGGGGGTCCAAATTTTGCGAGAGTATCTTGATAGCATTTAAGAACAATCCCACGCTGCAGTAGAAATTAGAAAAAATGCGCGTGATTGTTGTACAATAAATAAACAATCCAGCAGTGTATTCAAAATTAAGCAATATTTCGAAAACCAGGGGGGGTTCGGAGTTCAAATTTTGCGAAAGTATCTTGATGGTATTTAAAAACAATCCAATGCTGCAGTAAAAATTAGAAAAAATGCGCGTGATTGTTACAGCAATCATAAATAACGAAATGGCGTGTTGCCGATCAGTATGTACATTTTAGGCTATATCTCGAAAACTAGAGCATTTTCGGGGCTGAAAATTTTGCGAGAGTATCTTGAGAGTATTTAAAAAAATCCCGCGCTACAGAAAAAATTAGAAAAAATGCGCGTGATTGTTGTACAATATATAAACAATATTCTCGAAAACCAGGGGGTGTTCGCTGAAAATTTTGCGAGAGTATCTTGATAGTATTTAAAAATAATCCCGCGCTGCAGTAAAAATTAGAAAATATGCGCGTGATTGTTGTACAATAAATAAACAATCCAGCAGTGGATTAAAAATTAAGCAATATTTCGAAAACCAGGGTGTGTTCGGGGTTCAAAATTTTGCGAGAGTATCTTGATAGTATTTAAAAATAATCCCGCGCTGCAGAAAAAATTAGAAAAAATGCGCGCGATTGTTGCAAGAATCATAAATAACGAAATGGCGTCTTGCCGATCAGTATGTACATTTTAGGCTATATCTCGAAAACTAGAGCATGTTCGGGGCTGAAAATTTGGCGAGAGTATCTTGATAGCATTTAAGAACAATCCCACGCTGCAGTAAAAATTAGAAAAAATTCGCGTGATTGTTGTACAATAAACAAACAATCCAGCAGTGGATTAAAAATTAAGAAATATTTCGAAAAGCAGGGTATGTTCGGGGTTCAAAATTTTGCGAGAGTATCTTGATAGCATTTAAGAACAATCCCACGCTGCAGTAAAAATTAGAAAAAATTCGCGTGATTGTTGTACAATAAATAAACAATCCAGCAGTGGATTCAAAATTAAGCAATATTTCGAAAACCAGGGGGGGTTCGGGGTTCAAATTTTGCGAAAGTATCTTGATGGTATTTAAAAACAATCCGGTGCCGCTGTAAAAATTAGAAAATATGCGCGTGATCGTTGTACAGTAAATAAACAATCCAGCAGTGGATTAAAAATTAAGCAATATTTCGAAAACCAGGGTGTGTTCGGGGTTCAAAATTTTGCGAGAGTATCTTGAGAGTATTTAAAAAAAATCCCGGGCTACAGAAAAAATTAGAAAAAATGCGCGTGATTGTTGTACAATAAATAAACAATCCAGCAGTGGATTAAATTTAAGCAATATTTCGAAAACCATGGTGTGTTCGGGGTTCAAATTTTGCGAAAGTATCTTGATGGTATTTAAAAAAAAACCCGCGCTACAGAAAAAATTAGAAAAAATGCGCGTGATTGTTGTACAATAAATAAACAATCCAGCAGTGGATTAAAAATTAAGCAATATTTCGAAAACCAGGGTGTGTTCGGGGTTCAAAATTTTGCGAGAGTATCTTGATAGTATTTAAAAATAATCCCGCGCTGCAGAAAAAATTAGAAAAAATGCGCGCGATTGTTGCAACAATCATAAATAACGAAATGGCGTGTTGCCGATCAGTATGTACATTTTAGGCTATATCTCGAAAACTAGAGCATGTTCGGGGCTGAAAATTTTGCGAGAGTATCTTGATAGTATTTAAAAACAATCCCACGCTGCAGTAAAAATTAGAAAATATGCGCGTGATTGTTACAACAATCATAAATAACGAAATGGCGTGTTGCCGATCAGTATGTACATTTTAGGCTATATCTCGAAAACTAGAGCATGTTCGGGGCTGAAAATTTTGCGAGAGTATCTTGATAGTATTTAAAAACAATCCCACGCTGCAGAAAAAATTAGAAAAAATGCGCGCGATTGTTGCATCAATCATAAATAATGAAATGGCGTGTTGCCGATCAGTATGTAGATTTTAGGCTATATCTCGAAAACTAGAGCATTTTCGGGGCTGAAAATTTTGCGAGAGTATCTTGATAGTATTTAAAAATAATCCCGCGCTGCAGAAAAAATTAGAAAAAATGCGCGCGATTGTTGCAAGAATCATAAATAACGAAATGGCGTGTTGCCGATCAGTATGTACATTTTAGGCTATATCTCGAAAACTAGAGCATGTTCGGGGCTGAAAATTTTGCGAGAGTATCTTGATAGCATTTAAGAACAATCCCACGCTGCAGTAAAAATTAGAAAAAATTCGCGTGATTGTTGTACAATAAATAAACAATCCAGCAGTGGATTAAAAATTAAGCAATATTTCGAAAAGCAGGGTATGTTCGGGGTTCAAAATTTTGCGAGAGTATCTTGAGAGTATTTAAAAAAATCCCGCGCTACAGAAAAAATTAGAAAAAATGCGCGTGATTGTTGTACAATAAATAAACAATCCAGCAGTGTATTCAAAATTAAGCAATATTTCGAAAACCAGGGGGTGTTCGGGGTTCAAATTTTGCGAAAGTATCTTGATGGTATTTAAAAACAATCCAGTGCTGCAGTAAAAATTAGAAAATATGCGCGTGATTGTTGTACAATAAATAAACAATCCAGCAGTGGATTAAAAATTAAGCAATATTTCGAAAACCAGGGTGTGTTCGGGGTTCAAAATTTTGCGAGAGTATCTTGATAGTATTTAAAAATAATCCCGCGCTGCAGAAAAAATTAGAAAAAATGCGCGCGATTGTTGCAAGAATCATAAATAACGAAATGGCGTGTTGCCTATCAGTATGTACATTTTAGGCTATATCTCGAAAACTAGAGCATGTTCGGGGCTGAAAATTTTGCGAGAGTATCTTGATAGTATTTAAAAACCATCCCGTGCTGCAGAAAAAATTAGAAAAAATGCGCGTGATTGTTGTACAATAAATAAACAATCCAGCAGTGGATTAAATTAAGCAATATTTCTAAAAGCAGGGTATGTTCGGGGTTCAAAATTTTGCGAGAGTATCTTGAGAGTATTTAAAAAAATCCCGCGCTACAGAAAAAATTAGAAAAAATTCGCGTGATTGTTTTACAATAAATAAACAATCCAGCAGTGGATTCAAAATTAAGCAATATTTCGAAAACCAGGGTGTGTTCGGGGGTCCAAATTTTGCGAGAGTATCTTGATAGCATTTAAGAACAATCCCACGCTGCAGTAGAAATTAGAAAAAATGCGCGTGATTGTTGCAACAATCATAAATAACGAAATGGCGTGTTGCCGATCAGTATGTACATTTTAGGCTATATCTCGAAAACTAGAGCATGTTCGGGGCTGAAAATTTTGCGAGAGTATCTTGATAGTATTTAAAAACAATCCCACGCTGCAGTAAAAATTAGAAAAAATTCGCGTGATTGTTGTACAATAAATAAACAATCCAGCAGTGGATTCAAAATTAAGCAATATTTCGAAAACCAGGGGGGGTTCGGGGTTCAAATTTTGCGAGAGTATCTTGATAGTATTTGAAAATAATCCCGCGCTGCAGAAAAAATTAGAAAAAATGCGCGCGATTGTTGTACAATAAATAAACAAGCCAGCAGTGGATTAAAAATTAAGCAATATTTCGAAAACCAGGGTATGTTCGGGGCTGAAAATTTTGTGAGAGTATCTTGATAGTATTTAAAAACAGTCCCGCGCTGCAGACAAAATTAGAAAAAATGCGCGTGATTGTTGTACAATAAATAAACAATCCAGCAGTGGATTCAAAATTAAGCTATATGTCGAAAACTAGAGCATGTTCGGGGCTGAAAATTTTGCGAGAGTCTTTTGATTGTATTTAAAAACAATCCAGTGCTGCAGTAAAAATTAGAAAATATGCGCGTGATTGTTGTACAGTAAATAAACAATCCAGCAGTGGATTAAAATTTAAGCAATATTTCGAAAACCAGGGTGAGTTCGGGGTTCAAAATTTTGCGAGAGTATCTTGAGAGTATTTAAAAAAAATCCCGCGCTACAGAAAAAATTAGAAAAAATGGGCGTGAGTGTTGTACAAAAAATAAACAATCCAGCAGTGGATTAAAAATTAAGCAATATTTCGAAAACCAGGGTGTGTTCGGGGTTCAAAATTTTGCGAGAGTATCTTGAGAGTAGTTAAAAAAAAATCCCGGGCTACAGAAAAAATTAGAAAAAATGCGCGTGATTGTTGTACAATAAATAAACAATCCAGCAGTGGATTAAAAATTAAGCAATATTTCGAAAACCAGGGTGTGTTCGGGGTTCAAAATTTTGCGAGAGTATCTTGATAGTATTTAAAAATAATCCCGCGCTGCAGAAAAAATTAGAAAAAATGCGCGCGATTGTTGCAACAATCATAAATAACGAAATGGCGTGTTGCCGATCAGTATGTACATTTTAGGCTATATCTCGAAAACTAGAGCATGTTCGGGGCTGAAAATTTTGCGAGAGTATCTTGATAGTATTTAAAAACAATCCCACGCTGCAGTAAAAATTAGAAAATATGCGCGTGATTGTTACAACAATCATAAATAACGAAATGGCGTGTTGCCGATCAGTATGTACATTTTAGGCTATATCTCGAAAACTAGAGCATGTTCGGGGCTGAAAATTTTGCGAGAGTATCTTGATAGTATTTAAAAACCATCCCGTGCTGCAGAAAAAATTAGAAAAAATGCGCGCGATTGTTGCATCAATCATAAATAATGAAATGGCGTGTTGCCGATCAGTATGTAGATTTTAGGCTATATCTCGAAAACTAGAGCATTTTCGGGGCTGAAAATTTTGCGAGAGTATCTTGATAGTATTTAAAAATAATCCCGCGCTGCAGAAAAAATTAGAAAAAATGCGCGCGATTGTTGCAAGAATCATAAATAACGAAATGGCGTGTTGCCTATCAGTATGTACATTTTAGGCTATATCTCGAAAACTAGAGCATGTTCGGGGCTGAAAATTTTGCGAGAGTATCTTGATAGCATTTAAGAACAATCCCACGCTGCAGTAAAAATTAGAAAAAATTCGCGTGATTGTTGTACAATAAATAAACAATCCAGCAGTGGATTAAAAATTAAGCAATATTTCGAAAAGCAGGGTATGTTCGGGGTTCAAAATTTTGCGAGAGTATCTTGATAGTATTTAAAAACCATCCCGTGCTGCAGAAAAAATTAGAAAAAATACGCGCGATCGTTGCATCAATCATAAATAATGAAATGGCGTGTTGCCGATCAGTATGTAGATTTTAGGCTATATCTCGAAAACTAGAGCATGTTCGGGGCTGAAAATTTTGCGAGAGTATCTTGATAGTATTTAAAAACAATCCCACGCTGCAGAAAAAATTAGAAAAAATGCGCGTGATTGTTACAACAATCATAAATAACGAAATGGCGTGTTGCCGATCAGTATGTACATTTTAGGCTATATCTCGAAAACTAGAGCATGTTCGGGGCTGAATATTTTGGGAGAGTATCTTGATAGTATTTAAAAACAATCCCACGCTGCAGTAAAAATTAGAAAAAATGCGCGTGATTGTTACAACAATCATAAATAACGAAATGGCGTGTTGCCGATCAGTATGTACATTTTAGGCTATATCTCGAAAACTAGAGCATGTTCGGGGCTGAAAATTTTGCGAGAGTATCTTGATAGTATTTAAAAACAATCCTGCGCTGCAGAAAAAATTAGAAAAAATGCGCGCGATTGTTGCAACAATCATAAATAACGAAATGGCGTCTTGCCGATCAGTATGTACATTTTACGCTATATCTCGAAAACTAGAGCATGTTCGGGGCTGAAAATTTTGCGAGAGTATCTTGATAGTATTTAAAAACAATCCCACGCTGCAGTAAAAATTAGAAAATATGCGCGTGATTGTTACAACAATCATAAATAACGAAATGGCGTGTTGCCGATCAGTATGTACATTTTAGGCTATATCTCGAAAACTAGAGCATGTTCGGGGCTGAAAATTTTGCGAGAGTATCTTGATAGTATTTAAAAACAATCCCACGCTGCAGTAAAAATTAGAAAAAATGCGCGTGATTGTTACAACAATCATAAATAACGAAATGGCGTGTTGCCTATCAGTATGTACATTTTAGGCTATATCTCGAAAACTAGAGCATGTTCGGGGCTGAAAATTTTGCGAGAGTATCTTGATAGTATTTAAAAACCATCCCGTGCTGCAGAAAAAATTAGAAAAAATGCGCGCGATTGTTGCATCAATCATAAATAATGAAATGGCGTGTTGCCGATCAGTATGTAGATTTTAGGCTATATCTCGAAAACTAGAGCATTTTCGGGGCTGAAAATTTTGCGAGAGTATCTTGATAGTATTTAAAAATAATCCCGCGCTGCAGAAAAAATTAGAAAAAATGCGCGTGATTGTTGTACAATAAATAAACAATCCAGCAGTGGATTCAAAATTAAGCAATATTTCGAAAACCAGGGTGTGTTCGGGGTTCAAAATTTTGCGAGAGTATCTTGATAGTATTTAAAAATAATCCCGCGCTGCAGAAAAAATTAGAAAAAATGCGCGCGATTGTTGCAAGAATCATAAATAACGAAATGGCGTGTTGCCTATCAGTATGTACATTTTAGGCTATATCTCGAAAACTAGAGCATGTTCGGGGCTGAAAATTTTGCGAGAGTATCTTGATAGCATTTAAGAACAATCCCACGCTGCAGTAAAAATTAGAAAAAATTCGCGTGATTGTTGTACAATAAATAAACAATCCAGCAGTGGATTCAAAATTAAGCAATATTTCGAAAACCAGGGGGGGTTCGGGGTTCAAATTTTGCGAAAGTATCTTGATGGTATTTAAAAACAATCCAATGCTGCAGTAAAAATTAGAAAATATGCGCGTGATTGTTGGACAATAAATAAACAATCCAGCAGTGGATTAAAAATTAAGCAATATTTCGAAAACCAGGGTGTGTTCGGGGTTCAAATTTTGCGAAAGTATCTTGATGGTATTTAAAAACAATCCAATGCTGCAGTAAAAATTAGAAAATATGCGCGTGATTGTTGGACAATAAATAAACAATCCAGCAGTGGATTAAAAATTAAGCAATATTTCGAAAACCAGGGTGTGTTCGGGGTTCAAAATTTTGCGAGAGTATCTTGATAGTATTTAAAAATAATCCCACGCTGCAGTAAAAATTAGAAAATATGCGCGTGATTGTTACAACAATCATAAATAACGAAATGGCGTGTTGCCGATCAGTATGTACATTTTAGGCTATATCTCGAAAACTAGAGCATGTTCGGGGCTGAATATTTTGGGAGAGTATCTTGAGAGTATTTAAAAAAATCCCGCGCTACAGAAAAAATTAGAAAAAATGCGCGTGATTGTTGTACAATAAATAAACAATCCAGCAGTGTATTCAAAATTAAGCAATATTTCGAAAACTAGAGCATGTTCGGGGCTGAACATTTTGCGAGAGTATCTTGATGGTATTTAAAAACAATCCAATGCTGCAGTAAAAATTAGAAAATATGCGCGTGATTGTTGGACAATAAATAAACAATCCAGCAGTGGATTAAAAATTAAGCAATATCTCGAAAACTAGAGCATGTTCGGGGCTGAAAATTTTGCGAGAGTATCTTGATAGTATTTAAAAACAATCCCACGCTGCAGAAAAAATTAGAAAAAATGCGCGCGATTGTTGCAACAATCATAAATAACGAAATGGCGTCTTGCCGATCAGTATGTACATTTTATGCTATATCTCGAAAACTAGAGCATGTTCGGGGCTGAAAATTTTGCGAGAGTATTTTGATTGTATTTAAAAACAATCCCACGCTGCAGTAAAAATTAGAAAAAATGCGCGTGATTGTTGTACAATAAATAAACAATCCAGCAGTGGATTAGAAATTAAGCAATATTTCGAAAACCAGGGTGTGTTCGGGGTTCAAAATTTTGCGAGAGTATCTTGAGAGTAGTTAAAAAAAAATCCCGGGCTACAGAAAAAATTAGAAAAAATGCGCGTGATTGTTGTACAATAAATAAACAATCCAGCAGTGGATTAAAAATTAAGCAATATTTCGAAAACCAGGGTGTGTTCGGGGTTCAAATTTTGCGAAAGTATCTTGATGGTATTTAAAAACAATCCAGTGCTGCAGTAAAAATTAGAAAATATGCGCGTGATTGTTGTACAATAAATAAACAATCCAGCAGTGGATTAAAAATTAAGCAATATTTCGAAAACCAGGGTGTGTTCGGGGTTCAAAATTTTGCGAGAGTATCTTGAGAGTATTTAAAAAAAATCCCGCGCTACAGAAAAAATTAGAAAAAATGCGCGTGATTGTTGTACAATAAATAAACAATCCAGCAGTGGATTAAAAATTAAGCAATATTTCGAAAACCAGGGGGAGTTCGGGGTTCAAATTTTGCGAGAGTATCTTGATAGTATTTAAAAACAATCCCGCGCTGCAGACAAAATTAGAAAATATGCGCGCGATTGTTGTACAATAAATAAACAATCCAGCAGTGGATTAAAAATTAAGCAATATTTCGAAAACCAGGGTGTGTTCGGGGTTCAAAATTTTGCGAGAGTATCTTGATAGTATTTAAAAATAATCCCGCGCTGCAGAAAAAATTAGAAAAAATGCGCGCGATTGTTGCAACAATCATAAATAACGAAATGGCGTGTTGCCGATCAGTATGTACATTTTAGGCTATATCTCGAAAACTAGAGCATGTTCGGGGCTGAAAATTTTGCGAGAGTATCTTGATAGTATTTAAAAACAATCCCACGCTGCAGTAAAAATTAGAAAATATGCGCGTGATTGTTACAACAATCATAAATAACGAAATGGCGTGTTGCCGATCAGTATGTACATTTTAGGCTATATCTCGAAAACTAGAGCATGTTCGGGGCTGAAAATTTTGCGAGAGTATCTTGATAGTATTTAAAAACCATCCCGTGCTGCAGAAAAAATTAGAAAAAATGCGCGCGATTGTTGCATCAATCATAAATAATGAAATGGCGTGTTGCCGATCAGTATGTAGATTTTAGGCTATATCTCGAAAACTAGAGCATTTTCGGGGCTGAAAATTTTGCGAGAGTATCTTGATAGTATTTAAAAATAATCCCGCGCTGCAGAAAAAATTAGAAAAAATGCGCGCGATTGTTGCAAGAATCATAAATAACGAAATGGCGTGTTGCCTATCAGTATGTACATTTTAGGCTATATCTCGAAAACTAGAGCATGTTCGGGGCTGAAAATTTTGCGAGAGTATCTTGATAGCATTTAAGAACAATCCCACGCTGCAGTAAAAATTAGAAAAAATTCGCGTGATTGTTGTACAATAAATAAACAATCCAGCAGTGGATTAAAAATTAAGCAATATTTCGAAAAGCAGGGTATGTTCGGGGTTCAAAATTTTGCGAGAGTATCTTGATAGTATTTAAAAATAATCCCGCGCTGCAGAAAAAATTAGAAAAAATGCGCGCGATTGTTGCAACAATCATAAATAACGAAATGGCGTCTTGCCGATCAGTATTTACATTTTATGCTATATCTCGAAAACTAGAGCATGTTCGGGGCTGAAAATTTTGCGAGAGTATCTTGATAGTATTTAAAAACAATCCCACGCTGCAGTAAAAATTAGAAAATATGCGCGTGATTGTTACAACAATCATAAATAACGAAATGGCGTGTTGCCGATCAGTATTTACATTTTATGCTATATCTCGAAAACTAGAGCATGTTCGGGGATGAATAATTTGGGAGAGTATCTTGATAGTATTTAAAAACAATCCCACGCTGCAGTAAAAATTAGAAAAAATGCGCGTGATTGTTACAACAATCATAAATAACGAAATGGCGTGTTGCCGATCAGTATGTACATTTTAGGCTATATCTCGAAAACTAGAGCATGTTCGGGGCTGAAAATTTTGCGAGAGTATCTTGATAGTATTTAAAACCAATCCTGCGCTGCAGAAAAAATTAGAAAAAATGCGCGCGATTGTTGCAACAATCATAAATAACGAAATGGCGTCTTGCCGATCAGTATGTACATTTTACGCTATATCTCGAAAAATAGAGCATGTTCGGGGCTGAAAATTTTGCGAGAGTATCTTGATAGTATTTAAAAACAATCCCACGCTGCAGTAAAAATTAGAAAATATGCGCGTGATTGTTACAACAATCATAAATAACGAAATGGCGTGTTGCCGATCAGTATGTACATTTTAGGCTATATCTCGAAAACTAGAGCATGTTCGGGGCTGAAAATTTTGCGAGAGTATCTTGATAGTATTTAAAAACAATCCCACGCTGCAGTAAAAATTAGAAAATAGGCGCGTGATTGTTACAACAATCATAAATAACGAAATGGCGTGTTGCCTATCAGTATGTACATTTTAGGCTATATCTCGAAAACTAGAGCATGTTCGGGGCTGAAAATTTTGCGAGAGTATCTTGATAGTATTTAAAAACCATCCCGTGCTGCAGAAAAAATTAGAAAAAATGCGCGCGATTGTTGCATCAATCATAAATAATGAAATGGCGTGTTGCCGATCAGTATGTAGATTTTAGGCTATATCTCGAAAACTAGAGCATTTTCGGGGCTGAAAATTTTGCGAGAGTATCTTGAGAGTATTTAAAAAAATCCCGCGCTACAGAAAAAATTAGAAAAAATGCGCGTGATTGTTGTACAATAAATAAACAATCCAGCAGTGTATTCAAAATTAAGCAATATTTCGAAAACCAGGGGGTGTTCGGGGTTCAAATTTTGCGAAAGTATCTTGATGGTATTTAAAAACAATCCTGTGCTGCAGTAAAAATTAGAAAATATGCGCGTGATTGTTGTACAATAAATAAACAATCCAGCAGTGGATTAAAAATTAAGCAATATTTCGAAAACCAGGGTGTGTTCGGGGTTCAAAATTTTGCGAGAGTATCTTGATAGTATTTAAAAATAATCCCGCGCTGCAGAAAAAATTAGAAAAAATGCGCGCGATTGTTGCAAGAATCATAAATAACGAAATGGCGTGTTGCCTATCAGTATGTACATTTTAGGCTATATCTCGAAAACTAGAGCATGTTCGGGGCTGAAAATTTTGCGAGAGTATCTTGATAGCATTTAAGAACAATCCCACGCTGCAGTAAAAATTAGAAAAAATTCGCGTGATTGTTGTACAATAAATAAACAATCCAGCAGTGGATTCAAAATTAAGCAATATTTCGAAAACCAGGGGGGGTTCGGGGTTCAAATTTTGCGAAAGTATCTTGATGGTATTTAAAAACAATCCAATGCTGCAGTAAAAATTAGAAAATATGCGCGTGATTGTTGGACAATAAATAAACAATCCAGCAGTGGATTAAAAATTAAGCAATATTTCGAAAACCAGGGTGTGTTCGGGGGTCCAAATTTTGCGAGAGTATCTTGATGGTATTTAAAAACAATCCAATGCTGCAGTAAAAATTAGAAAATATGCGCGTGATTGTTGGACAATAAATAAACAATCCAGCAGTGGATTAAAAATTAAGCAATATTTCGAAAACCAGGGTGTGTTCGGGGTTCAAAATTTTGCGAGAGTATCTTGATAGTATTTAAAAATAATCCCACGCTGCAGTAAAAATTAGAAAATATGCGCGTGATTGTTACAACAATCATAAATAACGAAATGGCGTGTTGCCGATCAGTATGTACATTTTAGGCTATATCTCGAAAACTAGAGCATGTTCGGGGCTGAAAATTTTGCGAGAGTATCTTGATAGTATTTAAAAACAATCCCACGCTGCAGTAAAAATTAGAAAAAATGCGCGTGATTGTTACAACAATCATAAATAACGAAATGGCGTGTTGCCGATCAGTATGTACATTTTAGGCTATATCTCGAAAACTAGAGCATGTTCGGGGCTGAAAATTTTGCGAGAGTATCTTGATAGTATTTAAAAACAATCCCACGCTGCAGAAAAAATTAGAAAAAATGCGCGCGATTGTTGCAACAATCATAAATAACGAAATGGCGTGTTGCCGATCAGTATGTACATTTTAGGCTATATCTCGAAAACTAGAGCATGTTCGGGGCTGAAAATTTTGCGAGAGTATCTTGATAGTATTTAAAAACAATCCCACGCTGCAGTAAAAATTAGAAAATATGCGCGTGATTGTTACAACAATCATAAATAACGAAATGGCGTGTTGCCGATCAGTATGTACATTTTAGGCTATATCTCGAAAACTAGAGCATGTTCGGGGCTGAAAATTTTGCGAGAGTATCTTGATAGCATTTAAGAACAATCCCACGCTGCAGTAAAAATTAGAAAAAATTCGCGTGATTGTTGTACAATAAATAAACAATCCAGCAGTGGATTAAAAATTAAGCAATATTTCGAAAAGCAGGGTATGTTCGGGGTTCAAAATTTTGCGAGAGTATCTTGAGAGTATTTAAAAAAATCCCGCGCTACAGAAAAAATTAGAAAAAATGCGCGTGATTGTTGTACAATAAATAAACAATCCAGCAGTGTATTCAAAATTAAGCTATATTTCGAAAACCAGGGGATGTTCGGGGTTCAAAATTTTGCGAGAGTATCTTGAGAGTATTTAAAAAAATCCCGCGCTACAGAAAAAATTAGAAAAAATGCGCGTGATTGTTGTACAATACGAAAACAATCCAGCAGTGGATTAAAAATTAAGCAATATTTCGAAAACCAGGGTGTGTTCGGGGTTCAAATTTTGCGAAAGTATCTTGATGGTATTTAAAAACAATCTAGTGCTGCAGTAAAAATTAGAAAATATGCGCGTGATTGTTGTACAATAAATAAACAATCCAGCAGTGGATTAAAAATTAAGCAATATTTCGAAAACCAGGGTGTGTTCGGGGTTCAAAATTTTGCGAGAGTATCTTGATAGTATTTAAAAATAATCCCGCGCTGCAGAAAAAATCAGAAAAAATGCGCGCGATTGTTGCAAGAATCATAAATAACGAAATGGCGTGTTGCCTATCAGTATGTACATTTTAGGCTATATCTCGAAAACTAGAGCATGTTCGGGGCTGAAAATTTTGCGAGAGTATCTTGATAGCATTTAAGAACAATCCCACGCTGCAGTAAAAATTAGAAAAAATTCGCGTGATTGTTGTACAATAAATAAACAATCCAGCAGTGGATTAAAAATTAAGCAATATTTCGAAAACCAGGGTGTGTTCGGGGGTCCAAATTTTGCGAGAGTATCTTGATGGTATTTAAAAACAATCCAATGCTGCAGTAAAAATTAGAAAATATGCGCGTGATTGTTGGACAATAAATAAACAATCCAGCAGTGGATTAAAAATTAAGCAATATTTCGAAAACCAGGGTGTGTTCGGGGTTCAAAATTTTGCGAGAGTATCTTGATAGTATTTAAAAATAATCCCACGCTGCAGTAAAAATTAGAAAATATGCGCGTGATTGTTACAACAATCATAAATAACGAAATGGCGTGTTGCCGATCAGTATGTACATTTTAGGCTATATCTCGAAAACTAGAGCATGTTCGGGGCTGAAAATTTTGCGAGAGTATCTTGATAGTATTTAAAAACAATCCTACGCTGCAGAAAAAATTAGAAAAAATGCGCGCGATTGTTGCAACAATCATAAATAATCCAGCAGTGTATTCAAAATTATGCTATATCTCGAAAACTAGAGCATGTTCGGGGCGGAATATTTTGCGAGAGTATCTTGATAGTATTTAAAAACAATCCCACGCTGCAGTAAAAATTAGAAAAAATGCGCGTGATTGTTAGAACAATCATAAATAACGAAATGGCGTGTTGCCGATCAGTATGTACATTTTATGCTGTATCTCGAAAACTAGAGCATGTTCGGGGCTGAAAATTTTGCGAGAGTATTTTGATAGTATTTAAAAACAATCCCGCGCTGCAGAAAAAATTAGAAAAAATGCGCGTGATTGTTGTACAATAAATAAACAATCCAGCAGTGGATTCAAAATTAGGCTATATCTCGAAAACTAGAGCATGTTCGGGGCTGAAAATTTTGCGAGAGTATCTTGATAGCATTTAAGAACAATCCCACGCTGCAGTAAAAATTAGAAAAAATTCGCGTGATTGTTCTACAATAAATAAACAATCCAGCAGTGGATTAAAAATTAAGCAATATTTCGAAAAGCAGGGTATGTTCGGGGTTCAAAATTTTGCGAGAGTATCTTGAGAGTATTTAAAAAAATCCCGCGCTACAGAAAAAATTAGAAAAAATGCGCGTGATTGTTGTACAATAAATAAACAATCCAGCAGTGTTTTCAAAATTAAGCAATATTTCGAAAACCAGGGGGTGTTCGGGGTTCAAATTTTGCGAAAGTATCTTGATGGTATTTAAAAATAATCCAGTGCTGCAGTATAAATTAGAAAATATGCGCGTGATTGTTGTACAATAAATAAACAATCCAGCAGTGGATTAAAAATTAAGCAATATTTCGAAAACCAGGGTGTGTTCGGGGTTCAAAATTTTGCGAAAGTATCTTGATAGTATTTAAAAATAATCCCGCGCTGCAGAAAAAATTAGAAAAAATGCGCGCGATTGTTGCAACAATCATAAATAACGAAATGGCGTCTTGCCGATCAGTATGTACATTTTACGCTATATCTCGAAAAATAGAGCATGTTCGGGGCTGAAAATTTTGCGAGAGTATCTTGATAGTATTTAAAAACAATCCCACGCTGCAGTAAAAATTAGAAAATATGCGCGTGATTGTTACAACAATCATAAATAACGAAATGGCGTGTTGCCGATCAGTATGTACATTTTAGGCTATATCTCGAAAACTAGAGCATGTTCGGGGCTGAAAATTTTGCGAGAGTATCTTGATAGTATTTAAAAATAATCCCGCGCTGCAGAAAAAATTAGAAAAAATGCGCGCGATTGTTGCAAGAATCATAAATAACGAAATGGCGTGTTGCCGATCAGTATGTACATTTTAGGCTATATCTCGAAAACTAGAGCATGTTCGGGGCTGAAAATTTTGCGAGAGTATCTTGATAGTATTTAAAAATAATCCCGCGCTGCAGAAAAAATTAGAAAAAATGCGCGCGATTGTTGCAAGAATCATAAATAACGAAATGGCGTGTTGCCGATCAGTATGTACATTTTAGGCTATATCTCGAAAACTAGAGCATGTTCGGGGCTGAAAATTTTGCGAGAGTATCTTGATAGCATTTAAGAACAATCCCACGCTGCAGTAAAAATTAGAAAAAATTCGCGTGATTGTTGTACAATAAATAAACAATCCAGCAGTGGATTAAAAATTAAGCAATATTTCGAAAAGCAGGGTATGTTCGGGGTTCAAATTTTGCGAGAGTATCTTGGTAGTATTTAAAACCAATCCTGCGCTGCAGCAAAAATTAGAAAAAATGCGCGTGATTGTTGTACAATAAATAAACAATCCAGCAGTGGATTAAAAATTAAGCAATATTTCGAAAACCAGGGTGTGTTCGGGGTTCAAAATTTTGCGAGAGTATCTTGATAGTATTTAAAAACAATCCCACGCTGCAGTAAAAATTAGAAAATATGCGCGTGATTGTTACAACAATCATAAATAACGAAATGGCGTGTTGCCGATCAGTATGTACATTTTAGGCTATATCTCGAAAACTAGAGCATGTTCGGGGCTGAAAATTTTGCGAGAGTATCTTGATAGTATTTAAAAACAATCCCACGCTGCAGAAAAAATTAGAAAAAATGCGCGCGATTGTTGCAACAATCATAAATAACGAAATGGCGTGTTGCCGATCAGTATGTACATTTTAGGCTATATCTCGAAAACTAGAGCATGTTCGGGGCTGAAAATTTTGCGAGAGTATCTTGATAGTATTTAAAACCAATCCTGCGCTGCAGAAAAAATTAGAAAAAATGCGCGCGATTGTTGCAACAATCATAAATAACGAAATGGCGTCTTGCCGATCAGTATGTACATTTTACGCTATATCTCGAAAACTAGAGCATGTTCGGGGCTGAAAATTTTGCGAGAGTATCTTGATAGTATTTAAAAACAATCCCACGCTGCAGTAAAAATTAGAAAATATGCGCGTGATTGTTACAACAATCATAAATAACGAAATGGCGTGTTGCCGATCAGTATGTACATTTTAGGCTATATCTCGAAAACTAGAGCATGTTCGGGGCTGAAAATTTTGCGAGAGTATCTTGATAGTATTTAAAAACAATCCCACGCTGCAGTAAAAATTAGAAAATAGGCGCGTGATTGTTACAACAATCATAAATAACGAAATGGCGTGTTGCCTATCAGTATGTACATTTTAGGCTATATCTCGAAAACTAGAGCATGTTCGGGGCTGAAAATTTTGCGAGAGTATCTTGATAGTATTTAAAAACCATCCCGTGCTGCAGAAAAAATTAGAAAAAATGCGCGCGATTGTTGCATCAATCATAAATAATGAAATGGCGTGTTGCCGATCAGTATGTAGATTTTAGGCTATATCTCGAAAACTAGAGCATGTTCGGGGCTGAAAATTTTGCGAGAGTATCTTGATAGTATTTAAAAATAATCCCGCGCTGCAGAAAAAATTAGAAAAAATGCGCGTGATTGTTGTACAATAAATAAACAATCCAGCAGTGGATTAAAAATTAAGCAATATTTCGAAAACCAGGGTGTGTTCGGGGTTCAAAATTTTGCGAGAGTATCTTGATAGTATTTAAAAATAATCCCGCGCTGCAGAAAAAATTAGAAAAAATGCGCGCGATTGTTGCAAGAATCATAAATAACGAAATGGCGTGTTGCCTATCAGTATGTACATTTTAGGCTATATCTCGAAAACTAGAGCATGTTCGGGGCTGAAAATTTTGCGAGAGTATCTTGATAGCATTTAAGAACAATCCCACGCTGCAGTAAAAATTAGAAAAAATTCGCGTGATTGTTGTACAATAAATAAACAATCCAGCAGTGGATTCAAAATTAAGCAATATTTCGAAAACCAGGGGGGGTTCGGGGTTCAAATTTTGCGAAAGTATCTTGATGGTATTTAAAAACAATCCAATGCTGCAGTAAAAATTAGAAAATATGCGCGTGATTGTTGGACAATAAATAAACAATCCAGCAGTGGATTAAAAATTAAGCAATATTTCGAAAACCAGGGTGTGTTCGGGGGTCCAAATTTTGCGAGAGTATCTTGATGGTATTTAAAAACAATCCAATGCTGCAGTAAAAATTAGAAAATATGCGCGTGATTGTTGGACAATAAATAAACAATCCAGCAGTGGATTAAAAATTAAGCAATATTTCGAAAACCAGGGTGTGTTCGGGGTTCACAATTTTGCGAGAGTATCTTGATAGTATTTAAAAATAATCCCACGCTGCAGTAAAAATTAGAAAATATGCGCGTGATTGTTACAACAATCATAAATAACGAAATGGCGTGTTGCCGATCAGTATGTACATTTTAGGCTATATCTCGAAAACTAGAGCATGTTCGGGGCTGAAAATTTTGCGAGAGTATTTTGATAGTATTTAAAACCAATCCTGCGCTGCAGAAAAAATTAGAAAAAATGCGCGCGATTGTTGCAACAATCATAAATAACGAAATGGCGTCTTGCCGATCAGTATGTACATTTTACGCTATATCTCGAAAAATAGAGCATGTTCGGGGCTGAAAATTTTGCGAGAGTATCTTGATAGTATTTAAAAACAATCCCACGCTGCAGTAAAAATTAGAAAAAATGCGCGTGATTGTTGCAACAATCATAAATAACGAAATGGCGTGTTGCCGATCAGTATGTACATTTTAGGCTATATCTCGAAAACTAGAGCATGTTCGGGGCTGAAAATTTTGCGAGAGTATCTTGATAGTATTTAAAAATAATCCCGCGCTGCAGAAAAAATTAGAAAAAATGCGCGCGATTGTTGCAACAATCATAAATAACGAAATGGCGTGTTGCCGATCAGTATGTACATTTTAGGCTATATCTCGAAAACTAGAGCATGTTCGGGGCTGAAAATTTTGCGAGAGTATCTTGATAGCATTTAAGAACAATCCCACGCTGCAGTAAAAATTAGAAAAAATTCGCGTGATTGTTGTACAATAAATAAACAATCCAGCAGTGGATTAAAAATTAAGCAATATTTCGAAAAGCAGGGTATGTTCGGGGTTCAAAATTTTGCGAGAGTATCTTGAGAGTATTTAAAAAAAATCCCGCCCTACAGAAAAAATTAGAAAAAATGCGCGTGATTGTTGTACAATAAATAAACAATCCAGCAGTGGATTCAAAATTAAGCAATATTTCGAAAACCAGGGTGTGTTCGGGGTTCAAAATTTTGCGAGAGTATCTTGATGGTATTTAAAAACAATCCGGTGCCGCTGTAAAAATTAGAAAATATGCGCGTGATCGTTGTACAGTAAATAAACAATCCAGCAATGGATTAAAAATTAAGCAATATTTCGAAAACCAGGGTGTGTTCGGGGTTCAAAATTTTGCGAGAGTATCTTGAGAGTATTTAAAAAAAATCCCGCGCTACAGAAAAAATTAGAAAAAATGGGCGTGAGTGTTGTACAAAAAATAAACAATCCAGCAGTGGATTAAAAATTAATCAGTATATCGAAAACTAGAGCATGTTCGGGGCTGAAAATGTTGCGAGAGTATCTTGATAGTATTTAAAAACAATCCCACGCTGCAGTAAAAATTAGAAAATATGCGCGTGATTGTTGTACAATAAATAAACAATCCAGCAGTGGATTAAAAATTAAGCAATATTTCGAAAACCAGGGTGTGTTCGGGGTTCAAAATTTTGCGAGAGTATCTTGATAGTATTTAAAAATAATCCCGCGCTGCAGAAAAAATTAGAAAAAATGCGCGCGATTGTTGCAACAATCATAAATAACGAAATGGCGTGTTGCCGATCAGTATGTACATTTTAGGCTATATCTCGAAAACTAGAGCATGTTCGGGGCTGAAAATTTTGCGAGAGTATCTTGATAGTATTTAAAAACAATCCCACGCTGCAGTAAAAATTAGAAAAAATGCGCGTGATTGTTACAACAATCATAAATAACGAAATGGCGTGTTGCCGATCAGTATGTACATTTTAGGCTATATCTCGAAAACTAGAGCATGTTCGGGGCTGAAAATTTTGCGAGAGTATCTTGATAGTATTTAAAAACAATCCCGTGCTGCAGAAAAAATTAGAAAAAATGCGCGTGATTGTTGCATCAATCATAAATAATGAAATGGCGTGTTGCCGATCAGTATGTAGATTTTAGGCTATATCTCGAAAACTAGAGCATTTTCGGGGCTGAAAATTTTGCGAGAGTATCTTGATAGTATTTAAAAATAATCCCGCGCTGCAGAAAAAATTAGAAAAAATGCGAGCGATTGTTGCAAGATTCATAAATAACGAAATGGCGTCTTGCCGATCAGTATGTACATTTTAGGCTATATCTCGAAAACTAGAGCATGTTCGGGGCTGAAAATTTGGCGAGAGTATCTTGATAGCATTTAAGAACAATCCCACGCTGCAGTAAAAATTAGAAAAAATTCGCGTGATTGTTGTACAATAAACAAACAATCCAGCAGTGGATTAAAAATTAAGAAATATTTCGAAAAGCAGGGTATGTTCGGGGTTCAAAATTTTGCGAGAGTATCTTGAGAGTATTTAAAACCAATCCTGCGCTGCAGAAAAAATTAGAAAAAATGCGCGCGATTGTTGCAACAATCATAAATAACGAAATGGCGTGTTGCCGATCAGTATGTACATTTTACGCTATATCTCGAAAACTAGAGCATGTTCGGGGCTGAAAATTTTGCGAGAGTATCTTGATAGTATTTAAAAACAATCCCACGCTGCAGTAAAAATTAGAAAATATGCGCGTGATTGTTACAACAATCATAAATAACGAAATGGCGTGTTGCCGATCAGTATGTACATTTTAGGCTATATCTCGAAAACTAGAGCATGTTCGGGGCTGAAAATTTTGCGAGAGTATCTTGATAGTATTTAAAAACAATCCCACGCTGCAGTAAAAATTAGAAAAAATGCGCGTGATTGTTACAACAATCATAAATAACGAAATGGCGTGTTGCCGATCAGTATGTACATTTTAGGCTATATCTCGAAAACTAGAGCATGTTCGGGGCTGAAAATTTTGCGAGAGTATCTTGATAGTATTTAAAACCAATCCTGCGCTGCAGAAAAAATTAGAAAAAATGCGCGCGATTGTTGCAACAATCATAAATAACGAAATGGCGTCTTGCCGATCAGTATGTACATTTTACGCTATATCTCGAAAAATAGAGCATGTTCGGGGCTGAAAATTTTGCGAGAGTATCTTGATAGTATTTAAAAACAATCCCACGCTGCAGTAAAAATTAGAAAATATGCGCGTGATTGTTACAACAATCATAAATAACGAAATGGCGTGTTGCCGATCAGTATGTACATTTTAGGCTATATCTCGAAAACTAGAGCATGTTCGGGGCTGAAAATTTTGCGAGAGTATCTTGATAGTATTTAAAAACAATCCCACGCTGCAGTAAAAATTAGAAAAAATGCGCGTGATTGTTACAACAATCATAAATAACGAAATGGCGTGTTGCCTATCAGTATGTACATTTTAGGCTATATCTCGAAAACTAGAGCATGTTCGGGGCTGAAAATTTTGCGAGAGTATCTTGATAGTATTTAAAAACCATCCCGTGCTGCAGAAAAAATTAGAAAAAATGCGCGCGATTGTTGCATCAATCATAAATAATGAAATGGCGTGTTGCCGATCAGTATGTAGATTTTAGGCTATATCTCGAAAACTAGAGCATTTTCGGGGCTGAAAATTTTGCGAGAGTATCTTGAGAGTATTTAAAAAAATCCCGCGCTACAGAAAAAATTAGAAAAAATGCGCGTGATTGTTGTACAATAAATAAACAATCCAGCAGTGTATTCAAAATTAAGCAATATTTCGAAAACCAGGGGGTGTTCGGGGTTCAAATTTTGCGAAAGTATCTTGATGGTATTTAAAAACAATCCTGTGCTGCAGTAAAAATTAGAAAATATGCGCGTGATTGTTGTACAATAAATAAACAATCCAGCAGTGGATTAAAAATTAAGCAATATTTCGAAAACCAGGGTGTGTTCGGGGTTCAAAATTTTGCGAGAGTATCTTGATAGTATTTAAAAATAATCCCGCGCTGCAGAAAAAATTAGAAAAAATGCGCGCGATTGTTGCAAGAATCATAAATAACGAAATGGCGTGTTGCCTATCAGTATGTACATTTTAGGCTATATCTCGAAAACTAGAGCATGTTCGGGGCTGAAAATTTTGCGAGAGTATCTTGATAGCATTTAAGAACAATCCCACGCTGCAGTAAAAATTAGAAAAAATTCGCGTGATTGTTGTACAATAAATAAACAATCCAGCAGTGGATTCAAAATTAAGCAATATTTCGAAAACCAGGGGGGGTTCGGGGTTCAAATTTTGCGAAAGTATCTTGATGGTATTTAAAAACAATCCAATGCTGCAGTAAAAATTAGAAAATATGCGCGTGATTGTTGGACAATAAATAAACAATCCAGCAGTGGATTAAAAATTAAGCAATATTTCGAAAACCAGGGTGTGTTCGGGGGTCCAAATTTTGCGAGAGTATCTTGATGGTATTTAAAAACAATCCAATGCTGCAGTAAAAATTAGAAAATATGCGCGTGATTGTTGGACAATAAATAAACAATCCAGCAGTGGATTAAAAATTAAGCAATATTTCGAAAACCAGGGTGTGTTCGGGGTTCAAAATTTTGCGAGAGTATCTTGATAGTATTTAAAAATAATCCCACGCTGCAGTAAAAATTAGAAAATATGCGCGTGATTGTTACAACAATCATAAATAACGAAATGGCGTGTTGCCGATCAGTATGTACATTTTAGGCTATATCTCGAAAACTAGAGCATGTTCGGGGCTGAAAATTTTGCGAGAGTATCTTGATAGTATTTAAAAACAATCCCACGCTGCAGTAAAAATTAGAAAAAATGCGCGTGATTGTTGCAAGAATCCTAAATAACGAAATGGCGTGTTGCCGATCAGTATGTACATTTTAGGCTATATCTCGAAAACTAGAGCATGTTCGGGGCTGAAAATTTTGCGAGAGTATCTTGATAGCATTTAAGAACAATTCCACGCTGCAGTAAAAATTAGAAAAAATGCGCGTGATTGTTGCAACAATCATAAATAACGAAATGGCGTGTTGCCGATCAGTATGTACATTTTAGGCAATATCTCGAAAACTAGAGCATGTTCGGGGCTGAAAATTTTGCGAGAGTATCTTGATAGTATTTAAAAATAATCCCGCGCTGCAGTAAAAATTAGAAAAAATGCGCGCGCTTGTTGCAAGAATCATAAATAACGAAATGGCGTGTTGCCGATCAGTATGTACTTTTTAGGCTATATCTCGAAAACTAGAGCATGTTCGGGGCTGAAAATTTTGCGAGAGTATCTTGATAGCATTTAAGAACAATCCCACGCTGCAGTAAAAATTAGAAAAAATTCGCGTGATTGTTGTACAATAAATAAACAATCCAGCAGTGGATTAAAAATTAAGCAATATTTCTAAAAGCAGGGTATGTTCGGGGTTCAAAATTTTGCGAGAGTATCTTGAGAGTATTTAAAAAAATCCCGCGCTACAGAAAAAATTAGAAAAAATGCGCGTGATTGTTGTACAATAAATAAACAATCCAGCAGTGTATTCAAAATTAAGCAATATTTCGAAAACCAGGGCATGATAGGACTTCCAACCTATCGAAAGTATCTTGATGGTATTTAAAAACAATCCAGTGCTGCAGTAAAAATTAGAAAATATGCGCGTGATTGTTGTACAATAAATAAACAATCCAGCAGTGGATTAAAAATTAAGCAATATTTCGAAAACCAGGGTGTGTTCGGGGTTCAAAATTTTGCGAGAGTATCTTGATAGTATTTAAAAATAATCCCGCGCTGCAGAAAAAATTAGAAAAAATGCGCGCGATTGTTGCAAGAATCATAAATAACGAAATGGCGTGTTGCCTATCAGTATGTACATTTTAGGCTATATCTCGAAAACTAGAGCATGTTCGGGGCTGAAAATTTTGCGAGAGTATCTTGATAGCATTTAAGAACAATCCCACGCTGCAGTAAAAATTAGAAAAAATTCGCGTGATTGTTGTACAATAAATAAACAATCCAGCAGTGGATTCAAAATTAAGCAATATTTCGAAAACCAGGGTGTGTTCGGGGTTAAAATTTTGCGGAAATATTTTGATGGTATTTAAAAACAATCCAATACTGCAGTAAAAATTAGAAAATATGCGCGTGATTGTTGTACAATAAATAAACAATCCAGCAGTGGATTAAAAATTAAGCAATATTTCGAAAACCAGGGTGTGTTCGGGGGTCCAAATTTTGCGAGAGTATCTTGATGGTATTTAAAAACAATCCAATGCTGCAGTAAAAATTAGAAAATATGCGCGTGATTGTTGGACAATAAATAAACAATCCAGCAGTGGATTAAAAATTAAGCAATATTTCGAAAACCAGGGTGTGTTCGGGGTTCAAAATTTTGCGAGAGTATCTTGATAGTATTTAAAAATAATCCCACGCTGCAGTAAAAATTAGAAAATATGCGCGTGATTGTTACAACAATCATAAATAACGAAATGGCGTGTTGCCGATCAGTATGTACATTTTAGGCTATATCTCGAAAACTAGAGCATGTTCGGGGCTGAATATTTTGGGAGAGTATCTTGATAGTATTTAAAAACAATCCCACGCTGCAGTAAAAATTAGAAAAAATGCGCGTGATTGTTACAACAATCATAAATAACGAAATGGCGTGTTGCCGATCAGTATGTACATTTTAGGCTATATCTCGAAAACTAGAGCATGTTCGGGGCTGAAAATTTTGCGAGAGTATCTTGATAGTATTTAAAACCAATCCTGCGCTGCAGAAAAAATTAGAAAAAATGCGCGCGATTGTTGCAACAATCATAAATAACGAAATGGCGTCTTGCCGATCAGTATGTACATTTTACGCTATATCTCGAAAACTAGAGCATGTTCGGGGCTGAAAATTTTGCGAGAGTATCTTGATAGTATTTAAAAACAATCCCACGCTGCAGTAAAAATTAGAAAATATGCGCGTGATTGTTACAACAATCATAAATAACGAAATGGCGTGTTGCCGATCAGTATGTACATTTTAGGCTATATCTCGAAAACTAGAGCATGTTCGGGGCTGAAAATTTTGCGAGAGTATCTTGATAGTATTTAAAAACAATCCCACGCTGCAGTAAAAATTAGAAAAAATGCGCGTGATTGTTACAACAATCATAAATAACGAAATGGCGTGTTGCCTATCAGTATGTACATTTTAGGCTATATCTCGAAAACTAGAGCATGTTCGGGGCTGAAAATTTTGCGAGAGTATCTTGATAGTATTTAAAAACAATCCTGCGCTGCAGAAAAAATTAGAAAAAATGCGCGCGATTGTTGCAACAATCATAAATAACGAAATGGCGTGTTGCCGATCAGTATGTACATTTTAGGCTATATCTCGAAAACTAGAGCATGTTCGGGGCTGAAAATTTTGCGAGAGTATCTTGATAGTATTTAAAAATAATCCCGCGCTGCAGAAAAAATTAGAAAAAATGCGCGTGATTGTTGTACAATAAATAAACAATCCAGCAGTGGATTCAAAATTAAGCAATATTTCGAAAACTAGAGCATGTTCGGGGTTCAAATTTTGCGAAAGTATCTTGATGGTATTTAAAAACAATCCAGTGCTGCAGTAAAAATTAGAAAATATGCGCGTGATTGTTGTACAATAAATAAACAATCCAGCAGTGGATTAAAAATTAAGCAATATTTCGAAAACCAGGGTGTGTTCGGGGTTCAAAATTTTGCGAGAGTATCTTGATAGTATTTAAAAATAATCCCGCGCTGCAGAAAAAATTAGAAAAAATGCGCGCGATTGTTGCAAGAATCATAAATAACGAAATGGCGTGTTGCCTATCAGTATGTACATTTTAGGCTATATCTCGAAAACTAGAGCATGTTCGGGGCTGAAAATTTTGCGAGAGTATCTTGATAGCATTTAAGAACAATCCCACGCTGCAGTAAAAATTAGAAAAAATTCGCGTGATTGTTGTACAATAAATAAACAATCCAGCAGTGGATTAAAAATTAAGCAATATTTCGAAAAGCAGGGTATGTTCGGGGTTCAAAATTTTGCGAGAGTATCTTGAGAGTATTTAAAAAAAATCCCGCCCTACAGAAAAAATTAGAAAAAATGCGCGTGATTGTTGTACAATAAATAAACAATCCAGCAGTGGATTCAAAATTAAGCAATATTTCGAAAACCAGGGGGGGTTCGGGGTTCAAATTTTGCGAAAGTATCTTGATGGTATTTAAAAACAATCCAATGCTGCAGTAAAAATTAGAAAATATGCGCGTGATTGTTGGACAATAAATAAACAATCCAGCAGTGGATTAAAAATTAAGCAATATTTCGAAAACCAGGGTGTGTTCGGGGTTCAAAATTTTGCGAGAGTATCTTGATAGTATTTAAAAATAATCCCGCGCTGCAGAAAAAATTAGAAAAAATGCGCGCGATTGTTGCAACAATCATAAATAACGAAATGGCGTCTTGCCGATCAGTATTTACATTTTATGCTATATCTCGAAAACTAGAGCATGTTCGGGGCTGAAAATTCTGCGAGAGTATCTTGATAGTATTTAAAAACAATCCCACGCTGCAGTAAAAATTAGAAAATATGCGCGTGATTGTTACAACAATCATAAATAACGAAATGGCGTGTTGCCGATCAGTATGTACATTTTAGGCTATATCTCGAAAACTAGAGCATGTTCGGGGGGGGGGGGGTGGGGGTGGGGGGGGGTGGGGGGGGGGGGGGGTGGGGGTGGGGGGGGGTGGGGGGAGGGGGGGGGGTGGGGGGGGGGGGGGGGGGGGGGGGGGGTTGGGGGGGGGGGGGGGGGGGGGGGGGGGGGGGGGGGGTGGGGGGGGGGGGGGGGGGGTGGGGGGGGGTGGGGGGGGGGGGGGGGGGGGGGGGGGGGGGGGGGTGGGGGGGGGGGGGGGTGAGGGGGGGGAGGGGTGGGGGGGGGGGGGGGTGGGGGGGAGGGGGGGTGGGGGGTGAGGGGGGGGGGGTGGGGGGGTTGGGGGGGGTGGGGGGGTGGGGGGGGGGGGGGGGGGGGGGGGGGGGGGGGGGGGGGGGGGGGGGGGGGGGGGGGGTGGTGGTGGGGGGGGGGGGGGGGGGGGGGGGGGGGGGGGGGTGGGGGGGGGGGGGGGGGGGTGGGGGGGGGGGGGGGGGGGGGGGGGGGGGGAGGGGGTGGGGGGGGGGGGGGGGGGGGGGGGGGGGGGGTGGGGGACATCTCCTCCGGTGAGGAGTGGTCCGTGTCCGGGGCGGGGGCTGTCCGGGGGCCTCATAGGGGCGGCGGAGGCGCGGTTGCCCCGACGGGTCATCCGACTCGTCTGTCACCGTCCCCAACTGCAGGGGTCTTAGACCGGCATGGCATGGTGGAATCGGGTGGTCGGCGGTTGGCCGCGCGAACACCACCCGCCCGGCCTTCGCCTGCTGGGGCAGGGGGCGGATGGTCGGCAGCGCCGGAAATTCCGCCGGGGTGAATGGCGGTACCGGTGCTGCTGGCTCTAGCGTCGGTGGTGGCGAGGACGTGGCTCCCCTGGAGCGGATGAGGGTGACCTGGCAGGGCACCCTCGCCCAACGGGTCTTTTTCTAGCCCGGTGCCACCTTCACCATTTTGGCTGTTTTGTACCTGTAAAAAAATGGGGGATTACCCTACATTGGTTGGGTCTACTTTAAGAGTTGGGCCAACCTTATCCTTTTTTTTATTCCAATAATATAACCTACTAACAGAGTTAAAGCATAATTAGTAAGACAATACACAGTTTGACATCAATTGACCCATACACAGCAACAGCGAAACAACAAAACACACAAAAAAAGAAAATATATATAGATAAAGGTGGGGAGGGGTGGTGGTCCCTCAACAATAGAGGTACCAGTGTAGCATCTAGACTCTTCGGGGGCGTAGACCGGGACGTCTTCCGCCCGGGTGCGCCGGCGAAAAGGAGACATGCGGCGCTGCCGTCTTGCGCGGACGATCTGGGCGCCTACGGGTTGGGGTCGATTTAGTCGTCTCCACTGGCCTTATCACTCGGGGCACCTCGCTGCGGCGTGGCATGGGGGTACGCTCGTTCGGCCTTTGGGTGACCGGTCGGGGCTGTTTCGATGGCCGCCCACGGCGACGTGGCAATGGTTCTTCTCCTACCGAGTCCGACTCCTCATTTTTAATTGAGGGTCCGTAGGGTGGAGCGGTTGGTTCGCTTCTCGAACTCTCCTCGGCGTCGGGGGCGCGATAGGGTTTCAGGTCCTTGATATGCGCCCTTGGGTTTCGACGACTATCCGGGTCGCTCACTTCGAAAACGACGGGGGATATTACTCGTACTATTCTATGCGGGCCACTGAATTTGGGAGCAAGTTTAGCCGCAAAATTTTGAGCTCCCGACGATAGAACCCGTATGCGTCGTAGCACTAAATCGCCCACTTTGTATTCTACCTCACGATGGGAGCGATTATAGAATTCGGCTTGGCGCGTCGCGGCGCGCTCCAGGTTGCGATGTACCCAGTCGTGAATGAGAGGTAGCCTCCTCATTCGATCATGCCAGATTTCAGGATCCTTGGGTAGTGTAAGTGGGGGAGAGGGAAGATCGGTACGTAGATTTCTAATGGCTACTGGATTGTGGCCGAAATTCAGAAACGCAGGGGTCATTTTCGTGGACGACTGGACAGCCGTATTTAGGGCGAACGTAAGTTCTTCTAGGTGTACGTCCCAGTCGCGATGGTCGTGTGACACGAAGGTACACATCATCGTTTTGAGGGTCCGGTTTACCCTCTCGACTGGGTTCGCTTGGGGGTGATACGGGGGGGTGCGAGCGGGGGTTATGCCTAACTGTTTCAGGTGGGTCTGCACGTATGTGTTATCGTACTGCTTGGCATTGTCTGAAAGAAAATATCTTGGGCAACCCCATCGATTAATAACTAGGCTATTGAAGGCGGCCATTATGGCGGCACCTGTAGCCGCTCGAAGGGGCTTCGCTTCTACATATTTAGTAAACATATCCTGAAAAACCACTACGAACTGGTTTTGACGCTTGCTGGGGGGGAACGGTCCCATGACGTCTGAACTGACCGTCATCCAGGGGCCTTCCGTGGTTCTTTCGCGCATGAGTCCGGCCGGGGCCTGCTGGGAAACTTTTTGCTTCTGACAGGCGGGGCATCGTGCGACGAAAGTAGTGATGTCCTAGAAAACACCGGGCCAATAGAAGTCTTGGATGAGACGGTGATACGTCTTATCCACTCCTAAATGGCCGGCTTGCGGGCTATCGTGCGCATCGCTGAGGGCACGGGCACGCGCTCCTGCGGGGAGAACGAGTTTCCAGGCGTCGAGGTCATTGAGGGCGGACTCTATCAGCGGGTGGGGCTTGTGGAAATATATCCGGTCATCCTCGATCCTCCAATCCGGATATTTCGAGGGAAATTTTCGGATATTATCCATTTTCTGGGTGTACCACGGGTCCGTGGTATCGCCCAATGCGCAAAGGGCGGTATCGACATTTTCGTACATTCTCGAGAGGGCATCGGGCACCACATTGAGCGTGCCTTTTCGATGCTCGATTTTCATATCATAGGTCTGCACGGCTAGGGCCCACCATGCCAATCTCCCGGTTGGGTCTCGCAAATTCCTGAGCCACTGCAGACTGGTATGATCGGTGATCACCCGAAAATGGGTCCCCTCGACATAGGGTCGATACGTTTTCACGGCCCAAAGGACGGCGAGACACTCTTTCTCCGTGACGGTATACTTCCGTTCAGCCTTGGTGAGCACGCGGCTAGCAAAGCTAATCGGGTGCTCATTACCGACGATTTCTTGGGTGATTACCGCCCCAATAGCAAAGTCGCTCGCATCCGTCTGAATCGTGAAGGGGACGTCGAAGTTTGGGCGTGCCAACACGGGGGTACGGGTGAGGGAATCTCGGAGGGCTTCGAAGGCAGATTGCTGCTCCGGGCCCCATATCCAGGGAGTATTCTTTGTTAGTAATTTCGTCAGATGAACGCGATCACGCGAAAAATCTGGGAGAAAGCGCGCGTACCACCCCACCATCCCTAAAAAGCGCCTTAGCTGTTTGGGGTTGGTGGGGGGCGGAAATTCGAGAACGGGAGCGACCTTGTCCGGATCCGTCTTCAGTCCATCTTTATTCAATACGAACCCGAGGTATTTTACCTCGTCCCGGAAGAATTCACTCTTCTCCGGGTTTAGTTCCAATCCGGCGTTGCGTAGACTGGTCAATACAAGTCTCAAATAGCGAAAATGGTCCTCCTCATTGTCCGTGGCGATGATGATGTCATCCAAATACGCGAAGACGTGGGGTTCCCACGCGGGGTCGATGAGACGTCCACTAATCGTTGAAAGGTCGCCGGTGCGTTGGTGAGCCCGAAAGGCATCCGTTTGAATTGAAATAAACCGCGCCCGGGGACAGCGAACGCAGTAACGGGCCGACTGTTAGGTGCTACCGGCACCTGAAAGTAGGCCTGGCTTAGATCGAGGGTGGTGATGCATTGGGCCCGACTCAACCCGGACAGAATCCTATCCATCGAGGGGAGCGGGTGAGCATCCTTCTTGGTTATTTTATTTAAGTCTCGGAAGTCTACGCAGAACCTAAAAGTCCCATTCGACTTCTGGACGATAACGGGGTTACTCATCCAGGGGCTCGAGGAGCGTTCGATGACGCCATTTCTTAGCATTTCATCGACCGCGTCCTGTGCTACTTTTAGCATGTAAGGAGAGAGTAGGCGAGCCTTTTGACGAATCGGGGGATGACCCTGTACGTCGATAGCGTGCTGCGTCAGACGCGTTATTCCGATCGTAGGGGTCCTATTTGTCGGGTAGAATTTATCGAGTAGCCTCCTTAATCGTGGGCCGGCTTCTTGGGAGGGGGCGACCAATCCGGCGCAGTCGTGTACGGCGAAGGCGGTAACTGAAACGCCGGAATCGTTTAACGAGTGCGGGGTGCCGTTGTGGCTACTCCACTCATTATTCTCGGTATCTATCTTCAGACCGAAGAGGCACATAAAATCCATCCCCAACACGCATGCATAGTGGATATGGGCTACTCTCATCTCCAAATTTCGCGTATGGCTATCTACCGTCATCGCGAGGGTAACGACACCATTTAATGGGACTAGCGCGCCATTGGCAACTCTTACTTGTTCCTCACTTGACCTTAGGAACGGCGAAACTACCTCCCGACACGCGAGGCCTAAATAGGAGCGCGACGCTCCGGTATCAACAAGTGCCCCTATAATCTTCCCATTCAAAGCCACGCGAAAGTGGGGCCGAGGGTCCGAATCTAATGTCCATTGATTATCTTCGCAAGAATCTATGGACACGATATTCAGCCCTCTGGGCTTAGGGCTTGCCGAAGCGATCCGTCTCTTCTCAACATTTTTTTCTATCCGGCTTGAAGTAGGGGTGATCGCGGATGGGATTGTAAGGGGGGGTTTAGGGGTTTCCTTCCCCCCCGTTAACAGTTTCCCGACCGTTTACGCGCGCAAACGGGACAATTGTTTGCATCACTGCCTGGATAGCCACAGACCCTACAAAAATGCCCTAAGGGATGGGGCCACTCTCGGTATATGTGACATGTCGGACCGGGTTCCGATTCGGCGGCGATCTCGTCTCGAAGGGTGGGCGCTCTCTCGGCGCCACATCCGGGAGGCGTGGCACTCTTGGTAGCCGCGGGTTGTGAGTGGTCGCCACGTGCGGTTGGTGCTGCTGATATGCCGGTACCGAGCGCGTGGGGTTGCGACCTCTGTTCCGCTCTACGCGGGCTACCGGCGCAGCCTTCTCTTCCTCGTAGGGGGCTGGCGACGGAGGGGGTGGGGTTACGACGCTAACTTTGGCCATCTTTACCGCGGGCGTCGCGAGGGCCAGCTTTTCCTTGCCTCTCCTCATCTTGGGTGTATAGGCGAAGGCGGGGAAGGCAGACTGGTTAGCGGCTGGAGGGGGGCGGTAGACCCTCTCTTGATTGGCGGCCCCCTCCACCTGTCGACCGATTCGCAGTAAGTCTGCAAAGTCGGTAACGGCTTCCCTCTCGATTTTTCGAGCTAAACCCGGACGCAAGTTTTGCCTTCTGTCTCTTCTTGAGACGGGGGGAAAGCCAGTAAGTTGAATAGGCTCCGTAGGGCCACCAAGTATTCACGGATGGGCTCGTCAGATCCATGTGTGCGCAAGGTGATTTCCCTCTTGATGCTGGCTTCCAGATGGCGTTGACCGAACGCGTCGCGAAAGTAACGTACGAAGCCGGGGTACGTATGCCAGCTTGCCTTTTCCACCCGGTACCAGTTGAGGGCTGATCCCTTAAACGCTTCAGGTAGGGCGCACAGGAGGTCCTCTTCCGTCAGATCCCGACTCGTGACGTATTCGCCCAGTTTGACGAGGAACTCCTCCGCGTCCTCCCCTTCCTCGCCGGAGTAACGGGTTTGGGGTTGACCGATCCGCGTGCTGTTGTAGGGGGGTTGCAGCGGGGACATACTATTTGTCAGATCCGCTGGAAAGTGGACATGGGACGTGTGCGCGTTCGGACGGCGGGGGGGGGGGGGGGGGGGCGGGGGGGACGTTGTCCTAATATTACCGGTCGAGGGGGGTCCACTGGTCGCAGGTAGAAGTCGTCCCGATTTTGGGGATCGATCTCCTCGGACCATTGGGGGTTTGCTGTCTCTCGTACCCCATTGTTCACGATATCCTCCCGAAACGGTTCGGGAGCCGACAATGTAGGGCGGCTACTCCTCGTTAACGCGCTGGGTGGATTAGGGTAACTGCTGGCCGGTGCCTCCCGGCGAGGCACATTTTCTGGTCGTGTGTCACGAGGGGGGGCTACTGACCCCTCATTGGACCGATCGACCTGATAGGTGGTCGCATCTGCCACTGAGAATTGGAAACTCTCCTCCCCAAACGAGATCGGGTCCCGATAATGGGCACGCGATCGATCGGACGGAAACCCATAATTCTGCGATTCCGCGGTTCCGAACCGAATTGACCGCTGGGGTTCGATGGGGTCCAGATGTCCCGTCGGCCGGGGGCCACTTAGCATGGTCCCATAAACGGGGCAACTCACCGCTTCGGACAACGTGTAGGGGGGGGGGGTGATCGCCTCGTCCATCTGCTCGTCGATCCCACTCGACCGGAGTATCCGGGAACCGCTGTAAGATTGTGTATCTTACGAGCCGATCCCGGACCACCTCTATCGGTCCGGATATCAACAATTCGGCTCTACCACACCGGCCGATAAGGTCGCGTAAATCGACTACCCGGTCGATTTCTGCCCGAATTGCCGAAATTTGTTCCGGACTGGCTACTCGTCGCTCCGCTGCCCGAGAGGGCACAACGTGCGTAGCGGTTGCCGTATATGACACGGGCGCGGTAGTGATGGGGACATATTCGGTCGTGGTGGTTGGCGTTACCACCGTTAGCGTGGGTATCCCCATTACAGGGGATGTAACGGGGGTGTATTCAAAAGAATCCATTTTACTGCAATCAACCCAACCAATACGACACCATTGGGAAAAATCACAAAAGGGTAGGGGTAAATATCAGGACCTTTCTTAATCTACTCGTTCAGTCCTACCGGAAATACTCAACTAATGGAGGGAGAGACGCTAATAGATCAGATGCTCCTCAAGGACGCGATGTAACTCGAGATTCTACGTCGAGCTACCAGGGTCGTTGCTTGAGCAACCTGATATCTGGCGTACAGCCAATTAATGCAAAAACAAAACAAAAAAAAACAACTTCCCGGAATTACTTCGAATTATTTATTCGTAATATCCGACACAAATGCGGTACGCTACCACGCATAAAAAAAAAGTATTCTATGTAAAGGGGACTTCCAAACTAAAGGGGATTTCAAAAATAACGGTAAATTCAAAAAATAAAGGGTATTTCAAGGTTGAAGGGGAATTCAAAAATAAAAGGGGGATTCCAAAATAAAGGGGGGTTCAAAAATAAAGGGGAATGCAAAAAGAAAGGCGAATTCAAAAATAAAGGGGAATTCAAAAATAAAGGGGAATTCGAAAATAAAGGGGAATTCGAAAATAAAGGGGAATTCAAAAATAAAGGGAATTCAAAAAAAATAAAGGGGAAATCAAAAATAAAGGGGAATTCGAAAATAAAAAGGAAATTAAAAAATAAGAGGAAATTCAAAAGTAAAAGGGGATTCAAAAATAAAAGGGGCCTCCAAAATAAAAGGGAAATTCAAAATAAAAGGGAATTCAAAAATAAAAGGAAATTCAAAAGTAAAAGGGGATTCAAAAATAAAAGGGAACTCCAAAATAAAAGGAAATTCGAAAGTAATAGTGTAACGAGAGAGAGAGCGATCTTGCGGTCGAAGCGGAGGGTCAAGTCAATGCGGAGGCGGTGATGCCCCTACGGAGTGGACTTCGATCCAACGGTGTAGCGGAGATCGATTCTCGTAGTTCTCCCTGTTGCCGGATACCTTCAGCTCCAGAATTCGAAGGCAGGGAGTAATTGAAATAAAACTCTCGGTTACAGGAATAAAGATTGAGGGTGTATTTTATCCTTCGTACATAATACAAAATGGTGTCGGTTACATTGTGTTTACAATTTAAACGCGGGTGTAAGTGTGAAAGAAAACTCTGGGGTGATTTTCCCCTTCTGGATAATTATATATATACACTTTAACCACTGTATGTGACACGTGGGGTGATTTTCCCCAATTGAAAATATCCTGGGGTGGCTTTCCCCGGAGACGAAGGATGCCCTCTATTCCTGGACAGAAATTAAATAAGATTACAGAAATTAAACTTAGACGTTTGATATCGCGGAGATGTCAGACCCGCCATCTGCGGGAAAAACAGGGATTGCGGACGCGACTCTCTGGTGAGAGTATACCGGAGGGTATAGATGACCCCTTGGCCGAGAGATTGGCCTACGAAACGAGACGGGTACTTCGGTCGGTCGGAAGTGCGGGGTAAGGAGTGACCGAAGGTTACGGATGAGGCGGACGGGTGGAGAATATCTCCCAGGAACGGTATCGGCCACTTACTGGCCCGTCGGAAACGGACTTTCGGGTTCGACCTTAGCGGAGGTGCAGAAGGTCATTGGAATACGGAAGCAGTAGGGTCATCGGCACGTAGAATCACGTCGCAGATGTCCCCTACTGTTGCCTGTCTGCAGCGCCTCCACCTCGGCACGTAAAATCACGTCGCCAATAGGAGCCGTGGAACTCGGCAAAGGCGGAAGAGCGGGTAGGGAACGTCGACTTGCCACGAAAAATCCCGTCGGCAGGCTGACGACTCCCCCATCGGAGCACATTCACCTCCACACGAATAATCTCGTCGTGGAGGGGTCAGATGTTCCGTAGAACGGACGGGGAAACGGAGCGGAGCGGGTACGGAAGGTTCCCGACACCCTTTGCCACGGAAAATCCCGTCGGAAAAAGTTCCGGGATCGTCTAGTGCCAGCTTCCTTGGCTACACGGAGAATCCCGTAGTAGGTAGTCGGCTAGCACCGACGACTCGACGACGTTTTCGACTTCGTGCGCTGCCTTTGCACTACTGGCGGGAGCACTCTCGTAGCGCGAACGCGCGGAAGCCTAGCGTCAGTGCGGCGCACTAGCGCTGGCTTCCCCGCTTGGGCGGCGCGCGGCTTACGCCGCGACGAGGATGGAATGCAACGTCTCTCTCGTTGCAATAGGGAATTCACAAAAAAAATATAAAATAAAAGGGACACTCGAAGATAAAGGGTATTCAAAAATAAAGAATTTTTTTAAAATTAAGGGATTTTTCGAAACTAAGGAATTTTCCAAAATCAAGGAAAATTCAAAAATAATGGAAATGACTACTAAAGGCAATTCCAACTAACGTAAATTCCAAAATAATTAATATTAATAAGTAAGGGCTATTCAAAACCAACGGAAGTTCAAACGCACGACTTTGAATTCCGGGTATACATAAATAAGGGAAATTCAAAAATAATTAATATTAATAAGTAAGGGCTATTCAAAACCAACGGAAATTCAAACGCACGACTTTGAATTCCGGGTATACATAAATAAGGGAAATTCAAAAATAATTAATATTAATAAGTAAGGGCTATTCAAAACCAACGGAAATTCAAACGCACGACTTTGAATTCCGGGTATACATAAATAAGGGAAATTCAAAAATAATTAATATTAATAAGGGCGATTCACAACCAACGGAAATTCAAACGTACGACTTTGAATTCCGTGTAGTGAGTCTTGATTGTCCGTTATTATTGATAACGAATTAACGGGTACTTTTTCTATAACAAAAAGATTTTCATACACGGACGCGACTCGCGACACGAAATTGGAAACTTTATTTCCTCTTTTAACGGACTAATTCAATCGCTACACTGGTACCTGTGGGACCATACTTAAGAAAAATAACATTTCCATCAATTATGAGCACATATGTTACACATGTATTTACATATATATTTATTTTGACATAGTATAACTCTAAAATGATTTTTTTTTTGTAACGCAAAAGCTGCGTATTACTCTTCGTTTTCTGGTTGGTGGCGGGGGGAAATCCTATACCTGGAAATCGCGAAACCTGTCAAATACTTTTTTTCTATAGCGAAAATTGCTCACTATATAATTACTTTCGATTAAGATTCACTCAAAAGATTTGTTTAAAAAAAAAAATATTTAATTATTTGCACTTTTGTTATTTAAAAATAATTAACGATCAATTCTCCATAGAAAATTTACACGTGTTACATCAATTCAAAATTTTCCGTTCTCATTCAAATTTCAAAAATCTGTTACCGGATTTTACCTGTCCGAATCATTGATTTTCGAATTAAATCAATTACTACCTCGATTTGAAAACCTCAATAAAAACAAAAACAAAAAAAAACTGTAAGTTCGAATGACGATTATTTTTATATATTCAAAAAAAAAAGAAATTTTCTAAACTTATTCGATTATTCCCTTACGTATTTCTAATCCTAAGGAGTTTCGGGGCTGTGAATTTCTCCACCTCATTACATTAAAATTAATTACTCATAGTTAATTACTTAGATCTGAATGTAAAATCATAATTTACGATATAAGATTAAAGACACATCAATAATATGTTACATATACATACAATTAAATATAATATAATATATCCTAACATTTATTTCTAAATAGGGGTTTGTGATGGAATATCAGTTTGATAATTTCTTTTGAACTTAGAAATTTTTTTCTAACGGTTAGGGACGGCAGGGCGGGTGTTTGTCAACTCCTCGATTTCACCGCGCCAACTTATTTCCGGGCAACTTGTTGTCGTATTTATTTTTAAATACGTCAACAAGTGCACGACCGTTACAACCTCTTTTACTCCGAAATTTTTTATTCCAAATTCCCGGCGAGTTCCGCCGAACTCGTAACGACTCGTGAGGGGATCAAAATTCACTTTTCACTTTTCTTTTTTTTTTTAATGGGAAGTCAAATTAGATTCCCCGCCAGGGATGCCATTTATGACCTCGCCCTTATAAGGACGAGGCAGATCTCTATTTTTAGTGCGAACTACAAAAAGGGGGGCGGGGGCGCGGGTTCACATCTCGCGACGGCGGAACTTCTTAAAGAAATGACCGGGAACAAACACCGAAAAAAACTAACACTCGCGAGGGGTCTAGGGGGGTATTAATAAAATAAAGTTGACTTACGGGTGATGCTCTGGTGCGACGGCTTCCCGTGGGGTCGCGTACTGGTCCAGCACCTGGGGTCCGGGTTGGCACCTGTCCTCGGGATGTGGGTGGTGGCGTCCACACTCACTGATACTGGGATTACTTGGGTCCAATCCTCTTCTTCCTGGATTGGCACTGCTATCTTCTCCTATGATTGTCGGGTTTACTAAGGTTAGCGCGAACGAGCGTATTCTCTCCTCGAGAGCCTCACGGATACTGACTGTCTTCTTCCTTTTACTCTTCAGCGGTGCGACGTCGGGCCGGCGCGTGCGCGCTCGAGTGATCGGCGTGAGAGAGGGGTTCGTTCGGGGTCCTAGTTGGGGGACGTACTCGTCGGGGCGATGACGAGCACCGTCATCGGGGTCTTCATGGTGGGAGGGGACGACACGGAGCGCTGACAAGTGCTTCGTGCGTCCCCGTATCGTCTCGGGCTAGCTGTCGCTATTTTGAGAGAGAGAACGGTAGGGAGGGATGGAGAGAGGTCGGCGGCGGCGGCCGAGGCCCGTTACTCGGGAACTCACGAGGCGCACTGCGGCACGACCTGTGGGGGAGGACGAGTGGAGGCGCGCTTCGGTAAAAAGAACCGTTTCTCCTCCGGGGGGTGGGGCGGACTTCGTAGCGGGGTTACGCCCAGCCCCAATAGATGGCGCGAGGTTCGGGAAGCGCGTCGATCTGTGACGGGTTTCGTCACAGTACAATAAATAAACCATCCAGCATTGGATTCAAAATTAATCAATATTACGAAAACCCAGGTATGTTCGGGGGTCAAAATTTTGCGAGAGTATCTTGATAGTATTTAAAAACAATCCCGCGCTAGAGAAGAAATTAGAAAAATTGCGCGTGATTGTTGTACAATAAATAAACAATCCAGCAGTGGATTCAAAATTAACGAATATTTCGAAAACCAGGGTATGTTCGAGGCTCAAAATTTTGCGAGAGTATCTTCATAGTATTTAAAAACAATTCCGCGCTGCAGAAAAAATTACAAAAAATGCGCGTGATTGTTGCAACAATCATAAATAACGAAATGGCGTGTTGCCGATCAGTATGTACATTTTAGGCTATATCTCAAAAACTAGAGCATGTTCGGGGCTGAAAATTTTGCGGGAGTATCTTGATAGTATTTAAAAACAATCCCACGCTGCAGTAAAAATTAGAAAAAATGCGCGTGATTGTTGTACAAAAAATAAACAATCCAGCAGTGGATTAAAAATTAAGCAATATTTCGAAAACCAGGGTGTGTTTGGGGTTCAAAATTTTGCGATAGTATCTTGACAGTATTTAAAAACAATCCCGCGCTGCCGACAAAATTAGAAAAAATGCGCGCGATTATGGCAACAATCATAAATAACTTAAAGGCGTGCTGCCGATCAGTATGTACATTTTATGCTATATCTGGAAAACTAGTGCATGTTAGGGGCTGAAAATTTTGCGAGAGTATCTTGATAGTATTTTAAAACAATCCAGTGCTGCTGTAAAAATTAAAAAATATGGGCGTGATTGTTGTACAGTAAATAAACAATCCAGCAGTGGATTAAAAATTAAGCAATATTTCGAAAACCATGGTATGTTCGTGGCTCAAAATTTTGCGAGAGTATTTTGATAGTATTTAAAAACAATCCCGCGCTGCAGAAAAAATTAGAAAAAATGCGCGTGATTGTTGTACAATAAATAAACAATCCAGCAGTGGATTCAAAATTAAGCAATATTTCGAAAACCAGGGTATGTTCGGGGCTCAAAATTTTGCGAGAGTATCTTGATAGTATTTAAAAACAATCCCGCGCTGGAGAAGAAATTAGAAAAAATGCGCGTGATTGTTGTACTATAAATAAACAATCCAGCAGTGGATTCAAAATTAAGCAATATTTCGAAAATCAAGGTTTGTTCGGGGCTCAAAATTTTGCAAGAGTATCTTAATAGAATTTAAAAACAATCCCGCGCTGCAGAAAAAATTAGAAAAAATGCGCGTGATTGTTGCAACAATCATAAATAACGAAATGGCTTGTTGCCGATCAGTATGTACATTTTAGGCTATATCTCAAAAACTAGAGCATGTTCGGGGCTGAAAATTTTGCGGGAGTATCTTGATAGTATTTAAAAACAATCCCACGCAGCAGTAAAAATTAGAAAAAATGCGCGTGATTGTTGTACAATAAATAAACAATCCAGCAGTGGATTCAAAATTAAGCAATATTTCGAAAACTAGAGCATGTTCGGGGCTCAAAATTTTGCGAGAGTATCTTGATAGTATTTAAAAACAATCCCGCGCTGCAGAAAAAATCAGAAAAAGTGCGAGCGATAGTTGCAACAATCTTAAATAACTTAATGGCGTGTTGCCGATCAGTATGTACATTTTATGCTATATCTCGAAAACTAGTGCATGTTCGGGGCTGAAAATTTTGCGAAAGTATCTTGATATTATTTTAAAACAATCCCGCGCTGCACAAAAAATTAAAAAATATGTGCGTGATTGTTGTACAATAAATAAACAATCCAGCAGTGGTTTCAAAATTAAGCAATATTTCGAACACCAAGGTATGTTCAGGCTCGAAATTTTGCGAGAGTATCTTGATAGTATTTAAAAACAATCCCGCTCTGCAGAAAAAATTAAAAAAAATGCGCGTGATTGTTGTACAATAAATAAACAATCCAGCAGTGGATTCAAAATTAAGCAATATTTCGAACACCAAGGTATGTTCGGGCTCGAAATTTTGCGAGAGTATCTTGATAGTATTTAAAAACAATCCCGCGCTTTAGAAGACATTAGAAAAAATGCGCGTTATTGTTGTACTATAAATACACAATCCAGCAGTGGATTCAAAATTAAGCAATATTTCGAACACCAAGGTATGTTCAGGCTCGAAATTTTGCGAGAGTATTTTGATAGTATTTAATAATAATCCCGCGCTGCAGAAAAAATCAGCAAAAATGCGCGTGATTGTTGTACAATAAATAAACAATCCAGGAGTGGATTCAAAATTAAGCAATATTTCGAACACCAGGGTATGTTCAGGCTCGAAATTTTGCGAGAGTATCTTGATAGTATTTAAAAAGAATCCGGCGCTGCAGAAGAAATTAGAAAGAATGTGCGTGATTGTTGTACAATAAATAAACAATCCAGCAGTGGATTCAAAATTAAGCAATATTTCGAAAACCAGGGTATGTTCAGTCTCGAAATTTTGCGAGAGTATCTTGATAGTATTTAAAAACAATCCCGCACTGCAGAAAAAATCAGCAAAAATGCGCGTAATTGTTGTACAATAAATAAACAATCCAGCAGTGGATTCAAATTTAAGCAATATTTCGAAAACCAAAGTTTGTTCGGGGCTCAAAATTTTGCGATAATATCTTGATAGTATTTAAAAACAATCCCGCGCTTTAGAAGACATTAGAAAAAATGCGCGTGATTGTTGTACTATAAATAAACAACCCAGCAGTGGATTCAAAATTAAGCAATATTTCGAACACCAAGGTATGTTCAGGCTCGAAATTTTGCGAGAGTATCTTGATAGTATTTAAAAACAATCCCGCGCTGCAGAAAAAATTAGAAAAAATGCGCGTGATTGTTGTACAATAAATAAACAATCCAGCAGTGGATTCAAAATTAAGCAATATTTCGAAAACCAAGGTATGTTCGGGGCTCAAAATTTTGCGAGAGTATCTTGATAGTATTTAAAAACAATCCCGCGCTTTAGAAGACATTAGAAAAAATGCGCGTGATTGTTGTACTTTAAATAAACAATCCAGCAGTGGATTCAAAATTAAGCAATATTTCGAAAATCAAGGTTTGTTCGGGGCTCAAAATTTTGCAAGAGTATCTTCATAGAATTTAAAAACAATCCCGCGCTGCAGAAAAAATTAGAAAAAATGCGTCCGATTGTTGCAACAATCATGAATAACGAAATGGCGTCTTGCCGATCAGTATGTACATTTTAGGCTATGTCTCGACAACTTGAGCATGTTCGGGGCTGAAAATATATAAACCTTGATAGTATTTAAAAACAATCCTGCGCTGCAGAAAAAATTAGAAAAAATGCGCGTGATTGTTGTACTATAAATAAACAATCCAGCAGTGGATTCAAAATTAAGCAATATTTTGCAAACCAAGGTATGTTCGGGGCTCAAAATTTCGCGAGAGTATTTTGATAGTATTTGAAAATAATCCCGCGCTGCAGAAAAAATCAGAAAAAATGCGCGTGATTGTTGTTGGAAATGATCTCACATCTACAATTTTGATAAATGCAATTTCTTTTTAAATCAGGGACCGATACTGAAACAAAACTAAAGTAAATATTCCTTGTGTTTTAGTTTTTGAATGAAACTGGAACAAAAGTCAAGAACCTAATTTATTTTCGGGTCAAACCTAAACCAAAGACCTAAAACTCTTATTTTATTTAGTTTCAAAAATATAACTATTGAAGAAAACGAAATACTATAAAGACTTAAATTACACGCGCAATATTTATCTACGATTCTATAGCTCTATAAATTCGCAGTAGTTGTCTCCTGCATTTAGACATACGCAGTAGTTTCCTGTAGCATATCCACATGCGAAGTAGTTTTCCATGACATTTACACATGCGCCGTAGTTTCCTATGGCATTTACACATGCGCAGTAGTTTTGCGCTTTTATGGCTTTCACGAGTCGTACACGTTTTTCGACTATTTTTTTGTTATATTTTAGCGACACACATAAGGGGGCACCTTCTGTCATTAAAATAGCATCAACTGATAAGTTTTGATGTAAAAAACCCTGACGTGCTCAGCATTTTCAAGGTCAAATTCGTTTTTATCACTTACCTATAAGGAACACCTTCCCCTTTTTTAAAAACTCACCTTTGCTATTAATATGAATCCTGAATTTGCAAAATCAAAATAGCGAATCTAATATGGCGTACGAATTTTGAAAAAAAATTGGATTTTAATAAAACTTGGTGTTTAGAGGTCTTCGGGGTTAAAATTCAACCATTTTTTAAAGATTCATCTGCCAAATTGGTTCCGCCATTTTGAATTTTATAATTCTGACTTCTGATTCGCAATCAGCGACCCTTAAAACTTCCAATTTCGAAGTTATATTAAAATCAAACCATTTTTTAAAAATTCGTCCGCCATATTGGATCCGCCATTCTAAATTTTATAATTCGGACTTCTGATTCGTAACCAGCGACCACAAAAACTCCAAGGTACCGAGTTATACGAAAGTCTATAGCTCTCAAAAATATATGTATTTGGAAAAGTCTTTTTAGGTAGAAACTCGCGCACAGGAGGGTTAACGTGGTCAAATTTCATAAATTCAAATATTCATAACTTCTTCAAAAATCGTTGCAAATTAATTTAGACAAACTGCATACTATATGAAGGTAATTTGGAAAAATAAAGACAAATTTTCTGCTTTCCGGAAAAAATTCCCAAAAATGACAAAAATGGACATTTATGGTACGTTTGATCTAGAATTACTCAAAATCCTGACGTGATGGAACATTTCGGACAACAGATTCGTGTTCAGCGCGCATAAACGTACAAGATCGCCCTCACTCATTTTATAAATTGAAAAAAGTTAAATTTCGCAAGCCTGTGTTATTGTTGCTGATGGCGTACAATTCTACTTGCTTGTCCCGCTTACGCAACTGAGCGCAAAAATTGACCAACTAAATCATGACATTACTGCTCTCAACTTGTGGTCTCAAAATTATGGCCTCGCCTTAAACTTTAATAAGACACAAGCTGTTATCATAAGCTCGGCTCAAAATCTAAGGCAACGAGATGATATAATTATTTCACCACTAATGATTAAATTTATTATTTAAGTTAAGTGTCCTGCTTCAAAATGCTAAAATTTATTCAAGTAGACTGTTTATTTATTTCACACAAGGAAATATTTAATGAATCTAATATTATGAGATTTTGATTAGATTACTTTAATTTGATCCATTTAACAAAATACATGCTAACAGATAACAACACATCTAGTTCCGTTAACCAATATGTGGTTCGTTGGAACGGTCTATATTGCGATCATCGCGTTCCGAAATACTAACAATAGCAAACTAACCAGTTGTAGCATACAAACACTAGATCGTTTTAATGAACGTTTTAACCTATTAAGGATGGGAGACGTACATATTTACGTTAAAAACGTCGATATCTCGAAAAAATAAACCTTATTCTGTCAATTATGAACATTATTGATGAAATTCGCATCTTTGGTAGTATTATTTTCCCTAAAACGGAGGTCCAGGGGTTTTGAAAGTTGCTGATCAATAATTTGAGGTTAGACTTTTGATATTGTAGATGGCGGATCTAATATGGTGGACTGAAATTCAATAAAATGCTTCAAAATCGCGATAAAATGTGTATACGGTGGTTTTCGGGATTGTTCATCACGAATTTGAGGCTACATTTTTAAAATTCAAGATGGTGGATCCGATATGGCCGACCATATTTCATGAAATAATTCAAAATCATGCGATAATATTTATACGGGAATTTTGTGAAAAAAATTGGTTGTTTCCGTCCGTTAGTCGTTTCAAGTAAACGTTTCCTAACTCCAACCACGTGGAGGTGGAAGTGGACGGCAAGAGCAATAAAAATAAATTTTTTTTTTTTTCCATTTTTGTATATTTTTTTGTATTTTTTTTTGTTTATTTTCTTATTTTGTATTTTTTTTATTACATATCTGTTACATTTTGTATAATGTTAATAATGGTAAAAAAAATAAAAGAAAGACTCTTGTCGTAGACCTTCACATTTTCTTACAGAAAATTCCCGCATAAACAATATCGCATGATTTAGAATTATTTCATGAAATATGGTCGGCCGTATCGGATCCACCATCTTGAATTTTAGAAATCTAACCTCAAATTCGTGATGAACAACCCCAAAAACGTATACGCATTTTATCGCGATTTTGAAGAATTTTATTGAATTTCAGTCCACCATATTAGATCCGCCATCTTGAATTTCAAAATTCTAACCTCAAATTCGGACCTCCGTTTAAGGGAAAATAATACCACTAGAGTTGCGAATTTCATCAATAGTGTTCATAATTGATAGAATAAGGTTTATTTTTTCGAAATATTGACGTTTTAGAGAGGTTAGGTTGATTCGGAGCACAACAAAAGAATTACTAGTCGAAGTTCATATATTTTGTGCAGTTTTGGTTGCAGAAAGGCTCAACTGCAGAAAGTATCAACATTATTGATACGAAAAAAATTCACAAAAACAGAAATACACGTAATTTTGTTCATTGTTTTGAATGCACCATATTGGTTTTTAAAGCAATTTAAATGCAATTTTGACCACGCCAATCGAAAGAGCATACTCGAAAATGGTAGGATTAGTCACTTTCATGTCAATATTAATCCTATTTACTGATGAGAATGAAGGTCGAAAATCAACATAAATATGTGCGTTTCCCGTCTTTAATGGATTAACATATCAAATTTTTGAGTATATCATTCTAGTTCACTCTTCCGCCGTAAGAGATCATAGGCGGCGATATTATAAGGACGAATAGCATTAACGTCTAATACAATTTGTAGGTTTAAACCGTTAATTATATTAATTTTTGCGAATATAGTTAGCACAAATATAGTAGCTGTGGTATAGTCATTTTAAACATATAAATTAGTTCTCAGCAAAGAACATAGAAATCCTACCAGTATTTCAATTTCTATCAATTTCAACACCATTTAACTCATACCAAGCATCATCAAATAAATGACAAATTGCGTTAGATGTCAGATTAGAATCATGAATATATACAGGGTGATCCAAAAGTATGGAAACGCCTAAATATCTCAGCGGGAGTGCATTTTCGGGGAAAATCTTAAATACAAAAGTTGAAGGATTTTTCTCTGGCTATTTAACGGTACCATTGAATTTGACCTTGAAGGTTATGCCAATTTCAAGTTTATTTTTTTTAAATAGAGATTGCTATTTTTTTTCACGGATTCGGAAAGAGCCAAAAATTCTACGTCCGAATATGATATGGTCGATTTTTCCGGCAAGATCACAGGGGTTTCCATTTAAAAAAATAAACTTGACCTCGAAATAACCTTCAAGGTCAAATTAAATAGTACCATTAAATAGCCAGAGAAAATCCTTCAACTTTTATCTGAAACATTTTCCCAGAAAATGCACTCCCGCTGAGTTAATTCGCAGTTCCGGGACTTTTCAGTTTGACCTTCAAACGACCTTGCCGGAAAAATCGACCCTATCGTATTCGGATGTAAAATATTGTGCTCTTTCCGAATCCGTGAGGAAAAATAGTGTTTTCCATATAAAAAAAATTAACTTGACCTTGAAATAACCTTCAAGGTCAAATGCAAGATTGCCATTAAATAGCCAGCGAAAAACTCTTCAACTTTTGTCTGAAACGTTTTCCCAAAAAATGCACACCCGCTGAGATATTTAGGCGTTTCCATACTTTTGGATCACCCTGTATATATTCATGATACTAATCTGACATTTAACGCAATCTGTCATTTATTTGATGAGGCGTGGTATGAGTTAAATGGTGTTGAAATTGATAGAAATTGAAATGCTGGTATTACTAGCTTGATGAAGGGGTATCCTTCTTATACGCCAAATCATAAACCTGTTTTAATCAATGCAGGTTGAATATCTAGTTCAAATCTAAAGATAACAAACAATAATGGTTATTTTGATGTGGCCATGCCTCTGAGTATGATTCTCGGATTTGTTGAAGATTAACGCAACTAATTTTAACAAGATCTAAACATGATGATAATGCAATTGTACTAAATGCAAAAGAAGGTTACAAAATTGAGATAAATAAAATAGAATGGTTAGTACCATAATATGTGACGCTGACAGATAGAGAAAAAGACAACTTCTACGTTTTATTGAAAAAAATTCGAGCACATCTTTAATCCCATATGCGGATAATTTACCGCGTACAATTCGCCGCCGAACAATATATTGCCCACAATTTGCCGCCACACTATTTACCGTGCACAATTTGCCGACGGACAATTTGCCGTTGGACAATTTACCGACCACAATTTCCCGCCCACAATTTACTGACCACAATTTACTGCCGGACAATTTACAGCCCACAATTTACCGCCGGACAGTTTACCGTCGGACAATTTACCGCCGGACAGTTTAACGCCAGACAGTTTACCGCCCACAATTTATCGCAATACAGCGCAAATTCCGTATGGAACATGAGTTTTGGGAAGTTCTTGAACCTCCCAGTTTAGTTCAAGGACCAGGGACAAACTCCTAAAATCATGCAAAAATGAAGGTGGAAGCCAGGTTTGTAGTGGTTGGGCTAGGTTAGTTTTTAGCGGGGGGGGGGGTCTGTAGCTATCCGGGATATACACGAATGGGGTTTGGGAGGTCTGTGTAGATAGGGTGAAAAAAGAGTACCTAGTAACTTTTCAAGTTGTGACGCTATTTTAACTTTTCGTGTGTCTTGGGCCGGAAAAGAATACTCTTTAAGAGTACCTAATTTAAACTCGATTGTTCTATTGACGGGAGTGAAGTTTATGATTATTTCTGAGCCTTCCCTGGTAGAAATCCAGCCATTTATTAGACATTTATTGTACAATATTCTTGTGTAATGTATAAGAAATATACATTTTTCGAGCTTTTTCTAGATATTTTTTGGCTAAAATGTAAGATTTTTTGCCTATTTATTTACTAGACAATTTTTGTACAATTTGTGAACAATTTTAATGGCATACATATGTAATCAATTTTAAAAAATATATCTATGTACTTTAGGAATAGAATAGAGATTTTCGGATGTCGTAGCAGGGTTACAACACACTTTGTAGGTTTGGACATGTACATATAACCAATAAAAATAATAAGGAAAAGAAAAGACAAATTACAGACGACTTCCGGACAAGGACAAAGAATACAAAAATTGTGGGCGGCAAACTGTCCGGCGGTAAATTGTGGGCGGTAAATTGTCCGGCGGGAAATTGTGGGCGGCAAATTATCCGGCGGTGAATAGTCCATCGGAAAATTGTGCGCGGTAAATAGTGTGGCGGCAAATTGTGGGCGGTAAATTGTCCATCGGCAAATTGTGCGCGGTAAATTATCCGCAAACCCTTTAATCTTCCGTACATGGAAACTTTATGAATATCCACTATTATCGGTAACATCATCCCACGTGTGGTCGGTGAAAATAGCGATACAACTAGAAAAGCCGCGATATATTATTATTGGCTTCCAAGCAGCACGAAAAAATAACAAAAAATGCTAGTCTATTTGACCAGTGCAACATTAGTAATGTTAAAGAATTTTTGAATTCAAAATATTATCCGTATAGTAATTTAAACCTTGATATTGCGAATAAACAGTTTTCTTTATTATATGACATGTATATAAATTTTCAAGCGAGTTATAATAAAAATGTTGATAGTAAACCTATATTGAACAAATCAGTATTTTTAGAGAAAGGGCCATGAATCATTATTGATTGCTGTAAGCAGAATGAAGCTTTAAAACACGCTCCTATCGATGTACGTCTTGAAATTGAGGCTACACAATATTTTCCAGCAAATACGTCTGCATATTGATTAATTTTACATGATCGTATTGTTGAAACGTAAAAAAATGGTGTAAGAAGGGATGACGTTATTGCGCATGCGTCAATTGATGACAAGATTATTTTTTAATCGCAAGTAAATTAGTATTCGTAGAGATGGAGTACATTGTAGACGTGTTAGGATTCCGCGGACTTGGTAATCGGTTTATACCCAAGGAAATTTGCATTATGGTTATTTCTGACAGTGAAATTGTAACGTTGGTTTTTAAACCACCATATTAATGAGTGTGTTACCGTTACACTGTAAGGCAGTAAACAATTGGTTGATAAACACTTATCATGATCTACGATGGGAATATGGCGATGTACCTTTCGTTGTAATCAACGAAACAATGGAGGACATCGTTAAATGTGCTCACAAGATTTACATAAAGGGTGCAGAAAAAAAGATTGGTTGCAAGAAATTTTAGATGCTGACAATGTTGTCGATATTTACATATTAGGCTGTCCACCTCTCCCGAAACTCATACAACAGCAACAACATCGATTGTCGATATATTGTGAAAATCATACATTTAACGGAAAGTGTGCAAAACAAAATGTTAAAATGCTTAATAATTGGGTACTGGGAAATCTTCGAGACCAGCCTGCATCTCTTCAACGGTCAATGAGAATTTACTATGAAGTAAACCGCTTTGCATTAATGGAAGAAAAATGCATTGAGTGTCCACCTATAGATTTCATATCAACGTTTGCAGAACGTGAAATTGACGAAGCATGGTCATGCTTACCATCCGCAATGCAAAAGCATCCGGATTTACGTGAATGTCGTCAATGTTATAAACATTTCGAAACGAGTGATGATAGCGTAGGTGGACAACCGACGATGATTGAATACTGTGCAAAGTGTCAATTTCAAAGTGATGTATAGTAATGGCAATATCAGTAAATAGCACATGTTAAAATATAATATAAATAAAAAATACAGATGTAAATGAAATATATTAAATGTATTTTATATGTTCTCATTCCATTTACCGTTCTGCATCCCTGGTGAAAATCGAAGAGTACGTTAAGTATGCGTTAAGCGTTTTTTGTCCAAATTCACGCTTATGATACGCTTAACACACTCCTTAGCTTCCTGGTGAAAATCCCTCCCTGGCGACGAGTAGGTTAAGCGTGTGCTAAGCGTGCGTTAAGCGTTTTTTTGGTCCAAATTCACGCTTATGGCACGCTTTTGTAACGCTTTTGTAACTCCTATTGCATTCTTACAGTCACTCTTAAGTAACGCCCCATTTTCACCAGGGATATTATACTATAAATATAGGTATTCTAAAAAATAAGAATATGTACTCTCAGAAATTTTAAAAGTGGGAAATATTAAATGAAGGTTAATTAGTTATATTAAAAACAAGTCGATACTCGCATATATTCGTGATGGTAATATTTAAATTAAATGTGGTAAATTGCACACATATTAAAAAACGGTCAGGAACATGAATTATATTACCCACGTGTCCAAACTCGTATAGCTATGGTTCGAACGTCATGAAAAAACGTAAATTAAAAGTAAGCGTGTCATCCTCTTTCATTCAAATTAATGCTAGATTCTTCCATCATTTCTCCATTATACTTTTTAATACACGCCATTCGAATTATGTGAGATTTATTACTATTTAAATATTATTATTGCAAATTATTTATTTTTTTTTAATATATTAATGCTACCTTTGTTAACGGAGGCTGAGGTGGCCTACGCGCGGCCCGCCAGGATCGCTAGATAAAATACGGAACTCCAGGTGGCATCAATTGGCAATATCTTTTCGCGACAACAATTCGCGAAACACATACTCCCGTGATCCACCCACCATCCACCTGCGAGCCATCCACCCGCCGTTGAGGTGGTAGAGGGGGGTCGGCGGTGATGTTGCGAATTGGTGTGTTAACGCCCTGTAATGATTCGAATGGGTCTGGAACCAGCCTTCTACATCTACTCGGATGCCGAGATTGTGAATCTCCGCGTCTAAGATACGGTCCTTCAGACGTGAATAGCCTGATTTTCGTGAACACCGATTTCTTCGCGTCCGGATTTTGGAACAATCTATTTGAAAATGCAAGGTTATTTTAACTTAAAGTCTTTTAGCAAGGAGATGAATACTCTTAAGCAATATTTGTACATATCATCTTTCATCCCTTCAGAAAAATGTATCTACTTCTAAAATTCTCTATTAAATTTTACAGGATTCAAAAATTGAATCTTTGAGATTATTATTTATGAATTGTGATGAATTATAGTACAATGCGAAAACAATAGAAAATATATCAAGAATTCTTAATTTTAGTTTATTCACATAATTACCTATTATAGTAATACCAATGAATTAAAAAAAATATCATCGTTTTCTGTAAATAGCCTTTGAGAATTTTCATATACATATATTCTTTTCATAAAAAAAAATAAGCCGACATTTGTTAAAATCTATTCAGTTTCAAAAAATTTGACAGGTGAAAAGAAAAAAATTTGCGTCATTAAAAAATAGTATATTATGCTTCAAGGGAGGAAAGCGCGCGATTCCTGAGCGGGAGGTTTGCTGCCCTCTCGTCGCTCGGACGAGAGGGCAGCAAACCTCCCGCTCAGGAATCGCGCGCTTGCCTCCCGTGTGGCATACGCGCTATTTTTCTCCCGACCGACACTTATTTCGGGCGACACTTACGCCGTCCCTAGGGAGTAATGAGAACGAAGTGCGCATGCGCACTGGCGCCCGGGCGGAATCGGCAACTTTCGTCCCGCGTTTCAGGTATGGAATACGGACATTCCGACGCGGTCGGGAGAAAAATAATTTAACACATTATTTTTGCATGTATACATTTTTCCCAAGAAGAATAATGCCTTCTCTTTTCAACAATATCATTCGTAATGAAAATTACATTTTTGAAAATATTATTAAATATTTTTCTCCAACGTACGATATTCCGGGGTCTAATCACCTTAAAAAAATTTTTTAAAAATATATACGTAATGGATATATGCATATAAGTATGCAAACATATATACAAATTTTCTGGCTGTTGGCTTGGAATGTGGTTCTTTCTGGTTTATGTTTGCTTTTCAGGATAGCAGACACGAGATGCATGAAGATACGACGGCAATCTCTCATATTACCGTGTGGAACCAGACCGCCAACACATTCTGCTTTAGTGGAATTGCTGAAGGGGGAGAGCATGTAACGAGACTGGAAGGGAACCGCACACGACGCGACGTTGAGAAACCATATCACTTAACAGCTCGTTTTCTTCCTCGGGAATGATCCCCACAACTCCATTATCGTCGGCCTACTTGTAAAAATAGTTCTAAGGTAAATACATTGAAGTATTCTCTTCTTAGTTATAATAATATTATAATACTAATAATTTATTTCCAGTAGCATATGTACATTTCGGTTTACAACAATGATTTATTTACATTTTGTTTCAATATATCGTAGAACCTGCAATATCGTAACAGGTCGGTTTCAGTTCGTCTGCGATATCGCCGAAAGTCTACGCTTGGGCTTTATTATATTCGTCGGCCATTTTCTACATATCTACGCATATTTCTCACATATATGCAAGAGTAGGGGAATGTACGGCCCCATACTTTTGCGATATCAAAGTTTACCGATATCGAAGTTTGCGGAGTCTTCTAAAGCTAGGTTCCTCGCTGGCCGTCTTAATGTAGACAGGTAACGAGTTGTAGCATCGAGTTCCAAAGTAGTCAAAATATTTTCTCCCAACCTCGGTCCTCCTTATTAGGAGTTCCAGTATTTTATTTGTGATAATTCCATTGTTCTGGTAATTCCATGTATTAATTTGGCGTCCGTAGATTTCTGGATCTGAGTTACCGCAGCAAAGTAGGCTACCTTTCGGATGTTATATACTCCGGTTTCTTGAACAGTTCCGTCGGGTAGTCGCTCCTCTCGTTCATAGTGATTTGCAAAGCTGACTTTTGTATAACAGAAATTTTCCATGTAATCATATGCGCCTCTCCACATAATTATCCCATATCCAAGAATAGATTGGAATAAAGAATGGTAAACTTGCATTAGCGTTTTTATATTTAGCATGTCACGTAATTTTCTGAATAGAAATAGTAGTGTTCTTAATTTTTTGAGGAAATAAGCTGTGTGCGCATCCCATTTCAAATGAGAATCCACAATTATACCCAGATATTTGATATTGGCTATTCTTTCTATTGTTTCATCGCTTGTCCATTTTCCACAAATAGGTGATTCAAGTGAGGAGGTATACTGTCGCCGTAGCAGCCAAACGGAATAAATTTAGTTTTATCAATATTGACTGTTAGTGAAATACAGTTAAACCACTCGTTCATTAAGCTAAAATTTAGAGTCGCTGTCACCATTAATTCAGCAGTCATTTGCTTTGTGAATCACTATCATGCCATCCGCGAAAGATATAAGTTTCCTACTATGATTAAGCGCGTACAGTTCATTAATATATAATAAAAAGAGAATCCGATATAAAAAATTAAGTTTCATTCTTGCTCGGCTTTGTTAATAAATCTGAAAAAATTCATGGAAATTCTTTCAACCTTCAGCACGAAGTCCCTATTATAATATATATAATGACTCGGAAACGTTAATCGTTAATCTCGCCAGAGCCACCCGTAGGCGGCAAAAATGAAAATTTTAATCTCGCTTGGTTCCCTCAAATCAAATTTGCCATTTTTATGTAACCAATTTAATATATTTTTTTTAAAGAAGGTAATTCTTGGTGGGTCCTTTATGTTTTCAGCAACCAGACCACCAGGGAGCAGACCATAAAAAGCAGACCAGAAACAATCAAGGAGAGGACGAAGTACAGAAGAGGGCCCGGACAAAGCAGGAGCCATGAAAAGGACAATAATATGCATTTTCTGGCGTATCTAACTCTACATAAAAAATGTACAAGGCTTTCTGGGTGAAAAATGTTACATTTCTGGCGTCTGCGAGATGCTTGAAAGTTGGAATAGCTTTATCTGTACATAAATGTAAAATTTCTGGCATTTGCAAAATACTTAAAATTTGGAAAAAATGTTTCTAAAGAGGAGAAACTTCTCCAAATTTTAAAAATTTCTTGAATGACAGGAATGTAACATTTTTTTCCTACAGTTTTTCCAAATTGTAAGTATTCTACGAATGCCAAAAAAGATTCCGGGAACGTTGTCAGAACGTTTCAGTTCGATTTTCAGTCGTCCCCAATAAGTAAAAATCGTCACAGTGAACGAAACGTTAAAAATTCATTCTGGAAACGATATGAGAACGTTCTGACAAAAATTAACAATACGACGAATGGTGATGGAACGTGGAAAACCCGTCGTGGGAACGTCTTTTAAACATTTTGATATTTGTACCCATGAATACAAATTAATCCATCGAGTAGTGTGATGGCACGTCAGAAAACCGGCTTAGGAACGTCCTGAGCTTTGGCCACCTGAGCTTTGGCGTTATTAGACACTGTGTCCCGATGACAGATTGCAGAGGCAGGGATCGAACCAGGGTTTTCTGATTACGAAGCCCATACTCTACCAACTGAGTCACCGCCGCTCACAGGCCTTAAATATTATTTCATTACTGTATAGTAAAAAAAATGAACCTAAAAATACTTAATATACAGTTTATAATAGTTTTATTTATTTTCAGGTGATATCGGTTTGTAAATTTCATATTAATATGATATCTCGGCATTATGCTTGTATGTATACGAGGAGACGTGAGATATAGAGTGGGGGGAACTGGGGAGTATGTAATTGGAAGGAGGCCATTTAGATCGGAACCAAACATATAGAACAGGGCGGGGACCACTGTCAATAGCTTCGGGCTGTGTACATAACATTCTTTCAACGTTAACATAACAACAGTTCATTCAGCGCAAAAAAAAACCATAGCCCAAGAATTATTCATGCATTATGTTCATTTGCAAATGATTATAACAATTAATTGCACTGTCCTTTTAACAATAAACAATTAGAATTCAAAGGTAAATTATTGATTTGAAATAATGCAATTCAATGATGTTTAATCAACACTACACGGAGAGAACATTCGAGCGTATACTGTGTTAGTAAACAGAGCTGCTACTCGAAATGTGTGGCCTCTCTTGTTCTGCGAATCTTATAGCTTTTGCTTTTGCCTAGCACGGCAGCCGTGCTAGACCGCGACAAGTGTCGTACGAAAGTCTGGCATTGCCGCTGTTAGAAAAGAGAGAAGTACGGCAATGCTGCTAGATGTACGTATGACATTTGTCGCGAGTCCAGCACGGTTACCGTGCTAGAAGGCAAGGGTGTGCGCTCTGCTATAGCCCTGGCGACTGTTATCTGAAAGTTCTCTCCGTGTACAACCTTGCAATTTACAAATAAGATATCTCTCTTATTTCGCAAACCACACCAGTTTCGCTACTGACAGTACAATAATACCTTTTGAGGTTCATCCATCAATATCTCGGATACGTCCATCGCGACCAGGATGAAATTTGTCTACAACTCCTTTACGCCACATGTTACGGGTCAATGATTCCTTACTAGTCAAAACAAAATTACTGACTACGAGATAGGTTGCTTTTTTCTCCCATTTTGACATAGGAAGCGATGAGGGTAAATATTCTATTGATCAGCAATTCAGCAATGCAACGACGAAATTTTGGGCAAACCACCAGTGTTTACGCATTCAGGTAGCTTGCAAAATATAACGGGACAACGAAAGAACTTAACGCTCGTATTTCAGATGGAAAATTACAAGTTTGCGTTGCTCGCAACCCAAGTTTTTCTGAATTATTGAACATTCGACATCTATTTCATAATAATGTAAGAAAATAATAATATAGCAACGTAAACGCGCGTCGTGATAATGGTCGAATATGTCTTGATTTATATTGGGTGTATCTAAAAGCCCGCATAAGAGCTATATCACGAGGTAGGTTATATTTTTCAGAATCGAATGGTACTAGAAATAATTATTTTTGAAACTAGATTTTGTGTTTAAACGGAGTTGAAAATTTATTTATTTTGGGGAGATTGCCTCAGTGAAACTATCGTCAGACAAATCACTGTCGACCTCTTGCCGTTGCTTCAGTTCGATCGCGAAAATTGTAGACATCTGACTCTTCGTTCCCGCGAAGGAAATTTTAAATTGTGAATTCTCGGGAAGTCCTAACCAATGGTTACGAATGGCGTTCATACAATGTCTCTACACAGAATACATTAATTATTCTCACGTAATAAAGGAAAAATAATTAATACTGAATGCCACAGAGAAATTAAAATATTATTCAATGATGAAACTAACTTCAGCGTTTATATTATGGAATAAATAAGACAAAGTAAAAAAACACGAAATGTACATACAATTTTAAAAATATGCATGTATTGGTATGAAACATAAGTACAAATCCGTATAATTATCTTGTACCCTAAATTCTTAAGATATTTCCTCCAGGTTACAAGTATGATAATCCACAATATTTAAAAATCGAATGCAAATTAATATTATCGCATATCATTTCTGTACCCTTTGGAAATTTTTATACGTGAAGGAACTGAATAATCTGTCTTTGAAAATCTTGCAAACAGTGCAAGCTAATAAGTAATTTCTTACAAGTTTATTACGAAATTTTCAGTTTGTCGTATTGCGTCGATACATTAAAGCATAACAAAACGACATACAATGAGAATACTTTAATTTAAAATAATTATGCATTGATATTCTTCTTAAAATCAGCTAATTAGTAATTGAACATTGAAAGCAGAATCAAGAGCAATAATATCCAACAATTAAGCGAAAATGACGTAAAATACATCATACAAGCACGTTTTTATTCTTTTCGGCCAAGAACTTTCAGTTCATCAGATTGTAATTTAGAATTTTAGTTTCATTGTCGCAGTTTTATTTTCGCTGAAATATTAATTTTATCAAAAATCACTCAGGCTCATTGTCGGCATTTCTGCCGATAAAATAATAAATTTTTACGTCTATTTTAAATTAATATTCTCCTAAATTCTTAAAGAAAACTAACTTATATTCTTAATGAATTTCTGAGTCTATTAATGGCTTCAAAATAGGTCAAAACTTATTTGGAGAAATAAATACGCCAATTTCCTAACGCACTTTCAATTGCTCGAAAAACAACTCAAATTTTATTTATCGATTTCATCGAATGAAATTAATATTCTCCGAAATTCAGAAACAGGTGAACTTAAACACTTTTTGAATTACTGGGTCTATTGATTGCTCCAAAAATAACTAAAATTTTCGAAATGTATGGGTTAAACTGAATACGCAAATTTTCCGTTGTACGTATACTTTCAATTAATCAGATTATAAATTACAATTTTAGTTTAATCTTTGCATGTTTGTTTTAGTTCCTTAACTGGTTATTTTATCGAAATTTGCTTAAGCTAGTTTTTACTCTTTTCGGCCATTGGAATAATACATTTTTACATAGAAGATAAACGTAAATTCTTGATGAATTTCTGAGTGCATTAATAGCTCCAAAATAGCTCAAAACATTTAAAAATGTATTTGTAGAAATGAATATGTAAATTGTCTAACTTTCAGTTCATCCAATTAATGTAATTTAAAGAATCAGGTTAACGTACGGAGCCTTTTTCCAGTTCCTCAAATATAAATTTTACGGAAATGCGTTTAAACTAGTTATGCTTTTTAAAATCAATATTTAAAACAAGTTTTCAATTTATACAGCTATCACTTGGAATTTTTTAACTCTGAAATTGCGCAATTTCTTTCGTCTTACGTTTTGCATTTGTTTCAGTAATGTTTCTTGTGTTCCGGGTTTTACTAGTACACGGTTAGGTTTAATTGTAACTTACGAAATGGAGTATTCTGCAGCAGAATACGTGGAGATGATAATTTGTTACGGATTAGCAAGGGAGCAAGCAAATGTAGCAGCACGAATTTCCCTCGAAGTAATCGTTTCCCTGACGCAAATGTAATTACACGTTTACTCGATCGATCCAGGAATTTTGGGCAACTTTTACCAGTCAATTTTGATAACGGGCGTGAACGTGTCCACGTGCATGATGAAGAAAGGATCCTTCGCGCATTTGACGATGATCCTACTGAAAGTACACGTGTGGCCGGTCGTCATTTAGGGATCTCACACTCCGTAATTCATCGAACGTTACGTCGTGATCAACGTCATCCATACCACTACACCCCTGTACAAAAATTGTATGATCAAGATGAGGGACATCGAGTAGAACTTTGTTATCAGTTTTTAACGCGTGTCAATGCTGATCCTGATTATCATGGGAGAGTTTTATGGTCGGATGAGAGCCTTTTTGCACCGAATGGCACGTTAAATACGAAAAACCATCACCATTGGTCACACCAAAACCCACATGCGACAAGAAGCCGAAGTTACCAATACCGTTTTACTGTTAATTTGTGGGCTGGGATCATCGGAGACGCTATTGTAAGCATTATTTTCGTTACTACACATAGGACAAAAAATTAATGTACCTATTTTATAAAAGTAAAAAAAACGATTATTAAAAGAAAACTTAAACTTCCTACGTTACTGGAGGAAGCCGATTTACCAGACGATCAATGAGATGGCCAGCGCGATCACCGGATCTCACGCCCTTAGATTTTTTTCTTTGGGGACACATAAAAAATTTCCTGTTCAAAACACCAGTGGAAACCGAAGAGGCCATGATGCAAAAATTGCACGAAGCTTTTGCTACGGTTGATGCAGAAATGGTCCTTCGAAGTGTTGATGACGTTGTCAACCGTATAAGGTTATGCCGTCAGCAGAATGGCAAAAATTTTGAACAATTGCTGTGATCAGTTACAATGTAATTGACAAAACATTAATCCGTTGTTAATTAAAATGTACATAATTTTAAACTTTTCAATTTCAAATCATAAATAAATTAGCATGTAAGCTACTTTACTATTATCATACAAAAATTTGTTTTATTAAGAACACATCGAAACATTCGCATGCCCATTTTCACAAAGCATTTCAATAGCTTGTGTAACGTTGTATTTTTTTGATTTTCCTAATACAAACCAGAAAACAAAAAAAAATCATTACACTATTTTATTATTATTCATGCACTATTAACGTCCAGATCTCTTCTTCTTCGAAGGCGATTTCCGCTGGGCTGATTCGTCTGAACCTAGTCGAGGTCTACAACTTTTTACCTACTCAACCTCTAAGACAACTCTTGACATCTACCGACACTGTGACCATCTCTCGATCACCCTCTCGACACCTCTCGATACCTCTCGACATCTCCCGATGTCCCTCGACATCTCTCGGCATCTGAGGGCATCTCCCGACGCCACCTCTTGCTCTCTCTCGAAACCTCTCTATCCGTCTCATATCTCTCGACAAATCTCGACATCTCTCACCACCACTCGACAATACCGACATCTTTCGCCGACGGTGGGTATCTGTGGACCGACAACTCTCGTCACCGCTCGACGATTCATTCAAGTTCACTTCTCTCTCTCTCTCTCTCTCTCTCTTCCCCATTATCTATTACCCAGATAGCAACGTGAGTGCACATAAGATGCATAATGAAACTCACAAATGAGATTAAAGCACACGTCTACACTCCATGTGAGTGCTATTTGTGTCATCCAATCAAGTGACAATCGTCACTCACATATGAGTCGACTAGTCTTGCCGCGCAGGTGTTTCAACCGATGCTTATTAGTTGATCACCAAGCTATTAACCAATCATTGCGCGTATCACAAAATTCTCACCTACGCTTGGAAACGGATATTTTTTGCACATGCGAAATGCAATCCCGTATATTTTACTTTCACCTGAGCTCATACACGCATTCACAGATGAAATCTCAAGTGTGAGGACATCGTGAGACTCATGCCTTGCTATCTGGGTAGAGATAAACAGATCGGATGCGACTGACGGAACTTCTATTCAATTTGGATATCTATTAACTCCTCACCATGGGTCTAAGAGAAAAAAGAACGATCCTGAGTACTTCAATCCTACCTCAGGATTTACTGGCTCATAGATTTTAATCTGCAAGTACCTCGTGGTTTGAGTATTTCAATTCCGGTTTAAACTATTTTGGAGCAATTCATACACTCAGAAATTCAAGAAGTGTTTAAGAGGGTTCTAAAGTCATTTGATATATTACATTCTGGACTTCCAAGATTATTTTATTATGGACCAAGCAGTAGATTGTGTGATTTTCTGTACAATTAATATTTGAGGAACTAAAATAAACCTGGGAAAGTTAACCTAATTCTCTAAATTACAATCAGATGAACTGAAAGTGCGTTAGGAAATAGGAGTATTTATTTCCACTGTGACGAAAATTCGTCAATCTGCCCTGTTACCTGAAATTAATATAAAATTGTTTCTTCTAATGAGTTAATTCTAATAACTAAAATTCTGTTTCTGAATTTCGAAGAATATTAATTTCATTCGATGAAATCGATAAATAAAATTTGAGTTGTTTTTCGAGCAATTGAAAGTGCGTTAGGAAATTGGCGTATTTATTTCTACAAATAAGTTTTGACCTATTTTGAAGCCATTAATAGACTCAGAAATTCATTAAGAATATAAGTTAGTTTTCTTTAAGAATTTAGGAGAATATTAATTTAAAATAGACGTAAAAATTTATTATTTTATCGGCAGAAATGCCGACAATGAGCCTCAGTGATTTTCGATAAAATTAATATTTCAGCGAAAATAAAACTGCGACAATGAAACTAAAATTCTAAATTACAATCTGATGAACTGAAAGTTCTTGGCCGAAAAGAATAGAAACGTGCTTGTATGATGTATTTTACGTCATTTTCGCTTAATTGTTGGATATTATTGCTCTTGATTCTGCTTTCAATGTTCAATTACTAATTAGCTGATTTTAAGAAGAATATCAATGCATAATTATTTTAAATTAAAGTATTCTCATTGTATGTCGTTTTGTTATGCTTTAATGTATCGACGCAATACGACAAACCGAAAATTTCGTAATAAACTTGTAAGAAATTACTTATTAGCCTGCACTGTTTGCAAGATTTTCAAAGACAGATTATTCAGTTCCTTCACGTATAAAAATTTCCAAAGGGTACAGAAATGATATGCGATAATATTAATTTGCATTCGATTTTTAAATATTGTGGATTATCATACTTGTAACCTGGAGGAAATATCTTAAGAATTTAGGGTACAAGATAATTATACGGATTTGTACTTATGTTTCATACCAATACATGCATATTTTTAAAATTGTATGTACATTTCGTGTTTTTTTACTTTGTCTTATTTATTCCATAATATAAACGCTGAGGTTAGTTTCATCATTGAATAATATTTTAATTTCTCTGTGGCATTCAGTATTAATTATTTTTCCTTTATTACGTGAGAATAATTAATGTATTCTGTGTAGAGACATTGTATGAACGCCATTCGTAACCATTGGTTAGGACTTCCCGAGAATTCACAATTTAAAATTTCCTTCGCGGGAACGAAGAGTCAGATGTCTACAATTTTCGCGATCGTACTGAAGCAACGGCAAGAGGTCGACAGTGATTTGTCTGACGATAGTTTCACTGAGGCAATCTCCCCAAAATAAATAAATTTTCAACTCCGTTTAAACACAAAATCTAGTTTCAAAAATAATTATTTCTAGTACCATTCGATTCAGAAAAATATAACCTACCTCGTGATATAGCTTTTATGCGGGCTTTTAGATACACCCAATATAAATCAAGACATATTCGACCATTATCACGACGCGCGTTTACGTTGCTATATTATTATTTTGAAGTGAAATTTATAATACAATTACGAATTCAAAAATCATTTTTTGTTACATTAAAGTGAGGATCCCTACTGATGCATGGGCCTGTACTAATTGCATGATATTTTGTTTTATTTTATTGTTATCCTTTCAGAAACCGGTTGGAATCGCTTAAGATTATCCCTTCACCTTAAACAAAGTCATTTGATAAAATAGGGCATCTTTATCCGTTCACTATGGATTTAGCCGGTTTAAACCGTTTATGCAATCAATTGTGTGTCATTGATAAGGGAATGTACATTGTACTTCTCCTTCCATATGCATGAATAATTAATAATACGGTTTTAAATACTGCGTCCCCTGACATTTTCAAGGTCCAAGGATGGGCGGTGACAAATTTTTGCCATTATTTATTGTACATTAAAAAGCAGTTACAATATATATCGAACACACGTTGGTGTACAATACAATCGCCGCTAAAGTAAATTTCGTTGGTGGTATGCAGCGTTTTCCATTTCGCATAACGATATTTTACAGAAATCAGAATATACTTATTCAATAATTTTGATCCTTCGTAAAATATCAATGGAACTTACTACTATTTAATCAATTGTTTTTTTTTCTGGAAAATGGTGTTCTTTATGAAAATATTCTTTTCTGCCAAATATCAATGAAGCCGCTTAGCTAGGGTGACCAACTATGTTATTTTGACCCGGAGACTCCGGGTTAAATGAGGTTTCTCCGGACTCAGCGTTACAAGGAAACATCAGTTCCGCAATTCCCGTATTTCCGATCCCCGTGAATGCAACCGGTGTCGTGTTACGCTAGGTTGACATTGGCAACACCGCATAGATCGCGGAACTATCGGCTCAGCTACTACTTTTTTTGATCACGTAGTTTCTACGGTGTAAAAACGTTAAAGAGGCATTGAAATCTATTCGCTTCGTGCGTGGCACTGGAGGGGACACGTAAAACGACAGCAGCGCTCGGGTAGCAATTCCCGGAACTGCGTACCCCGAGTATATATCGAAAGCCTATGATATACACAGTAATACGACATTTTTAATTGAAGTTTATGAGTATATTGTAGTGAATTACAGATATAAACGTATTCAGAAATTCGTATTAGACCTTTAATGAAATATTCATATGGTTTACGTTATCCAAATATTCATATGACTTCCAAATACAGCTTTTTAATAGGTTTTTCACCATATGAAATGCGCAAGTGCAAATTCAATTGTTTCGTACAGTTTTGTAAAGAAAACAGAAAAGTTTCGTACAGTTTTAACGTAGCGATATTTTTTACTATTTTTACGTTTATTTCCATTTGAAAACCATGTGTTTTCTTGTTCTGCATGATCTGATCTTTGAAAATTTAATTGTCGTCGATTACACATCGATTGTAAATTTGCAATATATCACTACGTAATTTTACATACGTGCATTTACATTTGTGCACATAACGTACAGAGATGTAGTATAGAGGTTAGAATGATATAATTAAAGAATAGAAGATTTATAACTTTTGAAAGTTTTTTTTGTATAAATTTCATTGGTATTTATCATTATCGATAAAATGTTTAACGGGCAGTGTCTTGTCAAGAATCAAAACAGTACGTTTTGTTTACAAAATTATTATACTCGAAATTATTAAATCGGTTATCATTTTAAATAGAATTTTGTACAAGTGTAAGTTTCAGTGTTCTAATTGCAATCAAAAAGTTCTATTGAATAATTTTCATTTTTAAATATATTTTTTTATGTCTAATAATGATACAATATTTTACAAATTGTAAGTAACTTGTAATTGGCAAAATATGAAAATGCCTTGAATGTGATGTCATTTTTGGTCCCCCACCACCACCACCAACCATGGAAATGAAACTATAAACGCTACTCTGTACATTATATAATCCACGTAAGTGCTGCAGGAATTTCGCCGGCGAAAGCGCGGAACATATGCACTCATATACTGCTTATTTGGATCCCGCAGAAACTGCGGGACTGACAATATAGAAGTAGCGTAACATGACGCTGCTGGTTAAATCACGCAGTTACTGCATTGACGCCTTTTAGAAACTGCGGAACTTATATTTCCGTGTAGGTTGAGTTTTCTCCAGGTCAAATTATCATAAGGATTCGACGGAATGTTAACATAGGCATAGTACATTGCATTCTTCCAGGTAATCCCACCATCAGTTTGTATGTTTTGTGGATATACGTAATATCTGAGATATCGGTAATGATTTCTTTTTCTTCCCTGAACTGTAGAAATTGACGTAGAAAGCTCTGAAGTTTGTAAAATCAATTTATGCCGTTTTTTACTTGGAATATATATGCAGGATGTCCAAGAACTGCATTACGATATTTCAGGAGGATATTGTCTATGATATTTCAAAGTCCTATACCAAAATTGGATACGAGGCTCAGATTTTGGTAAATAAGTTATTTCAATGAGTGAGAGCACATTTTCAAGCTTTTTTAAAGCCTTACTATTCATCCATAAGAGCATTTTACCCGCCATGAATATTTCTAAGGTTGTTGTCTTAAAAACAGACAAAAATGCCAATTTTTCGGGTTTTTCGCATATACTTATTTCGCCAAATAGATAACAAAATGGCACACAGGAAGAAGTTGAAAAGCTTTGTATGAAAGACATTGTATGAAAAATTTATTTGGCGCCCAGAGCTTACCGCCATTCGGGCGCCTCCTCCCACGAGGTTGGGGCCATATTGGAATGATGCACCACACCGCCGGCTGTGCCATTTATGAAAATGACAACAGGTCCGGCTCAGGTTATTAATAACAAGCTGCCTGCCTTGATTATTTCTGTAGGTTCAGAGCCATCTTTCTAGGAAATCAACGGCCCGCTAGAGGCCAACCCCGGTTACTACCGGACGGATACGGCACGCCGTAGCGCTCCCCCGTGTGGAACCCGCCGACAGGGGCTTGACACCGCACCCTACACGGAGAGAAAAGTTCCGCAAATTTCATCTTATTTTCGTTTGTAAATTCACCTGTACCGAGTAAGGTAAACGCAATATTTCAATACTGCAGTTATTACAGGACTTTTTCCCAATGAGTGCAGCGTCGGCGCAGTAATACCAACATTCCACGTGGAATGTGGTTTTCCCGCGACAACCGATATGCTTGCCTGCATGTGATTTGAAAAATTCTCTGAAAACCATATGTAATAAATATTTGTAAAAAACATTTTAATCTCGTGGAAGTTAGAACGATTTGTTCAACGATTCGAGGGTTGAGTAATATACCGAGTGGATATGTGTGCGTAGAATATACGAAAACCTAGCCTCTCATATGTCACGAATTGTTGCTTTTGGATTTGAACTTACTTTATATTTTACAGTCAAAAGTATAAATTTTCCACGATTATCACTGGTATTTTAGTTTACATTGTTTCTATATACTGTAAAGTTACTTTAATAATTCCTAGCAATACATATGCAATGCACGGAACCTAAAATTATAATACTGAACGGAAGTTTTCAAAGAATTTACTAATTTTCTCTTTAATAAGTTCTGCAGATTCTGCTGAATAATCCCTATATATTTTACCATATTCATATAAGCCGAGTTCTGCTTTAAGCCATCCTGTATCCTTTATAGGCGACTCCTGTAATTTCTGCAGTATGTAGACTGCCGGAGATACTTCCGCAAAAATTACCGGAGTGCCTAGCAGAAAATACCTAACTTTTCTCTCCGTGTAGCTGCCCAGTACGGTGGGTGTCTCGGGTCGTTTAACGATCAGGCAATCGACGGCACAGATCAGCCGAACGATCGGGTCCGTGAGGTCGTCAATTCTCAAAACTTACTAAGAGAAGCGGATCTCTCAAAAGCATTGCTCCTCTTCGAGTTCGGGCGATTCGACCACTCCCTCTTCCTTACGGACGGAATTACCCGCTCCGCTCTCTTCCACAAGTCCCCTGCGGGAAGCTTGAACAGACAAAGAATTTTCCCCAAAATGTATTTTGTAAAAATACATTTTTTACAAAAAATGTATGTCGTTACGCTTATCCGTACGTGAGTTATCGCGAGACAAAAAAAAGGAACGTACGGACATACGTACGTACAAGATCACGGACACAAATTTTGTTGTAGTTGATTTGGGGTCCTTAGGGTCTGAAACGTCGACATTTGATGAAAAACTATATAGGGTCATTTTTATGCCCGAGGTGACCAAATTCAAAACTTCATCCAGACCTGAAGTCTGGGTCGAAGTAAAAATGACATATTGTAGTGTTAGGTACCTATCGATATACACAAATTTTGCTGACTTATCAATTATATTAAATTCGTATTCTAAATACACAGTTTTCTAAATATTGAAACTATCACGGAATTACTTACGTGTGTGTGTGCGCGCGCGCGTTTGCGCGTGTATGTGTGTGTGTGTGTGTGTGTGTAGGTGGACACGTGCGTTTGCGTGGATTTGCTAATTTCATACTTGTTTAAATGATCTGTAATAATAATTCATATGGTTCCATCATCAACATCAACTCTCCATATAGCTTAGGGAAAAAATAGACTACATCTACGCCCCCTCCCAACCCTCGTAAATCTCCGGGTCGCACTCAACACATTGTTGGTCACCTTACGCTTAGCTAACCTGAAATTCATCGCTATTTTCGTACAATTCCCCGACATTATCTACGAGCAGTTTTAGTCTCTAAAATCGATATGATATTTTATGCAACGAGGACAAAGAAATGTACAAATTGTATATGTTTATTTATATACTCAATCCCCACACTGTAAATTCAATCTAGCCATAACAAAATGACCTTTCCCCTATACGCCATCTGGGGACGCGCCGAGCCGCCAGCAAAGCACCAGTTTTCCCGGAGATGTGTGGGACTGTCTAAATTCGTTTGAATAAAATATAAAATAACATTGCAATCTTTGGTTGACAATAAATATGTATACAATGTACTGGAAATTATTTAATCATATTTATTCGATTATACTCAAATGACGATTTGTGTAACTAATCGTCTTCTTTTCCATATTATTATCTGTACGATAATATCTATTATTCGTCCTACGTCCACATCAAGATGAACTAAGATTTACCTACATTTAAATAATTAAAGATGTTTTTAGACGTTGATTGAACAAGGTCGACGTAAGGAGGACATGTGACATTGTCCTGAATACTTAAGAAAGAGATGGTTAAATACGCCGAGTAAATACACAACGCGGCTTGAGAAGTGTAAAAATGTTATTTCTTCTTTGTATGTATCCAGGCAAACTGAAGAGCCTTTTAAAAAAACCAATGTGTTCAGGTTCCAGCCTGTCCAGATAGCGCAAGGTCCTGAATGGTGCCGCGTAAAGCAAAACGGAAATTATGGACACGTTATAGTCTCCAGTAGGCAGCCCAAGCATCTATTTTGGCGTGTAAATTAAGAGTATAATCGCGGCAGTCGCTGCATTTGTCCTGACAATGGCATCCTCGGTGGGCTGAAAGCCGCGAGCGGAAGAAAAGAACAGGCTACCCAAGTACTGATAACCGCTCACCACCTCGACCGGACTGTCTGTGTACCAAAAGATCTGAAGTACGAATCGAGCTGACCGGCCCTTCTAAAGCATACTATCTTTGTTTTATTGATGTTAACCGCGAGCTGGATTTGATCACAGTATTCCGAGAGAATAATTAATTTCCTTCGGAGATCTACCGGTGAGTCTTCAGCAGGGATTCAGCAGCCGTACCCTGGACGCGATCATTTAATTTATTTGTAATTATATAAATGTATTGATTATTTCGAGTTTTTGGGGAGAAAATTCGAATAATATGATACATTTAGATAGAGATTTTGAAAAAAAAAAAACTTTCAAAATCTTAAGAACCAGTACAATATATAAGTTCTCATATAGAGAACAATAGGAAATTCTTTTGCCTCTTGTTTTAAATAAATAAACAAATAAAATTTCGTGATATCGACGGCATATGTAAAAAATGTAAACAAAGGAATCAAAGAAAACAATTATGCGTCGTTCTAAGATGAACGCGACTCGAAATATTACATTTCAACGGGAGCATATATTGCCAGAAAAGTTTATTATACTATTGAGTAAGAGAAAAAACAAACCCCACCTGTTATTCATATTGCAAAGTATTATTAGAACGACGCATAATTGTTTTCTTTTATTCCTTTGTTTACATTTTGCACATATGCCGTCGATGCCACGAAATTTTAATTGTTTCTTTATTTAAACCGAGCGGCAAAATAATTTCCTATTGTTCTCTATATGAGAACTTATATTATACTGGTTCTTAAGATTTTGAAAGTTTTTTTTCAAAATCTCTATTTAAATGTATTATATTATTCGAATTTTCTCCCCAAAAACTCGAAAATTACAAATAAATTAAATTATCGCATCCAGGGTACGGCTGCTGGATCCCTGCTGAAGTGCACAACCAGCAGCCAAGTGCGAAACGCGTTTTTTTAACATAATACTTTGCAATATGAATAATAGGTGGGGTTTTGTTGGAATATACGAGTGTAAATCTCTGCTCCAAAATGCCTAGTCGAACAAATATGTGTGAGAGAGAGTGCGTACGCACCGATATTGTATAAGTAGTTTGTTTTGAAGCGAACAGTTCGCCTTTTTTACAGGTTTACCTTAACAGGTTTGTTTTTTTCTCGTACTCAATAGTATAATAAACTTTTCTGGCAATATATGCTCCCGTTGAAATGTAATATTTCGCGTCGCGTTCATATTAGAACGACGTATAATGTTTTTTTTTATTCCTTTGTTTACATTTTGTACATGTGTCGTCGATACCACGAAATGTTAACATATCAGGTCATTTAGAGGTTATTTGAAGGTCAAAAAACCATTTTCTATGGATTTTCACGGAAAAGTCTCAAAGGAGTTGTTTCTCTGACCAATGTTATTAAAGTTAAAGTGAAACCCCACGTTGCGAGAACGATAATGATTGCCAAATTTGAAACAATAATTAAAAAATTATTTATTTTTCCAGTTTGTCGTTTTATAATTAATATTCTTAAAGCTACTTCGTTATACCATCAGTTTTCATGACAATGTTAACGAACTCTGCAGATAATGGCGTGTTCTAATTCAATTTATTATCGTGTATGATGAGTGGCCATATAATGAACAAATAGATGGAATTTTTTGCAACTAGATATTACTTCAACCTTCGGTTGTGCTTCCTTCTGACGTCGGAAACTTGTCCGCCCAATCAGAAGCGTTGCGAAAAATTACCGAAGTTTGCATGTCGTAGGTACAGGTGGAAATACTTTTTATTTTTTTACAAAATTTTATTTCTATCACCAGACGAGAGAGATGGAATCTTCGCATTAAAAATGGAAAGAATACATGATATAAAGTGAGCATTACATACCTATTAATTCTATTATTGTATTTTCAAACACTCAGAAAGTTCAAACTAAAATAAATTTACTTTTGACTTGCTATTTTATTTTATCCTTTTAAATGTAGAAAATACAACTTTTTAATATTCAAAATCACTTCTGGAATCTGGAATTTAATCTTTCTTACAGGTGGCACAAATCCGTTGACGGGTGTGTAAGACACACTCATTGCAGGAGATGTTCGAATTGACTATCATTTACTTCAATACATAACTCCAGCCGGCGTCGAAAGTTTCCAAGAACAGTCTGAAAAACTTATACACGAATACTCGCAATTGTGTATCTGATGCGTTGTTGTAGATCCACATGTGTTGTTGCTCGGTTGGTATAAACGACATTTTTTACGTAACCCCACAAATAAAAATCTAGAGGGGTGAGACCAGGAGATCTTTCCGGCCACAGTATAAATCCTCATCGACCAATGCAACGATTGGGGAAAAGGATATTTAGATAATCCCTAACACATCGAGCAAAGTGTGGTGGTGCACCGTCTTGCTAATACCACATCCTCTCTCTAGTTGCTAATGTCACATCTTCCACGAGAACTGGTAATTCATTCTGTAAAAACTGTATATAATTAGGACGTTAAGTGTTACATAAAAAAAATACGGCCCAATAATTTGGTGGTCTAGAATTCCACACCAAACATTTATACTCCACCGATGCTGATGATCAACTTGTTGAGACCAGTGCGGGTTTTGCGCTGACCAATAGTGACTATTGTGACGATTTAACAAGCCAGTACTTTGAAACGTTGATTCATCACTGAAAAGAACATATCGAAAGAAATCGGGTGCTTCGTTTAACCTCGGTAAAGATCAATGGCAAAAGCTAACCCGATTCTGCATATCTTGTTGAGATAATTCTTGGGTCAGTGTGATGTGGTACGGATAATATCGAGCAGCTTGTAGAATTCTGTGTGCCGAACTGCGTGGAATACCCAAATCGCGTTCAATATCACGTATACTAAAAGGAGGTTTCATGTGTATCATTGCTAAAAAAGCAACGCATCGAGGGTCGTTAAAGTTGAAACCTTGATTGTTTCGGCGATGACCAATCCTTCCTTGTCGACAATTTCTTTCAACTTGGCGAATGACTTCTGGGGAAGGATGATGATACCGATCTCCAAACCGCTGTCTGTATAATCGTGACGCCCTTTGATACACTCCGCGACACTCACCCAAGATCATTAAAATATCAACACATTCGTCAGCTGAATAAACCATTTTGAACCCGCACTTACACCGTAAATGATGAAAACTTCTTAATGATCATTTTCGTACTGATATGAAGAATAAACTCTGAAGGTTAGATACGGTTACTTTATGTATTTTATGTGCTTTAAGTAATAAGTCAATATTGAATTTTGTTCATGTCTAATAAATACAATAATAGAATTGTTTTTTATTTCAAAGGATCAAATAAAATAGCATGTCAAAAGTAAATTTATTGCAGTCTGAACTTTCTGACTGTGTGAAAATACGATAATAGAATTTTTATTTTTTTATTATATTTTTGAATTAGAACACGGCATTATCTGCAGATTTCGTTAACATTGTCATGAAAACTGTTGGTATAACGAAGTAGCTTTAAGAACATTAATTATAAAACGACGAACTGGAAAAATAAATAATTTTTTAATTATTGTTTCAAATTTGGCAATCATTATCATTCTCAAGGTCGAATTCAAAGTCGCAACGTGAGGTTTCACTTTAACTTTAATAACTTTGGTCATAGAAACAACTCGTTTGAGGCTTTTCCGTGAAAATCCATAAAAATTTTTTTTTGGCCTTCAAATGACCTCTAAATGACCTGATATGTTAACATATTCGGACGTGAAATTTTCCGCTGTTTTGATTACTCAGGTCGAACGTACGATTTTCCATTTGAAGAAACATACTTTGATCATCAATTATGCTCAAATTTGACCTCAACGTCAAATTCAAGGTCACCATCTTATGGCCCCCTTCGAACCTTAAAACTTTTATTTGAACAATTTTTTTTCTCCTCCATTCCCTGAAGAGTTATTCAGCTGCCCTGTTTCAAATGGGATACTCTGTATATAAGAAAAACATTTTTAATTGCCTCTCGACTATCTGAAAGTTAAGCTGCAAGTAAAACTCGCTAGCCTTCACTCGAGATCTTTTATAATTAGCGGTCGTAAGTTTGACTATGATCCCTTTGCTACATGTTCCCTGTATAATTTTCGCGTGCCAGAATCTCTTGTACACATTCTCCTTGAATACCCATTATTGGTGGGCTTGCGCTCGAATGTTTCATCTTCGCCTTATCCGTACGGACAATCGATTAAAGCTACTGTATTCAAGGCCATATGTGCAAGTGACGCCTTAATTTTTGTATAATTATGTCAAACACTGCTTTTATCGCTGAGAATTTTTGTTAGGCAACTGAACCAACCCTTTGCGTACTAAAAAACTGCGAAAATGTATTCCGATGTAACTGTATCGCGGCCAGTGATATGCTTAATACTGTACAAATCTTCTTTTTGCCCTTCATTTATGTATTTCCTCTACGGAACTGAATCCCTTTCTCTACGGAAAACAATGTATCCCCTTATATGAGAAATAAATCATTAATATATAGACAAATTTATAATACATTATTTTGTTTTATTTTATTTTCCTTTACTTTAATTTATTTTAGTGTATTGTGTTCTACTTTATTTTCATTGCTTTTGTAAAGAAGAATTGGAATTTATGAAGAATATTTTTTTAAAGCAAAATAACATTAAAACAGTTTTCTAATAATGTTGCACGCACAAAAAATAAATTTCGTGTAATTTCGCGTAATCCGAAGTATTTTTTTTTTTTTTAAATGCAAAATTTGACATAATCATTATTTCACCAAAACATGACAATCTACGGCAATAGATGCGTTTTCATTTTTACTCGGAATGGTAACTGTCATGAACCAAAATAATATACGAATTAGTTGATAACTGAGTAAAAAATTTTTCAAACGTGCCATTTAAACATCGTGAAATCTTATTTTAACGGAAAGTGTGATTTTTTTTGTAGTGTTTCAACTGAAAAGAAAATGTACCAAAGGATTTCGTAGAAACAAAATTTTTATTGATAATATAAACAATTTGTTGTTGAAAATTGGTGTCGCAGTAATTTGGCACCCCTTTTATCTAAGTTCACAAACTTTTTCCCGTTTTTTTTTTCACAAAATTAGTCAATAGGGCTAATGATTGTGTAAATTGCAACACGATTGAAATACTTTGCTTTTTTACCTGGATCACTTCGCGTGGAATGCTCCATATATTTCAGTGCATTATTTTTATTGAAATTATTTAATTTTTGTGTTTCCGGTTTGAAACGAGGAAAGTCCGTTCAGTGCAGTTCTCGGCAATTTACTGGGTTAAATTTAATAATTTAGTGCATAATTTAGTTGTAAGAGTGATCGTCCGTCTTGGTATTTGTCTGTGCAAAGTAATCAAAGAGTCGTCCTTGAATTTTAAATTTTGTATGTACTTTAATTCTTGTGACACCGTTCGTTCTAACTTCAAAGATAGTCGCCCACATCTGAGGTTGACAGGTCTACTAATCATTCTTGCTGTAGAAAGGACCACCCTCGGCCGCTTCCATTGGCGGAAAGAATCATCAGTCGTTGCTGGCAGCTATTCCTCAAGAATCCAGCCAACTGCAAGCTGGCATATCCAACTGCACCAAAGAAATTTCCGACGTTAAGGTGGCGGTCGATCAGATAAACTCCGACCTTACAACGCGATTGTCGTCTCTGGAGCAGACAATCGGCACGCAGGACTCTCTTATTGAGTCGCTTACAATGAGGCTCGAGGCTCAAGAGAAAAAATATTATTCTTACCGGCTTCACCCCTGGACCAGGCGTATTAAGGGAGGAAATAAACAAATGTTTGTCCTCTAAATTTGCATTGGCTTCATCTAACATCTCTGCCAGGAAGATTCGACGTAATCCGCCAGCTTACTTGGCGGAACTTATGTTAGAGAACGACAAATTTGTGTTGCAATCTACCGGTGTTTACATCAATCCGCACTATACTGACAAGGAGTTTCTTAAAGCCTTTAAGGTCAGGAAAACTCGCTGTGCCGCTTCTGCTAACGACGTGCCCTTTAAAGAATATTGAGGTGCTATAGCCATTAATAATAGCTAGTTCAAATGTACGGATGCTGAACTTGGTTTCAAAACTTCATGCTCTGAATCATCTAAGGGAAGAAGGTCTGCTTCAACTCGCTCGATCTCGACAAGCAGGCTACATGTTATATCCACAATGAATACCGCATCTTTACCGCCAGCAACAATGGACATGACCGAAATCTCCGCACCGAGAAAAACGATTTTTAAACCAACCCAGTCCGCAACAAGATTTCATCGCCTTGTCTTCGACTCCTACTGCCGCATCATCGTCGTTTTTCGATGTCTCAAGCCGTCTTAAAGTAAAAAAATTTTAAGAATAGTTTTTTTGGAACTCTCACGGTTTTTATAATATTAAAAATAATTCTTTATATTACATATTTAAAGTTATAAACTTTTTGGAAACATGGCGCGATCTTCAAATTCCTGCAGAGGAATTTTCTACTGGTTATTCGGTGATTAACTCCCCAGCCCTCCGCTCCAGTAACCTAGATCGCTGCAGCGGAGGTCTTTTATCTTGTTACGTCCCCGTAACTAGCGCGATTATCCTTTTTTTTGTATGCATTCATAAATCCGAAAATTGTCGTAATTGTATGTCGGTATCGGACAAACGAGTCCCTTTTTTTAATATAGCGTTCAGATCACGTAGACGCAGCATGTTAGAACGTATCCGCTTCAAATTAGACTTTCTTTTAATTTGTATTAGTCATAAATCAGAACATGGCTCGCGTTTCCTAAGCCGAGAAACTTTTCTTATAACTATCAAGTTACCGCTTTTTGACTTTTCTAAAAATAAAAGAGAAAACGGGTACGTTCTAAACAGATATCTACTACACCGTATCTTATAACAATAATGTAAAAGCATTAGTTAATGCGTGCTTCCTCCTTGGCCTGTTTCCAAAACCTGTTCAACACACAAATCCACCATTTTCAAAATAGAAGGGGAAAAACTCAAAGCGGGGATAAAACTATGGCCCACAGCTGAACGCCGTTCAAAAAGGGACCAGCGAAAAGAAATAGTAACCATCTCTTTATTTTATTTTCAATAAATAAACAAATGATCCCTCTCCTCTCCTTTCTTGTCGTCACATAGCGGGTAGGCCTGCGAAATCACACCAAGCTTTTCCATATGCGACATAGCGGGTCGGCTTGCGAAATCGCACTTCCTTCCTTTTCGTGACATAGCGGGTAGGCCTGCGAAATCACGCCAACGTTTTCCCTTTGCGATATAGCGGGTCGGCCTGCGAAATCGCATCCTATTTTTATTTTTTTGGCATAGCGGGTAGGCCTGCGAAATCACACCCCCTTCTCTCCTCCCTATTGGACACAGCTTACCGAGATGAAGTCGCCTCTCTCAAGCGACGAATATTCCTGTTATTATTAATTTTTCCTAATAACTGATCTTTTTTTCATTCTAAAAATAGAGACAATATAAATATATATATTTAATTTTAAAGATGCATTCTTAGTGAAATACCTTCCTCACTTTCGATGTTCCAAAGATTTTTAGTATAGCGTTAATTAAATGAACAATATAATTGATTAGTTTTAGAATATTCTTTTCTCATTTTCGCGAGTTCTAAAACAAAAAATGAATATCTAAAAAAAGAAACAAATATTTTTCAGTCAAACGCTGCCGAGGAGGACAAAAGCTTCAGCGCCAAAAATTGACAAAGGTCGTTCACTTTACCCGGGAGGAAAATTGGCGATAGGCTGCTAAAGAATTTTTCCCCCTAATAGAACCTGCCTCACCCCTCTTTCCCCCTCATGCGACAACACCACTTGGTACACCTAAAGAAATATTATCAACCTAGCAAAAAATGAATTAATTTTAGTCAAATAAAGTGTTTCCTTATTTTACCCTTAATCTCGACTTTCCTGTGACATCGGTAGCCCCCGCTCACCTAAAGGACCCAGTAATTCTACTGAGTTACACGCCCTTTTACAATTCAGTTAACATCTCGTTCGAGATATTAACTGGGTTGTAACATCTTTAATTAACCGCAACTTGGACGGTTCGCTTCTCGAACTGTTCTCTAATTGGCTTTTTTATAAATTAAATACGTCCCTGTTTAATACAATTGTTGGCTCTTTTTACTTTCCTGCAAACTCCGACCTAGTACATATGCTCACTTCTCTACAATCTGTTTTAGACTCACAAATTGACCGTCACTCAGTCTGCATCGTCGTTCACATTTATGTTTTCGAATGATATTGCTTTGCTGAATGGCAGCACGACAACTGATTCTCTGGTACATTTTTCTTTTCTAGGTCATAGAGGCTTTAGCGTCGTCGACCTAGTTTGGGTCTCCTCATCGAATTTAATTTTTGTTCACGATTTTGCGACCGGCCATGAACTCTACGGCTCTGACTATCTGCCGATAAAAGTATCACTTTCTCTTACCGAAGATAATGCTATCGCGCAACTTATCGATCAGGTTGCATCAACTCGCCTTGTGACGCGTTATTACAAGCCTCCGGATGAGGATCATAGCGCTTTTATGTTCTATAGAGAACACTTGGCGACTGTCTTATCGAATGCCTGTTTTCTAAAATTAGACGAACTCGACGCATTTTACAATAACACTTTATTTTTAATACGTAACTCAGCGCATTCTTCCGGTTTAGTAAAAGAGATCACCTATAACAACAGCAGCACGCCTACGCGTTTTCTCAAGCCCTGGTTGGACGGGGAGTGTCTCTCGTCAAGGAGGGCGCTTGCACGATCTCTAAGACAAACGAGAGGAGCAGGTTACTCTTCGGCAGAAACAACCACGTTCAAAACAAAAAGAAGGTCATACTCTAACCTTCTAAACCGGAAAAAGTGTTCATACGAGTGTAAGATCTCTAATCGGTTTTCGGTACTCCACAACTCTGCGGACTTCTGGAATACTATACGAAAATTTCGTATGAAACCCGCGGCAAGTTTATCAGATCTCGAATCCTGATTGGAACACATTCTTTATGTCCATTTTTCCGCAAATCGAATCACCTTGAACTATACTTTGGTACATATGACCTTTTGCTGGATTCGCCTTTCACTACATCCGAGTTAAAATAAAGTTTAAGGATTTTGAAGACGGGAAAGGGCCTTTTTCTTCTTCTTTCGCTCTTCAATAAAATCTTTTTGATGGAGACTTTCCCATCGGGCTGGGCAGACGCAACAATTTTCATGCTGCACAAGAAGTGCGCACGTGATAACCCTGTGAATTATCGCTTAATATCCATCACAAATGCACTGAAGAAGATCTTTTCGCAGAATCTCTGCATTCGCCTAACTAAGTGGACTAACATGAATAATATCTTGCCGGAGGGACAATCAGGTTTTCGCAGCGGAAGAAGGACGGAGGATAACATCTTCTCTCTCCTAGCTTCTGCGCAGGTTGTCCTCAGACGAGAGAAAGCGAAGTTATGCAGCGTGTTTGTTGACTGTAAGAGGGCCTTTGACTGTGTCCTGCATGCGTTATTATGGCGAAAATTACTTGATCTTGGGGTTATCGTTAAATTTGTTCAGGTCTCGGGTGTCGAACTTTCTAATGTAACCGCCGGAGTTCTTCAGGGTGAAATTTTAAGTCCTTTACTGTTTATTTTGTATTTATCAGATATGGTTGCCTTTTTTCGTGATATCGGTGCACGTGGGGTGGATGTTACCAGAAATATGGATCTACTCGTGCTTCTTTATAATGATGCATATCCGCCTTTTGATCTTTGTTATAAGCAGAAAATCCTCTCAGTCTATTGCTCTATAAACCGGCTTGTCCTCAACGTAGACAAGACTAAAATTGTTTGTTTCAGACGAGCCGGTCCGCTTGACCATTGCTCGAGGGGCTTCCGCGTCGATGACATCCCGGTCGAGGTTATGAACATCTATAGATTTTTAGGTGTACTTTTCTCCTCTTCAGCCCACGGCGGATGTAATTGTTCGAACTTCGGCTGCAGTATCAGCGATGTTAGCGTTAATTAACTCTGCGCGAACCGATACATAGGACACATACTGGAAACTGTAGAGAGCCATGGCCACTTCTGTTCTCCTGTATACTTCTCATTTCTGGGCACTCCAACATTTGGATAGACTGGAGTCAGTGCAAGTTAACTTTTTTAAAAGGTTTTATATTTCTCCACCTGCCGAGAAATACTTCGGCCTATTTGAGGCGCTTGGAACTTGGAATCCCACCGATCCGCGCGGAGATTCTTAGTAGAGCTTCAAAAAGGCTAACTAGGATCCTGAGGATGCCCGACTTCAAATTATCTAAAATCTTAGTTTTCCGACTAAAAAAATGTCCTCTATCACATCAAAACATGGATCTCGCAACTGGCTGTCTCAGTGCACATCACTCTTGGACGAGTCGGAGGCCGGTGAGTTGTGGCACAATTTTAATGCCGATTTCTAGGTTGCTGCTGGACCGCGACTTGTAGCTAAAGATCTAGTAAGACACTGTAATTCGGACACTTCGCAGATACTAATCTATCGCTAGCTCACGAACTGGACGATTACATTGTATCCGCTTCGCCTTCCCCCGGCTAGCCTTAGAGTGAAAGCTCAAGTCAGGATAACAACAGCCCATGTGTGCTCAATGTTATTTTCCGGTATGTGTTTACGCTAAAACCCGCAACTTCGGTGCTCGCTGTGCAATATGAATGCGCCCAACACACTCTCGCACATCCCTACCTGAATATAATAATGCCCTCTGCTTGCGCCGGTCAGATGGAATTTCGCCAGTTCCTTACCTATACATGGCTCTCGCGCCTGTAGTTAATTGTGTGATCTGAACTGCAGCGAGGATACTGCCTCCGCGAGGGTACTTTACAGATGTGTGAGAGCGACTCATTACAGAAGGGCTTTTCTATTACGTGATTAGCGCGCAAGTTCTACTAAATTTCTTTTGCATTTTTATTAAATTCGCATTATTTTTTTCGTGCGTTAGTACGTTATTTTTGCTTCTCTATATTTCCCTCTATATGCTTATTTTATCTATATTTTCATTACGCCGTTATTTGTTCTGTACTCTTTATCTTTTTCATTTTAATTTGCGTTTCACGACTAAAGCCTGTATAACTATTAAGTTAGCGGAACTCCACTCTCATTAGGAAATGTATCCCCTAACACAGAAAAATAAATACATACAATACATAGAATTCATTTTTGTTACAGTGTGCATAAAATGCTACGTTTACGCATTTTTTGACTTTTTTTACGCACACTCGTAACAAAAAATATTGTTCAAAATTAGAAAAATATTCCTTTGTCGGCCGATACGAAATTCAAAATTGTCATCAACAATCGGTTAGTTCATCGCTGTGCGGCCAATTGAAAAAAAGAAGAAGACAATTTTCTGTGATACATCTCGGTGCTCTGATATGGCACCTTCGTAAGTCATAAATTTAATTACTGAAATATACATTACTATACACTTTCAAATTTAATAATAATGATACAAACCGGACCCTCTAAATTACTCACTTATTTCAATATTTCTGTTGGAAAGTTTTGTATTCGAAAATTCTTTCGTATGGAATGAAACTTTTACACTTATTTAATTTGAAGCTTTCTAGTGGACACAAAATAAAATGACGAATTAACTGAAACTACACTTAAATTGTTTAAACCATTTCGAAGAATACTTGTTTTAAAAAAGTTAATTTACCTTCACATACACAGTTATACTGGTGAGTATGTCGCACGCATTAATTTCTCTCCGCAATCATTTCGATTTCTCACTGTTATTTTTTTTCGCTCTGTGAGAAAAACTGGTCCAGGAGGAGCACGTGTGCTGGCCCATTATTTATCACCGTTTGGTTGAGGTGAAAGTGATTTTAAAGGCCTGTCTGAGTGCTATATTCTTTCTTATAATTTTGGCAACGGACCATGAGACTCGGCATTTTCGGGTGGGACGTCCTACTGCGCTGTGAAGGATGTGGAAATACGTTTCATCGTTCTTGTGCGATTTCGTTTATTCGATGTAAACCCAAAACTTCTTGTTGTGCTTGTTCACTCGGATATTTACTTCGTGACGATCACATCCCCCCTCTATCGATTAGCTTTTCCCCGTGCCTTGTTCTTCTAACACTGCCCCTCTCTTCTTTATCCCTGTCGGCACCTCGTCTTCGGTTGAGTGTGCACGTGTAGAAGATACGCATACTACAACGTCGCCCCTTGTTAAAACAACTCACGCTTCGTCATTATCAATTGACGCCTCGTCGATTGTATCTCACGTTCACACTCCCGCTGAAACGATAAATAATGCTACTGTTTCGATTCCTTCGCACTCAGATTTTCAGACACCGTCAATGCCTGAAAATTGGAATATAATGGATACGAATGATCGACTGTCGGCAATTATGCAACAGTTCCTAAACCAAACGGCCTGTCTAGATCTCATCGCCCATAACATAGCGATGATTTCCGCGGCTACCAGTGTAAATACGCGAGAAATTAGCGACATCAAAAATTTGTGGGCATACGCGCAACCGACTAATGAATTTATTATCCCCGGTATTCCTAATACTTGTGAGCTACCATTAGATGATATTGTTGGCCGTGTATTAGACAAACTGCAGCTCACTCACTATAATAATAATGCCTTTATCATCGGAACTAGAAAAGTTGAGCATAAATCTAATAATAATGTAGACGGTGCAACAGTCTCAACGCAATCTACCTTCTCTATAATTGTTACCTGTCTTTCAGTCGGCTTGCATAATCTAGTCATCGAAAAGAAAAAGAAATTTGAGAAATTAACGCGTATGGATCTATTTCCGGATCTTTTTGCTCGAGATGGCAACATAATTTTCGTTAATGAATTTTTAGCTCGACCGTCTTTCCAATTGCTGCATAGAGCAGGGGAACTAGCCAAACTGCTTATAGGGTCACGTATATGGACCCGAAATGGGAATATATTTTACAGGCGTGATGCTGGCACTCGTGAGGTGCCAATTATAACAGAAGATGATTTGTCACCTCTCGTTCTATCAAAAACCAAACAAACGTTGTAAATACAGAAAATTCTATAAACTCTATTTATGTTTTTCACAGTAATATAAATCCGTTGCGGGCTCACTTTGCCCAAGTTGAACAGTTTATTCAGACCACAAATGTTCATATACTTGCGCTGTCAGAAACTTGGCTGAACCCTCTTTTTTCGTCCAGTGCACTCAGTATTCCGTCATATAACCTAGTGCGGAATGATAGGGCATTGTGGTCCAAGTTAGTAATAAGAATGTTCTAGGTGGAGGAGTAGCGTGCTTCCTTCACGAATCGTTAGTTTATAATGTGTTAGAATCGTCAATTAGTGCGTCTGTAAATGATCCGGAATACCTCATATTAAATGTAAAGTTACCGAAAAATACTGGTATACTATTAGCTATCATATATCGACGGCCTGAAGGTTACATGCTGTCAGGTTTTATAAATAAACTTAATTGTTATATGCCTACGTTAAAAAATATTATTATTACGGGTGATTTCAATTGCGACCTACTGAGCTTTAGCTATAGCTCGAACTACTTTAGGGGTTACGTGCGCGATTATTCACTGTTTTTGGTCCCATTCGGTGCAACACATCATACGTTCCATTCCAACACGCATACACATAAAGATGTGTTTTTGGTTGATTCTCCGACTAAGATTCTCAGTTTCTCGAAGTCAACAACTCCTTTTGTAGCAGGGCACGATATGATAGGTATTGAATACAAAATTGAATGTTTTTCTCATCGGTGTAAGTCGATTAAATTTCGTGATTTCACCAACTGTAATATTCACTCCGTGGAAAGGGATATGAAACGAGTGTTAGAAATAAATTGCCCAGAACTCTATAATCAAGACACGCTGCAAATGCCTTCGATATCGGAAACACTATCCACCTTTTATTCTTCCGTTAATCAAGTTGTAGATGATCACGCGCCATTTGTTACCAAACTCCTCAGGAAAAATTCAGCCCCATGGATCACCAACGATTTAAAGCAGCAAATTAAACGTCGAGAGCATCTCTATTCTAGAGCGAAACGTATTCGTGACAACCTTCTGATGGGACAATATAGAGAGTTACGTAAAACAATTAAATCGTCACTTAAATCTGCTAAAGATGCATACTTATGTAACTTAATCAAAGTCCAAACGAATCAGAACAAATTGTGGGCACTGCTTCGCAAGTTTGGGCTGATTTCTACACCACCCCATACGGCGTTGCAGCATTTCACCCCCGATAAGTTGAAAACTTACTATGCATCGATATCGTCAGTTCATCCAGCTTGCACCGAGTCGCAGCTCAGGCAAATATTACATACTCCTATCAATGAAAATTCGCCAACATTTGCCTTTCCTCTATTACAATCAGATGAAGTTCATAGTGCTCTCCTATCATCATTCTCGAAATCAAAAGGTCTCAATACAGATGGGTTGCAAATTGTCCACCTTAAAAGAATTCTCTTTGTCATTGTAATACCCTTAACCCATTAACGTCCAAACGTCCGAATTTTCTGAATGATTTTCAGCGGCTGTTATTTTGATCAAATCGGTCCTAAAAAAATTTTGGAATAATCATTTCTGACGTGAAATTTTGTGATCTTTCAGAATCTGTCATCAGAATTTTTGAAAAATAAAAACAAATGAAGTTATATTTGTTTATTTAAAAAAAATAACGTTTTTTTCACGAAAAAATCTTCTTCAATTGATATTTTCGCACCGAAATCGGATCGGAAATTGTGTAGGTAGTACAAATCTTGCGTCCATGGACCCTTATCTTCAAAATGGGATGATGAGAACTTTGAAATTCAAGATGGCGACGTCCAATATGGCGGTTCAAAGCCGAAAAAATTAGGCTATTTCGAATTCTGCCGAATATAACAATGTATTTTGATGAGATTTCCATAAAATGTTGTATATTGTTGTATTTTTAGTCGCTGATTTCGAATCTGTTGCCAGATTCCTCAAATTCAAAATGGCGGATCCAATATGGCGGACGAAAATAAACAATATTTTTCAATTTTAGTGAAAATTTGCATATAGGGGTTTTTTGGGTCGCTGATCACGAATCTGTCGTCAGATTTCCCGAATTCAAAATGGCGGATCCAATATGGCGGCCGAAAATAAGCAATATTTTTCGATTTTAGTAGAAATGTGTATATAGGGGTTTTTTGGGTCGCTGATCACGAATCTGTCGTCAGATTTCCCAAATTCAAAATGGCGGATCCAATATGGCGGACGAAAATAAACAATATTTTTCAATTTTAGTGAAAATTTGCATATAGGGGTTTTTTGGGTCGCTGATCACGAATCTGTCGTCAGATTTCCCGAATTCAAAATGGTGGATCCAACATGGCGAACGAAAATAAAAAATATTTTTCGATTTTAGTGGAAATTTGTATATTGGGGTTTTTTGGGTCGCTGATCATGAATATTTCGTCAGATTTCCCGAATTCAAAATCGCGGATCCAATATGGCGATTAAAATTTCGAAAAGTGCCTGGATTTTCGTCAATGAAACGAAATACGTCGATTAGCCGTCGATAATATCTCCGTTGCCCGACTCTTACCGCGAGGAGGTTGACGTAGGAAAGAGTCTTTTTTTTTTGTATTTTATATGATTTTTAACTTTTTTTTTCTATTTTTAATTTTTATATTTTTTTTCATTTTTATAGAAAGTTCTAGTTCCTTATCAGAAGAGAAAATCCTCGATCCCTTTCCACAGTAAATATCGCAATCGAACAAGAATCCGTTGACACTACAAATCGCCCACATTTTTATGCCAAATCGTACAGGTTTATCCTTCATAAACTGTTTCAAAATCGTTCTGCCGTTAAACTTTACCATCATTTCATCTACTGATAAAGCAGAAGAAAAGAAACCGAATTGCATTGAATTTTTCTTAAAAATCTCCAATGCTGTACGTACTCGCCAAGCTCTGTCTTCTGCATTTTTATCATCAGGTTTTGATAATTTTAATTTTGATTTGATAACTTCAAATTTCAGGCGACTCATAGCCGAAGCTATAGGTTCACATGCAAGTAATCGATTACTGGCCCAATAATCTCTTTGAGATTTTCTTGGGTTAAAAATTGAGGTTATAATTATACCTATAAAAATATTTAATTCATCCATTGTAAGATTATAACCATTCAATTTCGTGGCTTCAATTATATGCTCTTTCAACTCTGTTGAAAAGAAACATTCAAATAGCTGAATAAAAGAAGAATTACGAATTTTCATTTCAGCATATGTTGAAATCAAAAGTATATTTTCAGGAACTTCATTACATTTTTTCTCACCGTCTAACCACTCAAATACATGATCTGGCTCCAATTTTAGTTGGTTTTCAGTGTAGTTTCCTAGAACTGTATGATAAGAATTCGTAGGAATATCATATAATGCAGGAGAATGTGAATGATCAACTTCTTGATCGCTGTCAACATTTTCTGGGTCAGAATCAGAATCCGATTCTCCGGAATCATCGTACGAAGGAATTACTCGTACTTCCAGATAATCGTCAGTCTCTTCAGTTTCTACATTTTGCCTACTTTGACGCACTTTTTGACGTTTGGCCTTCGACGCATTCATGTTGTCTTGCATACATCAAGCGAAATAAATGATAATATTCGACGCCCACGCGGCGTCTCATATACGCTGCTGCAACACATTCGATTTGCGTTTAACGCCCTTCCTGAGTCTCGCCACCTATGGACGTCGCGAAGTATCACAACAGTAGATTATGTGGCATGCGAGGTCGCGCGTAGCGTTCCAGACATAATGACGAGTGTTGGAAATAATTAGCAAGGAGGATAATGACATTCCATGTTATATACGATATTTTATGCAACAAATGAATTATTTGACGTGTTACTGGCCTATATAAAGGGACAAAAATATATACCGATATTGACCGATGGAGATTTAGCGGGTAATAATGAGTTCATTATTACCCGCTGAACGCATCGGGCAGTAACGGTTAGTTTTATCTCACTATGTCGGTAAATAAAACAGCAAAATCAGGACTATATAATATACACACACAAATGCACACCTACACGCACACGCACGCACAGGCACACGTACACATGCACGCGCGCGTGCGCGCGCAATTATAAGTAACGTATAATTTCCATAAACAATGAAAAAATATATACAATAAAAATGAAAAAAAAAATATATAAAAATTATAAATAGAAGAAAAAGTTAAAAATGATGTACAATACAACGAAAAATACTCGGATATTGGATCCGCGATTTTGAATTCGGGAAATCTGACGAAATATTCATGATCAGTGACCCAAAAAACCCCAATATACAAATTTTCACTAAAATCGAAAAATATTGTTTATTTTCGTTCGCCATATTGGATCCGCCATTTTGAATTCGGGAAATCTGACGACAGATTCGTGATCAGCGACCCAAAAAACCGCTATATGCAAATTTTCACTAAAATTGAAAAATATTGTTTATTTTCGTCCGCCATATTGGATCCGCCATTTTGAATTTGGGAAATCTGACGACAGATTCGTGATCAGCGACCCAAAAAACCCCTATATGCAAATTTTCACTAAAATTGAAAAATATTGTTTATTTTCGTCCGCCATATTGGATCCGCCATTTTGAATTTGGGAAATCTGACGACAGATTCGTGATCAGCGACCCAAAAAACCCCTATATGCAAATTTTCACTAAAATTGAAAAATATTGTTTATTTTCGTCCGCCATATTGGATCCGCCATTTTGAATTTGGGAAATCTGACGACAGATTCGTGATCAGCGACCCAAAAAACCCCTATATGCAAATTTTCACTAAAATTGAAAAATATTGTTTATTTTCGTCCGCCATATTGGATCCGCCATTTTGAATTTGAGGAATCTGGCAACAGATTCGAAATCAGCGACCAAAAATACAACAATATACAACATTTTATGGAAATCTCATCAAAATACATTGTTATATTCGGCAGAATTCGAAATAGCCTAATTTTTTCGGCTTTGAACCGCCATATTGGACGTCGCCATCTTGAATTTCAAAGTTCTCATCATCCCATTTTGAAGATAAGGGTCCATGGACGCAAGATTTGTACTACCTACACAATTTCCGATCCGATTTCGGTGCGAAAATATCAATTGAAGAAGATTTTTTCGTGAAAAAAACGTTATTTTTTTTAAATAAACAAATATAACTTCTTTTGTTTTTATTTTTCAAAAATTCTGATGACAGATTCTGAAAGATCACAAAATTTCACGTCAGAAATGATTATTCCAAAATTTTTTTAGGACCGATTTGATCAAAATAACAGCCGCTGAAAATCATTCAGAAAATTCGGACGTTTGGACGTTAATGGGTTAACAGCTATCTTTAATTTCAGGGGTCTACCCATCGTTGTGGAAGCTATCTTTTACCATACCACTCAACAAACTTGCACATCCAGCTTCTCTTAGTGATTCGCTTCCGATTGCAAATCCACCGCATATTTCGAAGATACTAGATGCGTTAGTAACTAGAAAAGTAGTTACCTATCTCGAGACGAATAGTCTCCTACATCTAGGACAGTTTGGTTTTCGGAAGCACCACAGCATACAAACAGCCTTACTTAAGCTTACTGATGATATACGTTATGCTATGGAAAAAGGGTTTGTCACCATCCTCGTCCTCCTTGATATTTCTAAAGCGTTTGACTCTCTTAATCACCCGCTAATTTTACAATGCCTTAGATCATTGGGATTTGACGATTTGTCTGTAATCTGGGTTCACTCCTATCTTTCAGCCAGATCGCAAATAATAAGAGGATTGGATGGGCAGTCCTCACGACAGTGTCTCGCCAGCACTGGCGTTGCACAAGGATCTAGTCTTGGACCTATACTTTTCAGCATTGTTATTAATACGCTTTTCTCACAGTTGAGATATTGTAGAGATTCGACAATTGTGTTCACCGACGACACTCAATTCTACCTTTCAACACCCATTAGCCAGTTTATTCAAACTGTTCGCTGCCTTAATAGTGATATTGTGAAGCACGTTGAGTGGACGCAGCAATGCGGTGTAACAATTAGCGAAAAGAAGACCAAAGCAGTTATATTTGGGACAAGAAACAACCTCGCTAAATTGAATACAATGGTATTATCCCCAATTCTGATTAATGACTACGTTGTACCATATGTGAATGAAGTTCGTGACCTTGGTGTTTACCTTTCGTCAGATCTTACATGGAATCGCCACATATCCACTGTTAGCTCTAAAGTCCATTATACACTTCACAGGCTTCGTTTCAGAGGGGCTAGCCTTCTGTCCTCAGTTAAATTGGCCTTGGTCAACGCGTTGATTGTGCCGCACTTAGACTTTGGCTGCTTGTTATTTTCTGATGCATCGGATTATCTAGTCACCAAACTTCGTCGTCTATTGAATTCCGCATTACAGTTTGTTTACCGATTAAGAAGAGATCAATCCATGACACCATTTTGGAAGAAAGCAAACTGGCTTACAATTGAGGATCGCCAGAAATATTACCGTGATGCACTCACCCATCAGGTACTTCATACGTCGCAGCCTAAATATATTCGGGATAGATTTATTCCATGTCAAACTTTCCTATGACAGAGTACTCGTTTGAACTATACGTCTTTCTATCTTCCGACATGTCAAACAAATTATTTCTCAAATTCATTTTGGATAATGGCCATAAGATACTGGAATTTGTTACCATCGAACCAACGGCCTTCGAACCAATCGAACTCAAGAAGCTTTTAAATCAGGCCTCATGTCACACCTAAAACGCCGTGTTTCCAATGCAACATAAATTGATTTAAACCGCGCTAGCATTTATGCAAATTCTTTGGTTTTTTCTTCTTTCTATTTTTTTTAATTACTATGCGTTACTTTTATTACTTTTGATCCTATAAAACAGCGACTTGTGGCGATGGTCCACTAGCGAGCAGGACTACCTAGATTATATATTAAATTTAGTTTTTAAGTTATGTTTGTAACTCTTGTTAATTGTGATTTGTACACGGACCTAATGTCCAGGACAATAATAAATGGCATCAAATCAAATCAAAATCACATTACTACACTGAAAGAATAATCGGATTGGGGGGGGGGGGGGGACATCATAAGCATCGTGCGAGCCCCTGAGTGCTTGTTCCAAATAGGCTCCAATGATTTGACCGAAAGAGCGCGAAGTGGGTCTCAGTTTGTCGCGCTTACTCATGTCACGTTATGTTTCCATGCATGGAGCCACTGTGGCTCCATGAGCGGTGAATTCCTACTTGGTTTTGGGTACTGATCATACTAGATGGGCTCACTTCAACCCACATTCAGTTCAAGATGGCCGCGTAAACTGCATTGTCGAGCTTGGCAGTCGTCATTGAAATATTTTTTTTCTTACAAGTAGTTGTCATATCCGTACTCGATATTTCAGGACTATACGAAAATGTAAATAATTAAATATATTTATAAATGTTACGTGTTTGTATACTTTGTGCTCTTTGTTTTTGACAGATTAACCTATAAATAGTTAACCTTAACCCGTCAAATGAAAACTCCAATTTCCTTTGTATAGTTCCCTTCTATATTAAGTACTAGATAGCAAGGCATGAGTCTCACGCGGGGCTCATATATGAGAGCTCATTTGTGAGTGCGTATATGAGTGCACATGAGACTTCAAGTGAGAGGTTAATGCATTGCGCAAGCGCGAAAAGTCTCCGGTTACTCTCATATAAGAGTTTTTTGTGATTCCATGTATTCCGACAAAGTAAAAGTCCCAACACACAATAATCACACAATATATTGTGCGATAGTATTATTACATTTAATAAATATGTGAAAATAAGTACACCAATCGATATTCTGTAATTTGTATTACATATGTTACACAATATGTCCAAGAAAATGTGAGGGTATATAAAAAATGTAAATATTTTCAATGTATCTGAATGTTTTCTTAAAAATATCCTAAGTCTAGGGAGAGTATTGTATGCCAACGTTTTCAATGCTACTGGATACTTATTGCACTTCAATAGTTTTAAATGCTTACTGAGTTCTTTTAGAAATATTAATAGCAATCGTTGGTTTACATTCTGTTTTTTAATGTTAAAATGATTAATAAATTGAAGCGTATCCCTTGTCGTTTCCGAGATATTTAAAAGTATTAATAATTTTCAGTTTTGAAATTGTTAAACATCCGTTTGTGTGTACGCATAAATTGAATGGAAGCAGTCACCCCTTCAACAATCCCTCAAAATTTGTCAAATTTCGCTTATCATATATTTAAGAATTTTGACATTTTTTAATCAAGCTCAACTCCCTTCTGGTTATTACGAAAAACCTTGGAAAAGTGCATAAAAGCAGTACGACTTTAAAAGAATGCATTGCTTGTACATAAATATCACATTAGCTTTTAGATCGTATTCGGCAGTGGTAGACCAGTGCACGGTGCGCTTGAAAAAAATTAAACCAAAATTCAAAACACTTTAGATTTATTTGTGGATTTTGAAAGTATTATGTTTTCAGATTAAGAAAATCGTAGAATCAAAATCATTCGTGGAAAGCTTTTTCAGATTAACATTATATATGTACATAAATAACATTTTTTTGCCGACTAAAATTAATATTTATTTGTAAGTGAGTATTGATCTATTAAATTATTCTTTATTTTATCAAAATTTACCTTAAATATAAACAAATTATGCGTACTAAATATAGAAATACATTAACGAATAATACAAATAACACAATGACACTGACGAACTGCTGTGGGACATGATACCTACCAAAATATTGGCTAACTTTAAGTAGCAAAACAAAGTACTTGTACCGTAAAAAGAATTATTGAGATATAATTTTCAGATAAATTTCAACTTTAGTCTGAATTAAATTATTTGCTACTGACGATGAAAGCAAACCGTTTTTGGAAATCATCCCACCTCCAGAACTGTATCTCATGATCGGGGTAGTAAATACTCCTTTTGGTCATATAATGAAGGAATGTGAAGCAGAATCATTATCCTGGGCAGAATCTTACTACACGCAACGAGAAATTACTTACGGTTCTCCGGCTTTCAAATGTAATTCTTGTAAAAAACTGCTAGACAACATTGACATTTTGAGAAGACAACCGAAACAAGCCATACTGAAATATGCAGAAGCTTTTAACGATTTCAAAGAAGTTGTCGCTGCTTGTTTTGGAAACAATCTTGAGGAAAATTGCAGAGACTGCATCGAAGCTCTTAGAAAAGCCACTTAAGATGGGAGGTATGTGTAATACTGAAAGTTCACGCGGTTTAATGTAGATTTTGATAAAATAAAGAAAAATTTAATAGATAAGTACTGACTTACAAATATCAATTTTAGTCGACAAAAAAAAGGTTGATAATAAAGAATATTCAAAATCACTTTTCTCAAAAAGCTTTCGATGAATAATTTTAATTCCACGATTTTCGAATCTAAAAACATAATACTTTCAAAATCCACAGGAAAATCTGAATTGTTTTGACTTTTGGTTTAATTTTTTTCAAGGGCACCGTGAGCGGTAAGCGTCGCTCGCTGCAGTACCTTCAAGTTAAGCGGCATACGCCGTGGACTACTACCAGATAGGTGATCCGAATTCTAAATGTAAATTATTGTTTCAGTTTCATTTATAACATTTTTTATTCTTTCCGACCCTTCTTCATTTTGACGATTCTAATCGTAATAATTATTTATTTTGTTTGTGTTCGATTTCGTTTGTTTCTGATGTTATGTTCAACTATTATCAATAATGATAATTTCGATTTCGTTTTTTTGTTGTTGCTGTCAGTGTATCGGCTCAAGGGCAACGTAGATCTTACAAAAAGGTCTATACTAAAAAAATGGCCGCGAATTCCAACGGTTGCGCGTGACTCCAACAATCACAAAAAAAAATGAGACTGAGCGTGAGGCGAACTGTCTCCGACCGAAACGTGTTTCGAACTGGTCTCGACTCGTCCATGCGCGCGCTACTCTGCGGTCGCCCCGATCGGAGCATATCCCTTCTACCGCGTAATTCCTAGGAGACGGGGCATTGGCTCTTTGCCTTTCGGGTAGCTATGGTGGCCCCGGGGACCAAAGGTTCCCGCGCTCACAAGGACTTGCGTCCGGTGTGCCTCTCCGCACTAGCCTGGAGGTCACGGTGCAGGGAACGGGTCAGGTGGATGGTAGGTTTGGCAAATGTTTCTTTCCTATAGGGGCTATTCAGGTAAGGAAGGATTGACAGCCCACAATACATCGAGCCCCAGTCCCCCCTCCGGTTCTCTGTTCTTACGTATCTTTCAATCCACGATTCTACCGCGCACCCCACTCTCAGTCTCATCTCACAACATACATACTCGCATAACGCTTATGTCCGTTACAGTCAGTTTCATGTCTCTTGATGTGCGTTTAATACTAATATGTGAATATATTGTTACTTAGATGTGTTATATCATGTAATGTTACATTATCATTATTTTATGTTTAATGTAATTTCTAAATATTATTTTTAGAAAACATAAAGAAAAATTAAAAAACAAGTTATTAAGGTAAGAAATCTTTCTGAATAAATTTTGACTCTGTCATATGAAATTCGTTAAAATCCTTTTCTTCTTAATTGATAACTTAGGTTTGAAATATTCCAAATTGACTTGTGGAATGTAGAATTTGTACTCCTGGCATTGTCTTTGACATGACATTTACTGGATATATTTGAAAAAATGTAATATTCATTATTTTATAATAATTCTCGAAGAACCGAGAATATTCGTATTTAATTTTGGTGATCGAGAGGACTTATTTATCAAGTCTTGATCTCTTTTTGTTTTATTTAACACTGGTGATCGAGAGGACTTATCTTTCAAGTCTTGATCCTTTTTCGTTTTATTTAATATTGGTGATCGAAAGGACTTACCTTTCAACTCTTGATCTTATTTTGTTTTATTTAATATTGGTGATCGAGATGATTTATTTATCAAGTCTTGATCTCTTTTCGTTTATTTAATATTGGTGATGGAGGGGACTTATTTATCAAGTCTCGATCTCTTTTTGTTTTATTTAATATTGGTGATCGAGAGGACTTATCTATCAGGTCTTGATCAGAGTTATATTCATTATTTTGATTATTATTATTTTTGTTTTCTTATTAAATTGAAGACTTATCAATCAAGTCTTGCTCCGAGTTATTTATTTTTTTTTATTATAATTTTCGTTATTTTCGTTATTTCCGTTACTTTCGATATTTTCGTTATTTTCGTTATTCTCATTATTTTCGTTAGTTTTATTACATTCATTGTTTTCATTATTTCATTATTTTTATTTTTTCAATTAATTTCATTAATTCTATTATTTTTATTATATTCATTGCTTACATTATTTTCAATTTTTTTAATATTTTCAATATTCTCATTATATTCGATATTTTGATTATTTTCATTATATTCATTATTTTGAAACTGAACGTCTCGTATAGTCAGTCGATCGGCTTACGCCCGCTCCGATTCCCCGGCTACTCAAGTATCCGTGGGAGGGTAAGAGTCTGCGTATAGAAAAAAAGATTGCAGTGGCATTTTGGTTAGCGCACCGGGTGTCCCTGTCAAGTACGAGTAGGCAGGCCCCACGTACCAGATAATTAATGAAATTTTATCCTTTCAGGTGGAGTTGCGGTAAGTAACCCTCGGCTCAGAATCGATATTATATTGAGGAAACAATCGTTTGTACCGAATCAAAATTCGGATATTTTGAAGAAAACATCAAAACTGATTTCTGTATACAAGTTAGTTTCTCGAGTCCGATTATTTTTCCATACCTGCACGTTACAGGTGCTTGGAGGTTTTCATAATTTTCAGTTTTAAAATCTTTGTTTTTTTAATTTCATGACCGATGACAGTATAGTGCTTGGCTAGATAAGTTTTGTCGGTTCTATTCTCAGTTTCAAAATCATTGATGACTTCATATCCAATTTCGTAATAGTTGGTTTTGTTTTCTGTTTCATGATCGTTCACAGTGAGGTGCCCAACTTCGTAATTTAGGTTTTGTTCGTCGTTTTATTATCATTGTCGATGTAGCTCTCAGTTTTATAATGATCGTTGGGCATATTCGTGGTTTCATGGTCGTCATCGGTTTTATTCTCTATTTCATGATCACTGTGGTCTTCTTTGCCTGATTCATAGTCATGTTCTTTTTCTAACATGTTTTGTCTGTGTAATTCTTATAAAATTTCTGAGGTTATCTACTTTCTACATGTGATCCATTGTTGCAAATTATGTCCCATATTTTTGCAATGTGTACAATAAATTATTTTTCGGTTTGATTTGTATTGGGTGTAATTTTGTTGGGCAATTTATGAATTTTTGTCCGTTTTGGTTTTGTAATCATTAATATCAGTATCGTTCTCGGTTATGGTATATTCATCATCAGTGTCATTCTCGAATTCATAATCGTCGTCAGTATTGTTTTCGGTTACGTAATCATTGCCTGTATCGTTCTTGTTTTCATAATCTCTGTTAGTTTTATAGTTATGAATGTTTTTGGATTCGTTTTCAGTGTTACAAAACTTGTTCGTTTTATTTTCCTCTTCGTAATTCAGTACATATGTAGGTTTTTTATGTTTAACTTCTTCTTCCAATTTTAGGTCTAAGATCTTCTCGTTTTCCCGTCTTGATAGCTTCATACTATTAAATTCGTGTACTACCTTTGAGATTATTTCTTCTTTGAATTTGTTACATTCTCTCTAGATATGTCCTATACGTTTGCAATGCGTACATTTGATTCTTATTTGTCTTGATAAAATTCTGTACATTGAGATTGATTTCGATTGTTTTGACGATTGCTAGATTGGACGTATTTAAAATTGTCCTGATGATTTCGCGACTTCAAGATAATTTTCGAAATTCAAAGTTTGGGAATTACGTGTTAGACGTTGATCTTGTTGAGAGTTCCGAGGTACTTTTTTGTAGTTTTGTGCTATTTTATCTAGAACTTGAAAATGTTCATAATTTTTTTATTGACATTCATTATAGTTCCAAGGTACTGCGTGAAAATTTTGCGTTTGCATGGTTTGAAATTTGTGCATTTTCTTATTTCGGAGTATCGTAGCTTAGTAATTTAATAGTTAACAGTTATAGTAATTATTGTGTCTAAAATGTTCAAGTTCTTTCAATTCAGGGTATAGAAATACATTTCGTTGATTGCTTTTATAACTTGGTATTTATTATGTATTTTTGTAGGCGACCTACGCATTTGAATAACTATCTATTTGTTTCGTTACGGATCTTTCTACGCACTTTGATGTTATTTATTAATAATTTTCTTTACTTTTCTTATGAATAATTAATTCGGTTGGGAGTTCCGGTATAGACGGTAAGTAGAGCTGTCGTGTCTCTTTTCGCTCCGAATTCTCGTCTGGAATTTTTGCTTAAATTCTGTTTTTGGGAGTTTAAATTTTAGTGGCATTCCTCCAGAGCGGCCCGGACTACGTTTGATTAGTATTATTTGAGTGTCCGAGTCTTTATTCTGGAAAAAATTCAAGCTTTTTACCTCGGCATTTACTAAAGTGACAGTTGACTCTGCACCGGCTCTCGTGATGACGTCACACGTTTCGTGAGGTATTGACGGACCAATCATTAGTCACATTGCGTCGAAGGAAAGGAATTTGAAAGAGCGGACGGTTTTTTGGTGCCTGGAACTAAAGAAGCTTTATAGCAGAATCAAATATCCAAGAGGAGGGTGATATCGGAGCTGTCTGTCTTCCAAGACCACGGAATTTTCTCGGACAGTCGTTATCGCTTAGTTGTGCCTCGTCCCATCGGTGAGTTTATTCCATGCATGTGTGCGGCCCACTACAGGCTTAGAGCGTTCTAGTTGCGGGCTCATTCGGTGGTTGTTCGGTTATCACAGATGCTGGACGGCAGCACCTCTCGGACCTCATACCTGAAGCACGCCGGTAATTAACTGGCGATTACAGCGTGCATAAACGGTCACCAGGAGTCAGGGGCTCTCGAGCGCGCTTCGGCTAATTAACTCATGCCGGACATTAGTCCGATTTGCAACGAATCTCAAACGCTTGCCCTCCCAGCGGACGCTGCTGCTGGCGAAAAACAAGAGCGTTCATCAGCAATCCTGTGCCCGCCCGTTTTTTGCGGTCGCCAGTCAACAGCGACTAGGCGGAAAGCGCTCCGCACGAACAGCTGCAGCGCATTGGAAGATTTTGGTTAGGCCAAACGCAAACGAGATTGCCAATCTGTCACAGACGACCTTAACGACTCACCGCTACCACGACAACGGAAGTTTTCGCTTCCTCGAGGCGCTGAAAGCTCTCCACAAACCGCAACTTAGACCATGTCTGATATTACCGCGCTGCAACTCACCCTCGAAGCGCTGCAACAGTCGCTTCTTGCAGCGTTGAAAAGCTAATCAAATCGTGTTACCGATTCATTGCAAGCCAGTATTAACCGCTGCACAAACGAAATATCAGCAGGGAAACTAACAGTGGATCAGATTAATTCTGATCTCACGAATCGCCTGTTATCGCGAGAAGAAAAAATAGTTTCGCAAGACTCCATTATAAAAACACTTGCGGCCAGACTCGAGGCGTAAGAAAAAATCAATAAACGAAAAAACATTATTCTGACTGGATTTACTCCTGGCCCAGGCTCTCTAAGGGATGAAATTTACAAATTTTTGGTCTGGAAGTTCCCGTTAGCCTCAACGCTTGCAGCCGCCAGACAGATCCGGTCAAATTCGCCAGCCTATTTAGCGGAATTAATGCTGGAAGATGACAAATTTTTAATCTTAATGTCTAAGAAAACGGCGCAACGGTCATCGGAAGTATATATTAACCCTGTTTACACCGACACGGGGCGTTTCATGGCATGTAAGGTCAGAGAAGCTAGTCGAACAGCTTCTGTTTCAGGCTCATTCTTCAGGAGAAGAGGTGACGCTATAGCCATCAATAACATATTGCTCAAATGGTCGAAGGCGGACCAAGATTTCAAATCCCCGTGATCGGATCCATCGCTGGGAAGAAAATCTGCCTCTCTCGCTCTACACCCGCAAAACGTAGACAGGACATCCCTCGATCGAATTGCACAAACGCAACATCCATGGACACTGATACATCTACTTCAACCGAAAATGTGTTTTTTCAAATCGTCCCCGTCCGCAGCTAGATGCCATCGTCTTCTGCTGTGGCGCCATCACCGCTCTTTAGTTTTAACTCGTTGAACAGTAATAATTTATTAAAAACAATCTTTTAGAATGCTCGAGGTTTTATAATATTAAAAATAACAATTTTTATTCCGCATAAAAAATTTCAAATTTTTCAGAAACCTGGCGCGGCTCCGAAATTCGCACAGAGGATCTGTCTGCTCTGTGATTCATTCACCAGCCGCCCGCCTCAGTAACTTTGGCCGATGTAGTGGGGGCCTTTTATCCTTAATCAGCCCCAATTTCACTTTTTCGCGTCTTGATTTGTCTCCCCACTGGCTTTTTTACAAATTAAATTTGTTCCCACTCATTCTAATTATCGGGTATTTTTATTTTCCGCCAAACTCCGACTTAGAACCTTTGCTTTCTTCATTACAACTCGTCTTAGACTCCCTAATTGACCAGTACTCAGACTGCATTTTTATCTTGGGAGGCGTCCTTAAATCTCGAGTTGGGCCCTCAGACTTTTTTACCGATCTTCCTCCAGTTTTTGATGACGCTACTGTGCAAGTTCAATGGCGATCTCACGATGTGACATTCAATCGTCACGTTTCCCTTCTGTCTGATTTTATGTCTGTTAATAATATCGTCTTATTAAATGGTTGGACGCCGAGCGACTCTCCGGCTCATTTAGCTTCCTCGGACAGAGGGGCTTCAGCGTTGTTGATCTGGTTTGGGTTTCGGTATCACACTTGCCGTATGTTCATGATCTTACGGTCGGCGACGATGTTTTCGGCTCTGATCATCTGCCGATAACAGTGGTACTCTATCTATCCGAAGATAGACCTCCCACGTAGCCAAATGTCGGTGCTACAGTAATTCAAACCATGAGACGTTATCAACGGCCCCCGGACGGGGCAGACAGCGCTTTTGCGATTTATCGAGAACAATTAGCAATTACAAAATATCAGCTTATTGGAATCTGATGAACCCGACTTAATTTATAACCGCGCATAGGGGGCGCACGAGAGTTTGACTAAAAAAAATCGCTGCCTCGTCAGTTATCAGCCGATTTTTATGAATTTTTTTTTTAATGTTCATAAAAGCTTCTACTTTGTGGATCCATTGCTACATTTTGCGATTTAATCATGACCTGGAAGCTAGCAGCAAATTATCCCGTGGGCTGATCGGGCAGGATGTTACTACTTAAACATATACGTATTAAATTTATTATTGAGGTATATTACTGGAGATAAAATAAGGATTCATGGGAAATAATAGTTCAAATTTCATATCACTATCCAGAATAATAATCGTGAAGGCACTTGAAGGCACGCGTTTAATAATTATACTTTTATGCTGATTAAACGAATTTGAAATTTGGAACTTTAAAAATAAACGATTATCGAAATTTCTTGTATGCTTTTAATCAATGTTTCCAAATTTACCTAGCTATTACCTAGCTATGAAAACAAATATGATAAAAATTACCCCCCGAAAGTGGAAACCTCCTTTCATCAGTTTGGGAATTCGTTACTCTATACATGTACATAGCGCAATTTTAACAAAGTTATGTATTTCACGTTATAAAATTTCGAACAGAGTATTTCTATTTCTTAATTTCTACGATAAAATAAAGTAATTATAGTCGGTGCAACCCTTTTCATAAAAGAATCCCCTTACTGTAGATACATATAGTGTGGTTATCAAACATTTGTTGATATTTTTCGTTACCCTTAACTTAGATTCAGAATTTTTTCTTGATTCTTCATTTCTTTGATGACAGTCAGCCACTGAAATTATTTCAACTCCTTATTATTAAGGATCGCTATATGTGTACAGAGTAAGGGGATCACATTACTGATAAGATATTCAAAAAAGTAGAGTGTATTTATTTTCTCAGAAAAATGAAGAATCGGGAATAAACTTCTGGTTTTAAGTAAAAGATATCGAGAAAAACATGATTTTCACAAATTTCCGCTACAAATATATAAAGTAAAGAGTTCTTCAACTGTTATTATGCTTTTGAGGAGTGGAGGGGAATCATTGTTATCGATTCCGTTAGCCGTCCTAACAAATAAATGAACCCGGAAATACACAAATATATGTACATACACTGAAAAAGAAATTTCGGTCGTAAAGCAATACCTTATACTGTTAATGTTTTGAGAATGTGTAATAACTGTTAGACATTTATAAAGTATATTATTTCTTACGTACCATGTTTCAATGAATTTATATTGCACCAAAGGAGGCCTTAAAAGAAAACTGAAACAGCTAAAATCAATTTTATTTTCTAGTGTGGTGCTGGCAGCAAAATACAAACATATTGCTGTAAGAACCAAACTTTATTTTCAGTGTATATATATATATATATATCGGGCATTCCACGTCAACCGGATCACTTGGCTGGCCAAAATTCATTACCGCCAAAAAAATTGTTTCAGGGCTTAAAATTTAGCTCAGTATATCTACTTTTAATTTCCGTGTGGTATTTTTGAAAATTCAAAATGACGGCTCCAATACGGTGCTTAAAAAGACCACACTTTTGAAAACGAGAGCAAAAACCTTTCATACAGTTTTTTGTGCCCAAGAAAAATACCATTTTAGAATTTAGTTCTTTGTTATTGGATGCTCCAATTACGAATCTCGTATCAGAATTTTGAAATTCAAAATGGAGGATCCAATGTGGCGGATGAATTTTTAAAAAGTGATGGGGCGTGGTTGAAACCTGTTCCTCGGGGAGTTTTGGGGTCGTACAATACGAATCTGGTGGATGACAATGCTAAATTAAAAATTGTATAGTACCAAAATAATGTCGAAAATCGGTTAAACATAGAATAGCTTACCTCTAGTAGGGGTATAGTGTTATAATATGAGTATGAACACAAGTCGTTTAATGAATTATTGCAACCTTCGGATTTAAGAAGTTACGACCTCTGAACCGTATATGTAACAGCTGTTGCCATCGCCAGGAGGAACTATTACCCGTAAAGTTAGATTGTCGTGTTTCTCTTCCGACATTTCCCGCAGCTCTTGAAGTGATGTTGATTTTGTATCGTCAATTCGGAGCGAGTTTCGTTTTCGATGCAGATGCATCTAAAAATCATGCCCTTCTTAGCATTACCCAGGATGAACGACGCGGACGTGATGGGGTTCTCATCCCATTGGGGTGCTTTTTGAAAGTGAGTCCCCTTGCCTCTCACGAATTGGGGTGCTTTTTGGAAGTGAGTCCCCTTGCCTCTCACAAAAGGAAGAATCATGTTAATCATATAATTTAAAAAAAGGAAAAAGTAATCGAACATTGTCATAAGCTCTGAAAAACCCGTCTGCTAAACGTTTACAATAAAAATCATTTCTGGATTTCTTATCTGCGAATCGACTTACTTCACAGTAATTTCTCGAAAAACTTCGCATTCGTTGTACAAAATGCAGCACAAGGGTTTCATTACAACAACGACCAATGTACGGTTCATCCTGTCGTTTTCTACTACATATCAGAAGGTACAATAATCCATTTTAGTAATATATTATTATCAAACAGCTTGACTCATGATACATCTGTCGTGTATGTAATGCAACAAACTATTATTCCTGAAATAAAAAAAGTGTGCCCACGCGTACAACATGTAATTTATGTTACCGATAGTGCGGTACAATATTATAAAAATAGATTCCGAATGAGTAATCTCATGTATCACAAAATCGATTTCGGCATTGAAGCTGAATGGCATTTTCATGCGACAGCGCATGGAAAAGGAGCATGCGATGGTATTGGCGCGACTTTAAAAAGGGAAGCAACGCGTGCTAGTCTTCAGGCCGAACAACATCTGCGTCTGCGTCATACCACAAAATTTTAAAAGCTTAATTGATGCCGCACATTCGAACGAATTGACTGAAGATTTGGCATATTCCAAATAAGAATCTTAATCTTCCAAAAAGGAACAAGTTTCAACAACGCCCAATCACTTTTCAAAAATTCATCCGCTATATTGGATCCACCAATTTGAATCTTTAAAATCTAAGTTCAGAATCGTATTCTGCGACCCCGAAAACCCCCGAGAAACAAGTTTCAGCAACATCCGATCACTTTTTACAAATTCATCCGCCATATTGGATCCGCCATTTTGAATTTCAAAATTCTGATACGAGATTCGTAATTGGAGCATCCAATAACAAACAACTAAATTCCAAATGGTATTTTTCTTGGGCACAAAAAACTGTAAGGACAAGGACAAAGGACAAAGGACAGGTTATTTCCCCCGCGTTAATGACGATTTGTCTATTTGCGGGTCGGCTCTCGGGTGGAGAGGTACAGGACAGAGACAGACAGTACAATGACAGAACTAGGCATATACAACACAACACCCACCCAGAGCCAGTCCCCCCTACCCCAATATCGGTGCCACCAGCAGATTCGGCGGTCTGTGCCTTAGCGAGTACGACGCGGGGCTTATCCCCTCTTTATCCGAGATAAGACCCACGACGTACCGACCGCGGATAAGACGCTGACAGTACCGATAACTGCCGACGGGGGTCGGCAGCGGTCCCAAATTCGTACCTTCGCCCAGCAAAGTTCCCCGGTTATTCCACACTGGTCATAAGCAGAGAAAATTGCAGGACGGGGATTCGAACTCGGGCCCTTCGCGACGTTCAGTTCGGGCGGACTAAGACTGACGCCTTAGCCCGCACGACCATCAAAATTCTGATACGAGATTCGTAATTGGAGCATCCAATAACAAACAACTAAATTCTAAAATGGTATTTTTCTTGGGCACAAAAAACTGTATGAAAGGTTTTTACTCCCGTTTTCAAAAGTGTGGTCTTTTTAAGCACCGTATTGGAGCCGCCATTTTGAATTTTCAAAAATACCAGACGGAAATTAAAAGTAGATATACTGAGCTAAATTTTAAGCCCTGAAACAATTTTTTGGCGGTAATGAATTTTGGCCAGCCAGGTGATCCGGTTGACGTGGAATGCCCGATATATACAGGGTGTACGAAAAGTCCCGGGACGGTTGAATAACTTTCGAAAGAATAAAAATTTCAAAAATCGCCGAAACACGTGATTCGATTTTTCAAACAAGCTATCTTTTGAGGGGGGGTTTCGGCCCCCCCAACCTCAAGGGGGGCGGGGGCACGAGGGGGGCCAAAAATCTTAAATGGCAATATGGTTTGAGTGGGGGCTCATTTGAAAGGTATTTTCGAGATGAAATCAGATCACTGGTCATAGAGGGCGCTGCGATCATTTTTCGCAGATATTTTTGACTTTTTTCAGATCTTAGACGTACTAACGTTTGAAAAAATGAAAATTTCGAAGTCGCCGAATCGTGTAATTCAATATTCTTAAAAAACTTAAAAAACTTAAAAAACTTAAAATCGTGTAAAACAATATTCTTAAACGGGTGTCAACCCGTTTCTGAACGTTACATTGAAAAGCTCTTTTACTTGTATCTCTCCGAAAAATGATCGCAGCGCCCTCTATGACCAGTGATCTGAATTCGTCTCGAAAATACCTTTCAAATGAGCCCCCACTCAAACCATGTTGCCATTTAAGATTTTTGGCCCCTCTCGTGCCCCCCGCCCCCCTTGAGGTTGGGGGGCCGAAACCCCCTCTCAAAAGATTGCTTGTTTGAAAAATCGAATCACCTATTTCGGGGATTTTTGAAATTTTTATTCTTTCGAAAGTTATTCAACCGTCCCGGGACTTTTCGTACACCCTGTATATATATACATACAGGGTGATCCAAAAGTCCCGGAACAGCAAAATATCTCAGCGGGAGTGCATTTTCGGGGAATATGTTTTAGACAAAAGTTTAAGGATTTTTCCCTGGCTATTTAATGGCGATATTGAATTTGACCTTGAACATGACCTTGAAGGTTATTTCAAGGTCAAGTTAATTTTTTTAAATGGGAACCCCTATTTTTTTTCACGGATTCGGAAAGAGCACAAAATTTTACGTCCGAATATGCTATGGCCGTTTTTTTCGGCAAGGTCATTTCAAGGTGAAACTTAAAACTCCCGTGACGGCGAAATATCTCAGAGGGTGTGCATTTCTTTGGAAATTGTTTCAGACAAAAGTTTATGGATTTTTCCCGGGCTATTTAATGGTAGCACAGAATTTGACCTTGAACATAACCTTCAAGGTTATTTCAAGGTCAAGTTTGTTTTTTTTAATGGAAACTGCTATTTTTTTTCACGGATTCGGAGAGAGCACAAAATTTTACGTCCAAATATGCTATGGCCGTTTTTTTCGGCAATGTCATTTCAAGGCCAAACTTAAAACTCCCGGAACAGCGAATTAACTCAGCAAGAGGTCATTTTCGGGTAAAATGTTTCAGACAAAAGTTTCAGGATTTTTTCCGGGATATTTAATGCTAGCATAAAATTTGACCTTGAAAATTACCTTGAAGATTATTCTCAGGTCAAGATTATTTTTTTTTTTAATTGGAACCCCGTTTCATTTTCTTAACGAAGTTATGAGGATCTTCCGGTATTGAGAGTGGTTAAATTCATTTTGTTCAGTCGATGCTATTACTGGACGATCTGCTCTAGGGAGATCCTTTACAGTGCCGTAAACTTCGAAACAATTTATTGTTCTGCCAAAAGTCGATTTAGGAATCAGTTCCTGTCCCTCGCTTGTCCTCTAATTTTGTAAATAGAATAATAAACTGCTTAAAAAAAGTGTATACATACATCTTACGCAACACTTGTGCAAAGTGAACTTGGGCGCGCGAACAGCGACAGAGAGCACGAATCACCAGCGAAGTAAATAAACAACATACATTCACATTGAATTTATACATACGTGTACAGTCTTATAAGGTTACATTTTGGTCTTAACTTTATCGTTTTGTGAGATACATGGATTTCCTATCTAAACGCCTTTCCTATCTAAACGTATTAAGCATCATTTCAGTAACAAAATACATACGTATATTTCGTACAAAGAGCAATGGCTGCGCTAAGTGAACGAGAAAGAATAACCATTCTCATGATGAGAGGCTGGGGTGATAACCAGCGATCTTTAGAGAATGTGCGAACCTTATTTAACGCATCATTTAGAGAGGGACGAGAACCGATTTCTAAATCTACTGTTAGCAGAACAATAAATCGTTTTGAAGTTCACGGTACTGTGAAGGATCTCCCAAGAGCAGGTCGTCCAGTAACAGCATCAACTGAAGAAAATGAGTTGAATGTCGCGCTGTCAATAACGGAAGATCCTCATACTTCCATCAGGAAAGTTAAACAGCAGCACGACTTATGTTACGGTACAGTACAACGGATCTTAACTAAAAACTTAAAATTTCACCCATACAAAGTTAGACTCGTACAACAATTGAATGAAGACGATCCTGATAGACGCCTACAGTTTGCGGAATTAATGATGAATCGAATAAATGCTGATGCCGGTTTCTTGAATCGCATCGTATTTTCTGATGAAGCTACATTCTTCTTAAATGGGGCAATCAATAGACATAACATGTCTTATTGGAGTGAAACCAATCCTAATTGGATGGTCGATAGTCGTTCTACTCAATATCCTGAAAAAGTAAACGTATGGGCAGGTATTATAAACAATGCGGTAGTTGGGCCCTTCTTCATCGAGGGTACCCTTACTGGTCAAAAATACCACGATATGTTGAGGGACGACATCATCCCTGCTATTCAGGTTATTGTAGGCGAGGATTTCGATCAGACTTGGTTTCAGCAAGATGGTGCCGAACCCCATTATGCAACAGATGTTCGCAATTATTTGAGTGATGTATTCGCAGAACGGTGGATAGGTCGAAGGGGTGTAATAGAATGGCCACCAAGATCTCCGGATCTTACGCCCCTTGACTATTTTCTATGGGGTTATCTCAAAGATAGAGTGTATCGAACGAAACCGGTGAATATTGAGGAAGTAAAACAACGAATACGGGATGAGATCGCGGCTATAGAACCAGATATGATTAAAAAAGTCGTATCGACTTTTTATACTCGCTTGGGATATTGCCAAGAAGTTCATGGCAATCACTTTGAGCATAAGCTTTAGTAAGATACAAAATTTCATCAAAATCTTAGTATACCCATCTTGCCTTAACTATCTGGGGACACCCACACACACACACACGCACACGCACACGCACACGCACACGCACACGCACAGGTGACGGCGAGGGGAACCACCTGAACAAAGCACCCCGAAGAGGTGTAAACCCGACCGTGCTACCTCCACGCGGTACATCCTGGGTAATGCTAAAGCCGGCGGTAGCATTGGAAACAATGTAAAAATGTTACCCATACATACGGTATTTATAAACGTATCAGATGTAAAAAAAAAATGTATATTTTTATCCGGGAACAATGATAATGCATTGCACTCTGGAAACTCTGGAAACATTACGAAAATAAAACGGGGTTCCAATTAAAAAAAAATAGTCTTGAGCTTAGAATAAGCCTCAAGGTAATTTTCAAGGTTAAATTCAATGGTGCCTCTTGCTGAGTTAATTCGCTGTTCCGGGAGTTTTAAGTTTGGCCTTGAAATGACATTGCCGAAAAAAACGGCCATAGCATATTTGGACGTAAAATTTTGTGCTCTCTGCGAATCCGTGAAAAAAAATAGCAGTTTCCATTAAAAAAAACAAACTTGACCTTGAAATAACCTTCAAGGTCATGTTCAAGGTCAAATTCTGTGCTACCATTAAATATCCCAGGAAAAATCCTTAAACTTTTGTCTGAAACAATTTCCAAAGAAATTCACACCCTCTGAGATATTTCGCCGTTACGGGAGTTTTAAGTTTCACCTTGAAATGACCTTGCCGGAAAAATCGATCATATCATACTCGGACGTAGAATTTCCCGCTCTTTCAGAATCCATGAAGAAAAATAGGGGTTCCCATTTAAAAAAATTAACTTGACCTTGAAATAACCTTCAAGATCATGTTCAAGGTCAAATTCAATATCGCCATTAAATAGCCAGGGAAAAATCCTGAAACATTTTCCTCGAAAATGCACTCCCGCTGAGATATTTTGCTGTTCCGGGACTTTTGGATCACCCTGTATATAGATACACTGAAAAAAAGGATATATATATAAATATATATTTAATTAAATATATACTTACATATACATGTGTGTGGAAAGGGGGGAGGGGTATGAGCTGCTACACTTATATAAACATACACTCTAAAATTCTTAAAGTGAAAATTCAGAAAATTCACTGTAGTACAGTGAAATGTCACTGTATAACAGTACCAATTGGACCACTTTAACAGAGAGTGGTCCGATTTTCACCGTAATCCAGTGAGTTTTCACTTGAAAAATTTTCGAGTGAATGAATAGTAAATTGAGCCGTAAGGTCCTATACAACACCTATAAAACTATATGAATACTTGAACTTCAAATTCTTATGCCCATAAAACCAGGTTAAAAAATAATGAAATATAATTTTAGCTTTAGCTACTTACACTTACATAACGGTATGAATATTAATTTGCCCTGTAAGGTACTACACCTATACAAACATACGAAAAATAATTGGAACTTTAAATTTCTACACTTATATAACCGTGTGAAAATCAGTTTCTACTCTACCCACACGGCACGTAATATCACAGAAATATCAGAGTAACACTATAATTCCGGTAATGTTACAGTATGATATTACAGTTATACTGCAGTAATGCCACTGTAACCCGAAATGTCTGCCCTTAGTAATATTATAGTGAGATATTATAGTTATGTTACAGCAATATCTCCGTAATATATACAATAATGGAATGTTTCTCGGCACAAGCGGTCACTATAACATGAGATAATAAAAATATAAAAAAAAAAAATAAAACAATATGAAATATTATAAACTAAAGCCATCTATTATGATAACTTTAGTATAAGAATTGAACGTTTCGTCGTTGGATGTGCGCCGGACTCCTCAGTAAGGTTCCGTAACATCCATTCTTAGACGATCAAAAAAATCGTTTCTTTTAAAAGAAGCAAAAAACTTTCAGCATCCGAATCTGGATGACACAAAACGTATATAACAGTTTATTCGTATCAAAAGACGCACAACACAGGGCGACATTTGAACGATACAAATTTCGTTCAAAGCCGCGCTATGCGAATAACGTCTTTAACCTCAATAATAAATTTAATACGTATATGTTTAAGTAGTAACATCCTGCCTGATCAGCCCACGGGATAATTTGCTGCTAGCTTCCAGGTCATGATTAAATCGCAAAATGTAGCAACGGATCCACAAAGTAGAAGCTATTATGAACATTTAAAAAAAAAATTCATAAAAATCGGCTGAGAATTGACGAGGCAGCGATTTTTGTTAGTCAAACTCTCGTGCGCCCCCTATCCTTGAGGCATTACTTCGAGGAAGGCAGCCTAAGCCCCGAGAGACTCTTCGCCGATATCATAGCAGATGACGGATTGGTGATGGTATTTCTATCCGTCGCTCCTCGTTTTTGCTTATAGCACTCAGCTTCTCCACGATGGACGTGGCGAGTGGCTTCTTGTGAGAGTAGCAGGACCCTAGCCAATCGCTCGGGTGTTATTGGGTCTTTTCCAAATTTCTGCAGCGGTTTTCGCTCCTATGCGAACCGTGGACAGTGGAAGATGGCGTATTCCACGTCCTCGTCCACGCCACGGCACACCGGGCACTCCGCGTTTTCGTAAACGCGGATTCAATGGAGGTAGCTGCGGAAGCAGCCGAGCCCATTAAGTACCTGGGTCAGATGAAATGTGACGAATCCGTGGTCTCTGCATATCCACTTCGCCACATTCGGGATGAGGCGGTGGGTCCAGCGCCCTTTGGCTGCCGAGTCCCATCGTTGCTGCCACTCGGCAAGTAATCTTTCGGACCATTTGCCTTAGCCTCCCGAGACATATGCCAGTTCTTGGTCTATGCTCCTAACTTCACGGTACTTTTCGGCCCTCTCAGCTGCCATTAGATCTATGGGAGGGAACCCCGAGATCACTGAGAGGGCAATGTCGGACACGGTACGATACGCTCGAGCCACTCTTAGCGCTATTGTCCTGCAGGCCCGTTGGCAAATGGCTCCATAGCTTTTCTTGCTTGCAATGGCGTTCCCCCAGACGGGGGCTCCGTAAAGAATTACAGAGCTCACCACTGAAGCAAGGAGGGATCGACGGTGTAGTTTTGGTCCCCCTATATTGGGCATAATATACCCCAGTACGAGAGCCACTTTTAGCGCTTTTGTGCCTGCATACTGCAGATGTTCTTTGAACGACAATCGGGCGTTGAGCATAAAACCAAGGTATTTAATGGTGTCCTTCGTTCTGATCCTCTTATCTTCGACCGTGAAGGTAGCGTACATTCTCTTCTTAGTACGAGAGATGAGCACCGCCTCCGTTTTCTCAGCCGCCAAGCAGAGTCCGTGGTTTTTCAACCACTATGACGCTAGCTACCACCTGAATAGCGTCATCTCTGAGGTATTGGACCTCCTTTATCTTTTTTGTGACGACGATAAGTGCAACGCCGTCGGCAAAGTCTACCATAGTTACCCCTTCTGGAAGTGATTGTTTGAGCAATCCGTCATACATGACGTTCCAGAGCAAGGGACCTAGGACTGAACCCTGCGGCACACCTCCTGTGATGTTGTGGGAGCGCCTGCCGTCATCGGTGTCATAAAACAGGGTCCGGTCTGACAGGTAGCTAGAGATGACCCTTCTAAGGTAAATTGGTACTTTGAGTTCTTCTAAGGCTAGCATGATGCAGTCCCATCGGGCCGAGTTAAAGGCGTTCTGGGTATCAAGCGGGATGATGGCACACATTCGCCTGGTATTCCGACTGCCACTGATGGCGTTAGCGGCTAACGTCTTCACCCGTTCGACTGCATCAATGGTTGAGCGACCCTTCCTGAAGCCGAACTGATTGCCGGAAAGACCTCCAACTTTATCGATGGCTGCTTCGAGCCTGGCACATATTATCCGCTCGTACAGCTTCCCGAGAATGTCCAGCGTACAAAGTGGTCGGTGTGCGGATGGTTCGTCCAAGGGTTTAGAATCCTTGTACAGCAGCACCAACCTTTGTTGTTTCCATTGCACCGGGAAGCATCCATCTTTTAGACATGCGGTAAATGTTTTCAGAAAGTTACCTGGGACATCCAGCGCTGCGATCTTAACCGCCAGACCCGGGATTCTATCTATTCCCGGAGCTTTGCGTGCAGATATCCTCTTAGCGGCCATCCTCAATTCGGTTTCAGTGACGGCTGGTGGCTCGACTGCACCAGGTTCTGCCAACAGACCAGTACCGGTGGATCGTTCCTGATGTTCTGGGAACAGATGGTGGATTACTCTGTGGAGGAAGTGTGGGCAAGATGGAGCATTCATTCCCTCGGGCTTGGTCTTCCTCATGACCGTTTTATACGGACGGCCCCAAGGGTCCCAGTCTACCTCCTCGCAGAATTCCTGCCAGCACTTTTTTTTCGCCATCTTAATGGCAGCTTTAAGCTTCTTCCTCTTTTCTTCGTAGGCCGCAGTTAGTTGTTGCTACTGCGGTTTATCAAGAGCTCTCAAGTGCAGTCTCCTGGCTCTAAGACACTCTCGCCGGATAGCTGCAATGTCCTCGTTTCACCAGTATACTGGCGGTCTGCCGCGTGGATTTGATGTTGCGGCCATGGAGACATCGCAAGCCGATGATATGGCCTAGGAGAGGCTTTGAGCCCTTTCTTCGGATGTTCCCTCCAACACTGTATTCTCGAGTGAGCAGATAAACATCTCAGGATCTAATGTTGAAGTTGCCTATCTCTCTTTTTCTCCTTCCCTGCTGTTCCGCGCTGGCTTTTTGGTTTGCTGGAGTTGAAACACCACAGCATGATGGTCGCTTGCCGTGTATCGGTCGCTAACTTTCCATTCGTGACCCTCCTTCATCAATTTAGGGTCGATGAAGGTAAGATCAACCACGAATGCCTTATCGCCTTTGGTGTAGGTTGGCTTGGCTCCGACGTTAGTGATCTCGAGCTCCAGCGTGGCAAAGGCCTCGAGTAGGGCGCGGCCGCGTTGGTTAGTCTTCGCGCTGCCCCACTCTATTGACCAAGCGTTAAAATCTCCCCCGATTACTACTGGTAGTCGGGAGGTCTTAGCACTTTCAGCAATGTCGTCCAGGGACCCTAGGAATTCTTCGAAGGTGTTGCTGAGTGGAAGGTGGCATCTGTATAATCTTATTCCAGCCACCTCCACCCATGTAAATTTCGGTAAGGGGGTGACCATCCTGTTGGATATGTGAACATTTCCACAGACCCAGATGGCCGCCTTGATGGTAGTGTCCCTTACCCACTTTGAATCCTCGAGGTCCCTGCACTACTCACTAATGATGGCAATATCGGCCTTTTCCTCTCTGTCCAGCTGGAACAGCTCTGGGCCACGGCACAGTGGTTGAGGTTAAGCTAGGGTACCTTAGCCATTGCTGTTCGGTACTCCGTCCTCTTGTTTAGGCTGATGTTTAGCCGCACAGTCCACTATTTTGTGGCCCTCTTTACCACATCGGAAGCACTGAGCTGACTGGTCGACTGAGCTCTTGCAGTTCGTTACCATATGCCCGATCTCATGACATCTGTAGCACCGAAGAGGTATTTCTATGAGCCGTACTCGGAAATTCACCCAACCAACTCTCAGCCGGCCAGTGGCTTCTCAGCTACTGAGGCGGAGAGTCATACTGTGGCTGCTTGTGTGCCGCAGTACGCGCCCCTAAGTTTAATGCACTTTGGAGCCACACTTTCCAGGCCGGCGGCAGAGGCGAGGGCGAGTGCCACCGCGTCTGCGGTTGTGGCCTCGTCCACGTCCGTGATCTTTATGCATTCTATTTGGATCAGCATCTGGATGAGAACTGACCTGTTTAGGAGAGACGCGGCCTCGGATCGGAGCTCCTCCGTTGGTGCTCCGTCCTTGCCCAGTTCCAGGAGGAGAACTCCTGCCTTCGTGCGCCGAATCCTCGTTACCCTTTCGTCCAATTTCTTGAGTCCGGGTGCAGTTTTCACCTTTCGTAGGATGTCGAAGTATGAGACTCCTCCTGTCGCTTTGATCTTGATAGCATCAGGACGGTGTTGTCTCGACCCAGTTTTGTGTTCTTGATTGGGTCGCATGCCGACATTCTGTTTTGTCGCTTTGTTCCCATCTTCCCTTCCCCTTTTCACCACCGTTGCCCAGTTCTTGTCCTGTGTTCGGGCTTGCTGCTGGTGATTTTTCACTGGTGAGGAGGAAAGGTCTTTGTCCTCTGCCCCCTTTCTCACCTGTTTCTTCGCCGGCGTTGTTATCGGCGAATGCTCTCTTCTCCCCGTGTACTCTTTACGGGGCCTGCGAAAGAGAGGCGAGGTCTGACTCGCCCCATCTTTGCAGTCGCACGCCGTTTTCTAAGGCCATGGGTTATGCCTCACCTCGGCATAATCCCTTGTTGCCTTTAACGTACCTCTCGCCATATCCTTAAGCTCCTTGTGGAGATTCTTTTTTTCAAGAATGAAGTCCACAAGGCCCTTAATTCTTTCCTCCAAGACCCTGAATTTTGCCGCCTCTGGGTTTTACACTGCTGGTGGGTCCACCGATATGCTGCTGGAAACCTTCTGGAAGAAGGCCGCCAGACAGCCCACTCCGGTTTGAATCAAAATACTGTCACTTGTAGCATCTGATGCTACAGGGGCCGAGTGACCAACCCCTGCAGCACTGAGGTTACCTGATATCGACGCCAGAGAGCCCGCTTGCGTACTCGTATCCGACTCCGGTACTGGGGTTCCGACCCTGCCCCGTAAACTTCTTTCTGCCGCTGTTCTGCCATATTTGGTTTATTAATCGGGGTTCCTTCCCCTAGCTAGTTCTTTGGTCCGCGTTGGATATTTTATTTCTCCGATACCTATTACCAGCATTCCCCGATCCGCCACCTGGGGACGCGCCCGTTAGAAGAAACCAGCAAGACTCCGGCGGGCGACTATTGTTCTTTTTCCGCGGTTTGCTATATGTAGTTAATCCCGGTCCCAAAATCTGCTCTTTTTCTGCGTCGTTTGAATTTTGTGTTTTCAATCGCGTGACTTTACGTTCTGACATTTAACTGAAATAAATCTTTTATTACGGTTTTCTTTGTAAGAATTTAAAAAACTTGTTGACTGACTACGTATAATTTTCTATAAATAAAAAGAAAATGTGGATACGCTTAAGATTCGAATTTCGGACTTATGTCAAGGGATGCAAGAAGGAAAATGTGCACTTTATTTTCAATAATATGTTTATTTGTAAAATATCTAAATTTTTTTTTGTTATATACATAAATTATTATTTAATAATAGGCATTATTAGTCTAATTGTACTATTTCTATTAGACGTGAGGTGTCCGTCGTTGGCATCAGTCTCGTCGGATGTTGAGGTTATGTAGGTTCGGGTGGTTGGTGTCGAGGTTGTGACTTGACTATAGTCGTGATTCTCTTCACCTCTGTTTTTTCTTGGATAATTTTGCCTAATTTATGAAGGTATCTCAGACCTTTTTGAAGCCTTACTTCCTTCAGTTTTTTGTCATGAGCTTCTATAATTTAGGGAATTCGTTCCTTTAGTTGGTATATATAATATCCTTGCGTCTGACGCTTCTTTTCCAGTAGTTGTAATCCTTGGGTTTCGTTTGACACTGTGAAAATGACACAAACAATAAATTAGTTCCCGTTTATTACTGTATCGGTTCTGAATCGCCGTGTCCTTTAGACGTATGTTCTCGTTTGTAAAAGAGGAGAGTCTAAGGAAAGAATTGTCCCCCGTACTAAGAAGGTTTGGTCAATCTCCGTAAAACTGCGACTTAGTTCCGTTTATGTTAGTTCGAACTTCCGTTTTTCTCTTTCTGTTAATATTGATTCCTTGCTAAGAAGGTTATTAATGAAGAGTTGATCCCTTTGCTATAGAAAGATTGATCAAAACTTTTAAGAGAAAAAGGGAATTAAATTGACATTTATCGTTAATAAAAATTATTTACTATTTTCTGGCTATGCAAGAAATACTATTGAAAAAGAGCGTTCTTTATGTTTATTATTGTTGGTTACTATTATTATTATTTTTTCTTCATACAAGAGGGAGCCGCCAGTCAGCAAAGTCTTTACAGGTAGGGTAGGGGTGTTATGGTTCAAGTCTTTTTCCCGAAAGGTATAGGTTCTCGCTTGAATTAGGCTGTCACAATTTTTGTTACATTCAAATGAGCTGTAAAGATCCTATATGAAGACGTGGAAAGGGCGAGGCTACCAAAAGGTAGACTTCGGGTTGTGGAGGATAGCTAGGGCTACTATACTAAAATTGGGAAAAAGCTGAACACAAATAAATAACAAGTATGGTAAGTAAAAACGTTTTTTATTTAGTAAGAGGCTGGATTTATGGATGAAACAAGGAGCGTGGAAAGTGGGTGGGTCGGTCGGTCGGAAAAGTTCCTCCGGAGAGGAATTGGTGCGCACTTGGAATAGGTGGACGGAAGGAGCAAGTCGAGCTGGATCGAGATGGGCCCAAAATTAAAAGTGGGTCGGGGGGAGGAGTCGTGGGTTGACCCGCGCCCCCTGCTGCTTCGGCGGCGATGGCTCTGGCGCCACTCAAGATTTCCCGGTTCCGTACGCGGTAAAAATTACGGGGCTTAGTTTTCTCACTGTAAAAAAAACAATGGTGAGAAAAAGAATGGGGTAGCGAGATAGGTTTTGTTAGGGGTGGATAGTGATCAGGTAGGTAGTCAGTACCGAAATAGTAAAAAAGAAGAGAAATGGAAAACTATTTTATTAAAAGATCGCAGCGGCCAGTAAGCATTACATTCGAGCAATCGTACATCTTTTGCTTAGGCGCTTTTTTCATTGTCAGAGAGAAATTAAAGAAAATATGCATGGCCAAATCGGGAAAATGGCTACGCTCTTGCGTTTTCAGCAAGTAACGTGACATTCGAAATAATTATCGAATATCTAACCTAAAGAAAGATCTCGACATTTAAAACAAATTCACAAGATAACACGTGGATTATAAAAATTATTAAAAATGAGAAGTAAAATCCGAAAATTATGAATGTGATATACTTAGAACCTAAAGAATAATAACATCGGCTAATAAAGGAACATTTGTACGAAAAAACCGAATGACAACAAATACTAAATATTAAGATATTCTCAGAATTTTTACTGTATTCAAGCTAAAAGAACTGTAAAAAAACAAATAGCCATCTTCTATTAACCCATTAACGCCCAGAAACAGAGATTTTGTAACGTCTTTTCAAGCCTTATTCTTTTAATAATGCGAAAGGAATAATCAATCGGAAATGATGCTTCTTTATGTTTTTGACTATGCTCTTTTGATTACTGCAACAGAAGAAGATCATAAATGTTTAATACTTTTGCTTATTTATTTGTGAGATTAACGTACTGTTACCCATATAAAAAATCAGGTAATTTTTAACGTTAAAATCTTTAATGCATTGTCGCTGCTTAAACGGATCCAAAATTATGCCAGATTTCTAATATTTCACTATTTTCTAAAAATGTCCTCCATTGTTGCATCTTATAAGATAAAAATGTCATTAATTAAGGGTTGACAAAATTGTTGATCGAACATGAAGACTATTTTCAAGTTACAGTACAAAAATTACATGGTATCGTTCGACCATGAATCAATCAAAATCTGTGCACTACGTTGACATTAAAAATATTTAACGTTGGTTACGGAATTGTAAATAAATTAAATCGTCTAAAATAGGGCAGAATGAAGAAATTGATAGATTTCTCAAACGTATTTGAAATTTTTCAAAATCTTATTCAATGAAAGCTTCGAATAGTTAATACATTGTTTCTTAAATGTGAAATTTGCACAATATACAATTTATTAAATTTTACATTATTGTGGAATTTTGTTTTTTGAACTATCGCCTAGAAGCGATAATGATCCATTCATCCAGAAGAAGTACAAATATTATTTTTCGTAA